>CM027581.2:14045359-14621225 GCA_015852605.2 Populus deltoides | reverse complement strand
GATTTCGGTGGGTCGTAGGAGTTGATAACGTCGCTGTACTATAGAAAGCTATTGGGTGTGAGTCGATGAGTCTATCTATATATATATATTCTAGATCCTACATCTATCTAGAATATATATATAGATAGATGTAGGATCTAGAATAAGCATTTGTGAAATAAAAAAGGAGTCTAATCTCAATTATTGTTTACGTGTTTCCAGGTATCCATGATGTCTATGCCTTGTCCTTCATGACTGCTCACGACTTCATACGACTTACTATAAGATCCATTCCCTTCTCATCAATCCAATTTTTCATTTTAAAATTTTAGATATAGATATAATTTTTTTTTCTTTTGTAAGGGAATAAATATACCATTCTTTATGTATTTCTATCCTAAGAAAAAAAAATCGGATTGATTAATGTTGACAAAATTAGAAATTCCTAACGAATTGAAGATTATTGTGTATACCAAATTCAAACAAACTGACATTCTTATTTAATATTCCATTATTTATTATTACTGATCAATAAAACTATCTTAAAAAGGCGGGAGGAGGGGGATTTCATTTTATGGTAAAAAGTTCATTCATTTCAATTATTTCACAAGAAGACAAAAAAGAAAACAAGGGAATTGTTAATCAATAGCTGCAAGATGAAAAATTTATCACGTGGTTCAAAACACATATAAGTATTATCACAAACTCATCATGTATCATTGTACTTAATTTCATTACAGAATTCTCATTTATTGTTCATTGTTGTACTTTATGTACAAGGTTTATCAATTAGGAAGCAATGTTCGTGCTTCATGGTCTTCGTGCTTCATGGTCTTTACTAAGCCTGGGTCATGAACGAAAAGTGAAGTGTTACAACATGTATTTTGTCAATGGCTATATGTTTTATACTGAATAATACGAGCATGGAAGAAAGACATATAACAATGGTGTTTGTGTTAAGGGATCGACTAGTAGTGAGTTTGAAGTTAACTATTATGGTAAATTAGAAGAGATCGTTGAACTGCAATATCATAACAAACATAATAGAGTGTTTTTATTCAAATGTTATTGGTATGACACCACTGGCAGGGGAATCAGAATAGATCCCCACTATGGTCTGGTCAAAATTAACTCAAAAGCTAGACTCCATAACGTAAACGATGCATTTGTTTTCGCCAAGCAATGCCAACAAATTTATTACACATACACTTCTTCCTTTAGAAATGATCATTTAAGAGTTGATTGATTATCCATTTTAAAAACAAAACTCATTGGTCGTGTAGAGGTTGTTCAGAATGAGAATAAAGACACAAGTGTGGGAGATGATGTCTTTCATGTGAGTGAGTTGGTTGAATCATATCGAGTTGCTCCATCGATTGACTTAAAAGAAAATTCAAATTTTCACGTCTTCGATAATAGTCTCGTTGATGTTGACGTTGAGGAGTTGAATGTTGTTCTGAGCTCCAATGGACAAGCACAAATCTATGAAGATGATGATATCAATGTCATCAACGTTGAAGATTACGGTGGAGCTGATGACGACTCAATTGAAGAAGAAGAAGAAGAAGATAATTCTAACTAACTATCAAAACATGAAAGTGTAATACAATTTTTTAGAATGTAATATTTATGGATGCATAAATATTTATTTCATAATTCATATGTGAACTATTGTTATCGTGTTGGGCGTGCAATTTTCAATTTAAGTATTGCAGGGAGGATAGACATGAAAAAAAACACAACCTACCATTCATTGTGTACATCACCGATGGAAACTATTCACACTCTGAATAGGTGAACAGTTCCCACATCACCGATGGAAACACTAACGATTTCTTGTTAGTCGGTGTTTTACAGAGGCGATGGGAACTGTTCACACATCCCTGGAAACACCGACGGTTTTTTATCCATCGATGTTATCTAAAGGCAATGGTAATTTGTTCACCTCTTATGTTGGTGCTGTCAATTAAAGTCCTTTGAGTCAGTTGCAAGTTACCGAGGGAATTACCAATGACCTGCCAACGGAATGTGAATTCCAAAGAGCGGGTAATGAATACATCTCTGACCATGTGTACTATTTCACATTAGCGAGGGAATTACAGACAGACTACCGACGGAATGTGAAAATTTTGGAGGGTTTTTTAAAATTTTAGAGCAAAATGAAAATTTCAAGGTGAATTCACCGAGAGAATCACAAACGGATTAATTAAAAATAATATTATTTAATATTCCGTCGGTGAATCCATTGGTAAAAACGCAATATCAATCCTAGCGAGAGCCCCTTCAGCTCATTTTTTCCTTTCTTTCAATTTTCTTCAATCGCCTCTCATTTTTTCCTCTCAATTCAAGTGATTGTGCTTCAATTTCTCATTCTATCTTCATCTTCAACATTTAAAAGGTATGTATTGTGATTCTCCTCACTTGTTATGCTTTTTTATTTTTCGTCTTTTCTTCTGTTTATTAACAAATTTTTTTTTGTGTTTTTGTATTGTACATAGATAAAGTCTAAAAATAAACACATTATTAAGGTAAGCGTTTTTCATTTCTAAAGTATATAGTTTTTTTTTATTTATTGCCTATTTTATTGTTTTTATTGCAATAATGATTGATTGTTTTGTTGAATTTTAATGGATTATTGTTAAATTTTCCATATAAATGTTAATTGAATATATAGAATTAAATTTAATTGTTTTTCTCTCAATTTTATTGTATATATTGCATAATAGAGTGTTTGATTATTTTATTGAATTTTAATTGTTATTGTTAAATTTATATAGATGTTAGTTGAATATATAGGAATAAATTATTTCGGTATAAATAAAATAAAATCAATTGGTTTGTGGCATAAATCTTGTTAATATTTGCAGGTTTGAATAATTTGGGTAGTCTCTAGTAATGGGGAGGTGCTCTCGAATTTTTTTTAAAAAATTCATATTTTATTATGTAATTATTCATCAAATTTATGTAGATGCGTAGAACAAAATCAACAGTAAGTCGTGAGCACATGGTTGCAGCTAGTTCTTTTAGCAGCGATGATGACATGTCATTAGATGGCAACCAATAAAAGGCACCTGCTGTGACTCATGACACTACCTCTTTCAGCACGGTTCCACAACGTAGAGGCGGTGTGCCTTCACACCGGGGTCAATTCACCCACAAGTATGAGGCACATTGGAAGGACGACCTTTCAATGTAAGTTTGCTACGAAGTTTGTATTGATTTCAGTTTTTTTTTTCTTCTTTTAATGTAATTTGTGAACAACTAATTAATTTTGTTTTAATTTTATTGATTTTCAAGTTCACAAACATTGAGGCCACCTAAGTAATAACATCAGTGTTTTAATCATCGATGGAGATTCCATTGTTTCAATGGAGTCAGGTTTCCAGAAATCCTAGTTGGAAACCTTATATCGATTAATGGTTTAGAAGATTTGAGGTTAGTGTTTTTAATAAATTTTAACTATTTTTATGTTATATTGTAATTATTGATTTATTTTTAATAAATTATTTATACACAGTACAAATTTGAGTGGGATAACGCGAGTGACAATGTTGTGAAGAGGGTGTGAGAGAATTACGCGGCAACTAGGTAACATAAAAACAATATGATATTTTTTAAAAAAGAAATTATATATTAAAATCTAATTTGTCATTAACTAACATAAAAGTGGTATCAGCGCGTGGTTGCATTCTCGGTAGGACAACGAGATCGTTTTGTAGGCAAAGATCAAAGGACAAATCTTACTAACAAAACAACGGATAGTTTCATGTGACAAACCATCGTTGGATTAGTTTGTGAAATTGTTGGCTTGAAGTCTTATGCTAGCTGGTATGGAGACTATTCGGGAAAGGTTGCTTCATCTAGAGGGCTGGATGGGGGATATTCTTAATGATGAGGATCGTTCAATTCAGGATCAACTTGACTTGGCTATGGAAATCGCTGACAAGGCTGCTGGACAGTAAGTAGAACTTACGGTAGAGATAAGCAAAAAGTTGCAGGTTGTCGACGGAGAATTGGTTGTCTTTAAACAAGCAGTCGCGACTGCATCAGGGGGTGTAGGCTCTTCTAAGCCTAAAGTTCCAAAACTAAAAGCATTTGGCGGTGCTAGAAGTTCCAAGGAATTAGAGAATTTCTTATGGGATATGGAACACTATTTCAGTGTTGCCAAGGTCGGGTTGGCTGAACAAGTGAACATTACGGAAAACAAGGGTTGTCACGGACATTGGTAGCGCAAACATTGGCAGCTTGTACGCAGATGCGAATTCGGCAATGTGCAACAGCTTGTGCAAGTCATGGGCATGACTTGGAACGATCTGAAACTTAGACGAAGGACTATCTAAGGCATGCAAGAGACGTGGCAGCAACATGGACAGCAAGGATGAGCAGTTACACAAGTGGTTATGGGCGGTTACACCATGATTGTTAGTGGGGGAAGTTGTCTAAAAGCATGGGGGATGTGCTGGAAAATGCTCTTAACCCACTAAAATCTTAGGAGATCATGGGGATCATGGGGGAAAACTACCCACTACTTGTTAGATAATAGGGTCATTATGTTCATGGGTGAACAAGGGTGAGATAGTGTCCCAATACTTCCTTAAATGTAGGAATGGGAGTTGAGCCTTGTAAATGCTTGTCTATAAATAGTTGTTGCAATTCTTGGTTGTGGGGGCATGACATGGGGGATGCAAGCTTGGTGTAGCATGCGATATTTGTGTATAGCACACATACGGATTTATGTATAGAGTATTCCTTTGTTTATGAGATTAATAAAATTTGGGAATGAGTTCCCGTAAAGCTTGTTGTGCACTTTGATTAACTTATTCTACTTGTGTATCATGTTTGTCTTCTAACTTTGGAAAGTGGGGAAAACTCTTGGGTGAGGAAAACACTTGGTTACTAGGCAAACACGAGTGGAATTGATGAAGATAGGTTGAGTCTAGTGAGGACTAAGTTGCCGCACGGGTTTATTTGTGGAGCAAAAAATTAAAAAATACTTTGGATACCACGCACACTAGCAGCTCCGTTCTGTTTGTTACACATGTGAAGTGGATGGTAAGATTAATTTTAAATGACATCTAGGATTAATTAATTTTTTTACAGGCTATGTCTCTTGGATGTGAGCCAAGCCTAATAGAGTTTTTTGTCGAGAGGACATGCGGAGTGAAGACTGCCAAAAGAGGGTGCAACAATTCGTCGATAACCGCGCTTAACATTTTGTGGTATGTTCGTTCAACCATTTTATTTCATAAGTAATTATTTTCTTGAATTGAATTTGATGATTTCTTTTTTAATTTTTAGGAGACATATAACAGCTGATTGAGGAAGAGATACGGGGACGATCCTTCGACCCACCCGAGTTTCGATCCGGATTTATGGATGGAGGCAGGATCATTTGGTGGACCCAATAAAAATCAGGTGTACGGACTCTTTAACACTATAGCCGAGAACTTGCCGGTGGCTCATAGTGTCTCAATCGTTAGGAGCTCACAATCGATATCGAACACCCAGTCTTAGGAGTTCGTGTCTTTATAACAACACACGGCTCATCTCACCAAAAAATATGAGTGACTCTCGGCGGATTATGAACAACTCCGTCAAATGTTCATGGACATGAAATCACATATTGGTGGTACGTGTACGCCCCCTTTACGGTCATATGGTCCCGAGAACGACAAGCCTTCTTCTTTTCTAGCGCCGTCATTGTTCTAGTTTAATTTTTACTTGTACAAATTATATTTTAGTGGGCAAAGCAATCTTCGCATAAATTTCATTGCTAAATACAACTGGGAAAAACATCTCTGAACATTCAAATTAAGCTGTCAGGATTTTTAATTTTTAATTTTTTGTATCTTGCTATAAATATTTCATGTAAAATGCAGAATTCATAATTATCTACCTTATTTATTAGGACTTGTGGTAGTGAATTAAGGGACCTCTCCTCGTGTGGAAATTTTCGCTGAATGAAATTATTGGTTGCTTAATCTTGCTGTCCAACCGTGAAATGGATTGGACATAAGAAGGTGAAGATGACTTTGTTTATCAATTTTTTATTTCAATTATGTATACATAATCCCATAGTTTAAATTATTTTTATTTAAAATAGAAAAGGGAAAAATCAAAGTATATCAATTGAAGGAATGGAAAGAATTTTTGTGTGCTGATCAGCATGCAAAGTCTTTCTCTCCTTCAATTCAAACAATCGTAATTTTGCATTAGTAGTTCTGCTTTCAACACAAAAGATCATAAGCATATGTTTAAATTTATAATTGATATAAAATCAAAAAATCTAGTATGCATACTAATAATAAAATTAATTATATTTAAATTAAAATAAAAATGATATTTTATTGTCAATGATAAGTCATTTGTTTTTAAAACTTTATTGCTCCTCATTATCTTTGTTAAGATGTATTTTTAAATAAAGTATTTAAATCAAATATCATGCGATTCAAATATCTCTTAATAAGATGAATCTAAACTCTAGAGTGTAAAATCTAAACACCCCCCCCCCCCTACAATGAGTTTTGTTTATATGAAAAATCAAGAAAATTATTTTTTAAAAACAATATATTACTAAATTAAGCATGGTTGAAATTTGTCAAATAACTCTTTAATTATTTTGAATAGTAAAAGGATTGATTAATTTTAAAAACAGTCAGCAACCCCTAAAAAATTATTTAATCTTTTTAGGAAATCAATACTATCATGTTCATTTTCTTATTCTTGTCAGTCAATGAAGTATTTATTTAGTACTGTGGTAACTTTTATAATTTAAAATTCTTCTATTTTGTTATTTTTAATACTAAAATGATTAATTAATTTGAAAAAAAATAGCAACCTCTAAAACGCTATTTAATCTGTTTAGGAAATCAATATTGATTTTTTAAAATTTATTTTTTTAATTTTATCCACCGATATTTTGTTTTTTTTTTTTGTATTTGTTCTATATGAGTTTTTTCTATAATTTTGAAAGTAACAAAGATTAACTTGGACTTTTTTATTTTATCTTGAATCAAACTTTTTAAAAATAAATTTTTTTTTTTAATTAAATTAAATTAATTTCAGGAAACAGATTTTGTTCAATTTGGAAAAACATCTCTGAACATTCAAATTAAGTTGTCACGATTTTTAAATTGTTATACTTTTGGGTCAGGAGAAACGATATATAAGTGCAAAGTCATTGCTTTGCGTAATTATTATTTTTAATTATTGCTTTGCCAAGAAACAACAATTTGAAGTCACCAAGGAAACTTGTTTAATATACTTTCCGCGTTTCCATTAATTAATTAAGTTAACGGAGCGTGTTTGGTAGTATAGTTGCGGATGCTTTTCAATTAACTTTTCGTGTCAAAATACACGCAAATGATGTTTTTTATTTTTTAAAATCATTTTTGACATCAGCACATCAAAACGATCCAAAATATACAAATTATATTAAATTTTAGTAAAAAAAATTCAAATTTTTTAAAAACACAGCCACAACCGCAACCGCGTTCCCAAACGTGCTCATATTGACTCGTTTCCAACACTTACTCACTCTTGTACTTGAGATTTGATTTCGTCTTTACATGTTTTACACTTCCTATGTCTGTATACAATCCAAGATTAGTTTGTCTATAAATACTACTCATAATGTCTTTCTTCATTCCTCATCTCTCCCAAATATACTTTGAATCCTGTAACGCCAGCCAAACATGGGGTTTTTACCGCTGTCCCTCTCTCAATCTCTGTCTTTCATTCTGTTTCTCTTCCATTTCCATTCAACAATTTCATCTCCACTCTCCTCAAATTACCAATCTCTTTCTCTCCTTCAATTCAAACAATCTTTCTCCATCAGTAGATCTGCTTCGTCGGAGGACTATTGTCAATATCCCTTTCCAAAAACAGAGTCATGGAAAGAGGGTACAGGCTGCTGCTTGTGGGATGGGGTCACTTGTGACCTGAAAACTGGGCATGTCACTGGATTGGACCTCTCTTGCAGCATGCTTTACGGCACCCTCCTTCCCAATAATTCTCTCTTCTCTCTCCATCATCTTCAGAACCTCGACCTCTCTTTCAATGATTTCAACTCCTCTCATATTTCTTCTCGATTTGGCCAGTTCTCCAGTCTAACACATCTTAACCTCAGTGGTTCAGTTCTTGCAGGCCAAGTTCCATCAGAAGTCTCTCACCTCTCCAAATTGGTTTCTCTTGATCTCTCTTTGAACTACGGTCTAAGTCTAGAACCAATTTCTTTTAACAAGCTTGTTCGAAACCTAACCAAGCTTAGAGAACTCGATTTGAGTTCCGTAGACATGTCACTACTTGTTCCCGATTCCTTGATGAATCTGTCTTCTTCTCTGTCATCACTCAAACTCATTGCCTGTGGATTGCAAGGAAAACTCCTATCCTCAATGCGGAAATTTAAGCACCTGCAGTACTTGGGTCTTGGAGGGAACAATCTTACTGGTCCAATTCCACATGATTTTGATCAACTCACTGAGTTGGTTTCACTTGATCTCTCTGACAATGTCTATCTGAGTCTAGAACCAATTTCTTTTGACAAGCTTGTTCGAAACCTAACCAAGCTTAGAGAACTCGACTTGAGTTGGGTAGACATGTCACTACTTGTTCCCGATTCCTTGAGGAATCTGTCCTCTTCTCTGTCATCACTGAAACTCATTTACTGTGGATTGCAAGGAATCTATTCACTTAGTAATCTCATACAGCTCACTTATTTAGACCTTTCAGGTAACAATTTGAACGGTCAAATCATATCCTCACTCGGTAATCTCACACAGCTCACCTATTTAGTCATCTCAGATAACAATTTGAACAGTCAAATCACATCATCACTCGGTAATCTCACACAGCTCACCTATTTAGACCTCTCAACTAACAATTTGATCGGTCAGATCCCATCATCACTTGGTAATCTCACACAGCTAACCTTTTTAGACCTCTCACATAACAATTTGAGCAGTCAGATCCCATCATCACTTGGAAACCTTGTACAACTTCGTTACTTGTGTCTCTCTTCCAATAAATTTATGGGTCAAGTTCCAGTTTCTTTGGGTAGCCTAGTCAATTTGAGTGGTCAGATCATATCATCACTTAGTATTGTCACACAGCTCACCTTTTTAGACCTCTCACGTAACAATTTGAGCGGCCAGATCCCATCATCACTTGGAAACCTTGTACACCTTCGTTCCTTGTTTCTCGGTTCCAATAAATTTATGGGTGAAGTTCCAGATTCTTTAGGTAGCCTAGTCAATCTTTCAGATTTAGATTTATCCAATAATCAACTAGTAGGCTCTATTCATTCTCAATTAAATACCCTTTCAAATCTACAATCTCTATATTTATCCAATAACTTGTTCAATGGAACAATACCATCCTCTTTTTTCGCTCTTCCTTCTTTACAAAATCTTGACCTTCATAACAATAATCTCATAGGCAATATAAGTGAATTCCAACACAATTCTTTGAGATTCCTTGATTTGAGCAATAACCACTTGCATGGTCGGATCCCAAGTTCGATTTCCAATCAAGAGAACTTGACAGCCCTTATTCTTGCGTCCAATAGTAAATTAACAGGTGAGATTTCTTCTTCTATTTGCAAGCTGAGATGCCTTCTAGTCCTGGACTTGTCCAACAATAGCTTGAGTGGTTCTACGCCACTATGTTTGGGGAACTTCAGCAACATGCTCTCAGTATTGCATCTTGGCATGAACAAACTTCAAGGCATTATCCCTTCAATATTTTCAAAGGATAATAGCTTGGAATATCTCAACCTCAATGGAAATGAATTAGAAGGGAAAATACCACTGTCTATCATCAACTGCACAATGTTGGAAGTTATTGATCTTGGCAACAATAAGATTGAGGATACATTTCCCCACTTTCTAGAAACGCTTCCAGAGCTACAAGTTCTTGTCCTAAAATCCAATAAACTCCAAGGTTTTGTGAAGGGTCCGATTGCATATAATTCCTTCTCTATATTACGGATTCTTGACATCTCTGACAACAATTTTAGTGGGCCATTGCCAACTGGGTATTTCAATAGTCTTGAAGCAATGATGGCCTCGGATCAAAACATGGTTTACATGGGGACAACAAATTACACTGGCTATGACTATTCCATAGAAATGACATGGAAAGGTGTGGAAATTGAGTTTACGAAGATCCGAAGTACTATCAAAGTACTTGATTTGTCAAATAACAATTTCACTGGAGAGATTCCAAAAGCGATCGGAAAGCTTAAAGCACTCCATCAGCTCAACCTTTCTTATAATTTCCTTACAGGTCATATCCAATCATCATTAGAAAATTTGAGCAATTTGGAATCATTAGATCTATCTTCAAATCTGCTTACAGGAAGGATTCCAACGCAGCTGGGGGGTCTAACATTTCTTGCAATCCTAAACCTTTCACATAACCGACTCGAGGGCCGCATACCAAGTGGAAAACAGTTCAACACCTTTAATGCAAGCTCATTTGAAGGAAACTGGGGTTTATGTGGATTTCAAGTACTAAAACAATGTTACGGTGATGAGGCACCATCATTGCCGCCATCAAGCTTTGATGAAGGAGATGATTCAACATTGTTTGGAGATGGATTTGGATGGAAAGCTGTGACAATAGGGTATGGATGTGGGTTTGTGTTTGGAGTTGCAACAGGATACGTTGTGTTTAGAACAAAAAAACCTTCATGGTTTTTTAGGATGGTTGAAGATATATGGAATCTCAAGAGAAAGAAAACAAAGAAGAAAGTTGGCAGACGTGGTGCTCGAAGAAACTAAATAATGCAATTGATATTTTCAAGTAAGTTTTGCAAGCATTTGAGTTTTCAAATTTTATATTCACAGTTCTTGTTAGGCTATCTTTTCTCTACAATTTATTTGATCAGTGTTACCATTCTAATTTTGCAGTACAAACAAGATATCATGTTGATTTGACACGGAAACAACACTAGGGTGGCAGATTCATGGTACTGGATTCCCTTTACTTTCTTTTTTTTTCATCAAGGTTAATTGGGTGTTACTTCATAGCATGCAAGCAATAGTTTGTGTAAACTATAAAATCATTTATGTTTTAGGTCCTTTTTTATGTGTTCATTTCCTTTCTTGGAGTATTTTAAATTTTATAAGAATTAAAGCAATTCTGTTCTCACAACAGCAGCAATATTTGCAAGCAAAATAGAGTAATTCTATAACTTGTAAGTCATAAATGACTATTAAAAAGTGTAAGAAACCCATATCAACATGGACAAACAATGTTCCACAACTCTGACGCAGACAAAATCATCAACAAAATCAGTCAACATCGGTGATTGGCAAGTTTATATCTAAAGCAAAAGAAAAGCAAGATAGATATTAATACCACGTTAAGAGCTCTATGCTACAGCAAATCTGCAATTCTGAGTTGCCTAAAAACAACATATTCTACTTAGAGCATTTCAGAATAGGAAAAACATTAAAATAATTTAAAATACAATTTGTCTTGGCCTGATATTAAGAAAAAACAAATGAATATTTCAAGGGTCCTGATTATCCGACTGAAGATTCAAAATTTGAGATACTATGAGTGTAGAGAGCTTATTAGTTATGGCTTGAACCTGGTAGTCATCTGACTACCTGGCCACCTAGGTGAATGTGAGCTTGAACTACTGTACTCATTTGCAGCAACCCTGGTCTTAGTTGATGTGCCAAGAACTCTCTGCAAGTCTGACTGGGACAATGGCCTTGGTGCCTGAGAAAGAATCCCAATGAAGAAACTCAATAAAGGGTTAAAAAACTCCTCCAGTTAATATTTTTTTAACACCAATAGCTATCCCTTGTAGTTCATAACAACACTTTGTTTACTTTCTTCTACTTCTCATGAGGAACCATACTGTCTTCTATCCATTGCAATGGAAGTCATTGGTTTTGGATAGAGCACAACAGGCAACAATTACCAAAACTTTTCCATGACACCTTCAGGCATGCATGGGATTTCTATGCAAATATTACAAATCAATAAAAATGCCTTGAAGAATTAGCTGCGATTATAACAAATCATAGGTGAGAATTATATTGTTCAATATGTTATAAAATAACTGATGGAAGCATGGAACAACACGATGATAAATATACACTTACTCTAGATTTTGTTTCCCTTGTTCTCCTTATCCAATAAGTCCCTAATAGGAAAATAAGCTACTTTCTTGCAAGGTTCAAGAAAATCTGAACTAGTATAGCTCTCACACAAACTTGCTATGTAGTCAAAGTCAATTTTGCTTTCGATTTTCTCCCCTTTTCAAAACGACCTTCAGGATCTCAGCCCTCTCTCTTTGATTAGGTATCCCAATTTCAAAGGCTGAGGAAGATGCTGAAGGATTGCTTCATCGAGTTCTCAAGGTCGGCTGGTTCCAGCAAGTACCATCTCTTGTGCATTCTCTGTAAGAATATTATCACTGAGTCCGCCCAGGCCAGGCCCATGAATAAATTCAATCTCTGTAAGAATATTATCACTTAGGAATGTTCAATCTTAGTTAAGAATGTTCACAAAGTACTTCCTTGCTTCCATTATTAGAGTGAAACTAAATTCACCCAACATAATCGGTGGGTGACAGCAAGTTTTAGAATAACAAAGCAATAATTTTAAATCATCATTGTTCAATCTATACTCACCGAGCTTTTGTGCATCATCGAACCACTTGCTCATCAGATTGGAGATCCTCATATTTATAAAAATAACTCCAGACTCTCTGACAATAGCTTTTGCAAGCATGGTCTTCCCGGTGCCTGGAGGTCCATATAACAAAACCCCCTTTTATGGACCAAGAAGTTTCCATGTGAGAAGAGCTCAGATTTTCGTAGAGGAAGAATCACCAATTCATACAAAGCTTGCTTGATAGATTCCAATCCTCCAATTGACTCAAAAATAAAAATACACAATTGCAGCATATTGATAAACCATTAAACCGACCATAAATTCTAAAGCCTCTATTCCAATCAATTACATTTTCAACATGAGAACATGGCCACATTGGATAGTGTTTAGAAGATAGGCTTGATTGTTACGAAGCAGTTTAAATCTTCCACAAAGTAATCGCAATCAGAAGGTTTCATAATTGAAAAGTTGGTTTTCAAATCCAAATTTCATCGGGTATAGAAAGAACTAATATATATATATATAGCCATCATATTGGTTCAAGGCCTAGTCTTCAAATTTAATTTCTTCCAATTATGAACCTGTCCCAGTCAATCACGCAAAAGTCTATTACCGAACATAGCAGCCATCAGCATTCACATAGTCTCATTTTCAAACAAAAAAGGTGGACTCGCATAACTGTAACTAATCATGTGCCATTAGTTTATGATATAGCAGAGACTCAAATCTACTCCGTATGATGGATATTTTCATGTATTTAGTTGACATTAGAAACTCTGATATTTATTGCATGGTAGCAGCCAACAAAGTATGGACAGCCTAGAAAACAAATGGCATGTTTGAAGACACCAGAAAATATTATAATTGTCTATGGTTGTAAAAACAATGACAACAATACTATAACACCAACCCAGAGGTCAACACAACAGTACAAAAGTTCCAATATATAAAAAATGAACTTGGCCTCCAGTTTCCACCATCCCAAAACAATTCCATCCATCCAACAAAACTTGAAATTTAATCATATCCCATTCGGCATGAGCAATCACTCCTCAACATCCCAAAAACTGATTGAAGCACCTATCTTCACCAAAACACACGGATTCCCCAATCACTGTTCCCTATAATAACCCACCAAACCACACACATCCCTCATTGCAGTGTTAACCTCATAGTCCTCATCCCATTATCACACAAAATTCAAACTTTTTGCAAATAAATGACAATTCAAGCATGCTATAACATCAACCCAGAGGCATAAACTCTAGCGCTCCAGTACAAAAGCTTAATAAACAACTCAATCAGAAATGAACTTAGTTTCCACCAACACAAAACAACTTCATTCATCCCAACAGAACTAGAAACTTAAACACTCCCTATTCAGCACAAGAAGTCACTCCCCCACGTTCCAAAAACTTTTAAATTACATGTCTACACTAAAACACCCAAATCCCCCCAATCCATATTCCATACAATAAGCCACCCACATCCCTCATTGCAATATCAACCCCAACCCCACTATAACACACAAAACCCAAAATTTTGTAGATAAATGACATTTCAAGCATATAATAAAACCAATAGCACATAACAAAAACAAAGCCTATAGGCCATTAACTAACCTTATAATCCAAATTCATAAAATTCTTCGTTCCATTATCAGACCATATAACCAACATTCACAAAATCCTCCAGAAAACAATAAACCAAAACAAACCCTATATTCCATTATAACCAAGATTCACAGAATCCTCCTAGACCTCCCAAAAAAAATGCAAAAAAAAATGCAAAAAAGAAATCCAAACTTTTCAACAGAAACTTTGACACACATACATCCCTCATAAGGGTTTGTTTGGATAAGGGAACGAGCCAAACGCTTATCGATTTCCTTCTTATGTTCAAGGGCTTTCTTTGATGCTTCATGATTCGGGTCAGGTTTCCGGAGCCTAGCAAATAATACCAAACAAGTTAAAGCTGCACTGGTTCTTGCAAAAACTTGGTCTCTAACGAACCCCCCATTAATTTTTTATTTGATATCCTTTGCTTGGTGCTCTTTTTGGGTGGCGTGTTAGGGTTTTGCAAATTTATGTGCTGGTGGACCTGGTGGTGGTGGTTAGGGTTTGGGCTGTAATTGGTGGTTAGGGTTGGGCTGGGAAAGGACAGGCTAGATTTTAGGGTGAAGCCTTATTAAAGCTAAGTCCTCTTTCTATTTCGAGGTTTAATGAAGTTTTCTTAAAAACCCTGTGATGAAATAATAATAACAATAATAATAATATGAAAAGAAATAATATAAGGCCAGATTTAATTTTAATAAAAGAGGCTATATTTTTCAAATCCAATTAAATGTATATTATTCATGGTACTATAAAATTCCATAGAAATCAAATTATAAATAATAAAAAAAATAAAAATTACAATCACACTTTTCTATTTTCTTTGAACAGCTTGATCTCAAGAAAAAAAAAACAAATATTAGACCCATTTATCATTCATCTAACATTTGTTTATTAATATTCACACAAGGAAACAAGGCAATGTTGGTTAGTATTTTATTATAGTTTTTTAGATATAAAAGAAATCAATCTCTAGAATAATTCTAGAATTAATTTATGTAATTTTAAAACAAGAAGGTATATGGAGACATATTTCATTTGGCCCCGCTATCTATATTTTTTTCACAAACATAATATGCATGCTTGAATATTTATATAATTACCCAAAACATTAATCGCCTTAACGACATTATTATGTCCCGAGACATAAATTACTATTTATTATAATAGTGTAATTATTATTTTGTTCCTTGGTCATTTTATCTTTTGTCTTTGCTTTGAGGGTAAAGTGGTTTTTTCACCGTGATGTAATATCTTTTAAGAATTGTACATGATTATTTTGGTAATTGTGTTTTTTAATTCATAGAAAAATTACTAATACAACTCTTGAATAAAATAATTCAATGCTTTCTGCACAAGGGCATTTTTATATTTTTATATTTTATAGAAAAATTAAATTACTACATTGCCCTTACAATTTGAGTTTTTTAACCTTGGTTTCAGGGACTTCGTTGTAGTTCACAATGGTTTGTTTGTTAATATTGTTTAGTCCAAAAGACATTTTCAATTTTTTCACAAAAAAAACGTATAAAATAAAACAACAGCTGACACGTGCCTCGTACGAGTTAGTTACTCCACCACCTTTTGGCGATACATGCGGCTGGCTCAGGCAATTGTAACCGTGATTCCACCGTATCATTTGATTCATCCCGGCATCCTCTTTCTCTTTGGATGGCGCATGTATGGTGGTTCAGCGTGATTTGACTTGAAATTACTTTTATTTTTCTTCTTTCTTTTCCTTTTCTTTCTTTCTCAAATTGCGTGCTGGCCATGAAAAAATTCATATCAGCCCTTCATTTTATTTCTTCTTTTGATTCAGTCTCTCTTCTCTTATTTGTAATTGTTTTATTTACATTTATTATTTCTAATTAGATTTTATTCTTGATTTTATCCCAGGTCATTTGATTTTTTGATTTTTTTTAAATTTAGTCCTCATTATTTTAATTTCTATTTGTTTTGTTTTTCATCATTTTCTTGATTGATTTACTCTTTTCCAATCCCACCCCTAAGTATTTATTTTTCTTTAATTTTCATGTCCAATTTGGTCTTAATTTTTTTAATTGCTATTTTTAAATCATTTTCTTAATGGATTTGTTTTTTTTTTCAATTTCATCCCTAAACATTTAATTTGATTTGATTTTTACCTAAACATTTAATTTCATTTAATTTTTTATGTCAAATTTAGTTCTGATTTTTTTAATTGCTATTTTTTTTTGTTTTGCAATGTTTTTTTTATTGATGTTTTTTTCTCAATTTCATCCTTCAATATTTGTTTGATTAAGAATCTTGCCTTTTTTTTTTCAAGTATGCCTTTGATAAGGTCATGTAAGTCTCATGATCTAGGTAATAATTCTGGAGGATTAGCCCAATTTGAAAAAATATATATATATTTGTTGTTCGTGTTTTTTTTTTTTTGCTTTTATATTCATAGAGTCATCTCAATTTCATGTCCTAGACCATATGTTTGATTTGTTGACTCGAGTTGGCTGTGGAGTTCGCTCGAGACTTTTTTTGTTATTTTTTTTTGCTTTGATAAGTTTTTTAAATTTATATATTTTAAATTAACTTGTAATAAACTTATTAATAGAACCCGAATATAGGGTTTCATAGGTTTCAAGATTTTTAAGATTTGACCATGTTAAGGATGTTGTCCAGGTTTACTTGGTTTTTACAGATGTTTACATTTTCACCCCCTATGATTTTTTAATCTTTATAATTTGGTCCTTATTATTTTAATTGATGTTTATTTTATTTGGGATTATTTTTTTATTTTTTCATTAAATTGCATCATTCTTGGGTTTTTTCTATCAAATTTTATCTTCATTCTTTATGTTTTTTTGCAAGTTTTTTTACTAATACTTTTCTACTGATCTCATTATTTGAAATTAAATTGGTTGAAAAATATGCTTCTTGATTGAATTTAGGTAAAAAATTTCAAGAGATGCGACTTTTAGAGATTAAACCAAGTTTAAGAGATTTGCTATGTTTTTTTTTCCTTTTCCTATATTGATGTTGTCTTATTTTTTATCCTTTTTTTTAACTTTTTTTTTATATTGTTTTGGTTTAATTCTCTATTTAAATTTTATTTTTGTTTGATTCTATTGGATTAGCCCTCAATATTTTTTTTTTATATTTCACCCCCACTATTTTTAAGTCTATAAATATTCTATTATATTACAAATGATTTTCAATTTCACCCCCTATAATTTTTTAATCTTTCAATTTTGGTCATAATTTTTTTAATTAAAATTTTTTTGTTTGCAATAATTGTGATAATTCTAGCATAGGTTTGCTTGATTTTTTTATCCCTTTATTTTAGCCAATATTTTTTGTTTTTTTGTTTTTTTTTTTAAATTGACTCTTTTTTTTTTCTAGTTAGGTTAGCATTGGGTTGTTTGATGATCCAAATAAGCTTAGGTGTGGTTTTTTTTTTGTCAGTTTATTTGTTGTTGTTGTTTTTTTGTAAATATTTAAATTATCAATTTAACCAATGACTTGAGACTTGAAAATTTTTTAACCTACCATTTTTTTTATATTAAAAAAAAACTATTTGACCCGCAGCAACGCATGAATAACATATGCGGTTATAGACTAATGAGATATAATCCACACTCTTTATTTAATATATTGATACGAAATACAGAGGTTTGAAATGTATAGTTATATTTATTCCCGCAATGCATGATTCACTCTATTTTTTTTTTTTTTTGTTAGAACAAGAATGGTATAGCAAATTAATCATGATTTGTTTTTTAAAAGCAGGGCATGTAATTAATGCTTTTAACATGAAAGAAATCAAGAATGCTCCTTCTTTTAAATTTTATCACTAATCCACAATATAATTAATTCTCGAATTTTGAAGTTGGAAGAAACCACAATAAATAAATAGCTTACTCAGCATATATATGCATTAACCTAATTTTAAATGCAAAGGCCTTCAGAACTCTCATCATTTTATTTATGTCAAGTAGTTAATCAAATCAAACCACACTTTGATATATGCTCATAGTTTAATGTACAAATAATGCGCACATTCTTTGATTTATATTCAATACTTAACCATCATTCATGGCAGAAATAATTTGAGGGTCAGTTCTTGAATTTATGGTTGTAATCTGGGCGTGATTCTATGGATTTGTTTCTATTATATATTTCGGGCCTGTGATTTCAAAAAAAAATGTTAGATTTGTATCGGTTGCTTCGATACCATATTAAAAATAAAAAATAATTCTCCGTATCAAAATAATTCTTCCCTTTTCTTATTGTATAGAGGGTTTATATATAAACGTACAAGAATCTTATTTATGAATGGAAAACTAAGAATACAAATATACATAAAGTCTTTTCTAAACTTATTTTTGATTTCTAGTTTTCTTGATTTGAAGATTGTTCTGAAAGAGAAAGACCTTTTAGGAGGACCAATCCCAGAGTATCTTGAGGGCAAGAACCTTCAAACTCCATTAATTCTCCATTGATTGTCAGTTTTCTAGCAATTGTTCAATAAAGCTATTGCCAGAACGTGTTGACTGGAGACTGGATTGAAGTGGACAAAAGAAGGTGAGGATGACTCTTTAACTCTGCATGCCCACTTGCTTAGGCTGTGAGTAAACTACGATCGTAAATTATGAAGAAGTTTTCTTCCTATATATGGAGGCTTGAATTTCTTGGAGATTATATTTTAGTGGGCAAAGCAATCTTCGCATAAATCTCATTGCTAAATACAATTTGGAAAAACATCTCTGAACATTCAAATTAAGCTGTCACAATTTTATTTTATTTTTATCATATTAATATATTTTTAAATAAACACCATTTGAAAAATAATTATACCGCTATATATTACCGAGCGCACACAAAAAGTATGATTCATAAGTGCAAAGTCGTTAGTGCCCCCATTGCTTTGTGTAATTATTTCTTTGCCAATAAACAACAATTTAGTTTGCGCAATTTGAAGTCAATTTGATACGAAACTTACATATTTCCTTGATTTTATGATTTTACATATAGCTTCATGTGGAAGTAAGTTAGTAGGTGATTCAGAGGAAGAGTCTAATGATGCTATTTATCCTCTCTATTAATCGATAGTTCTTTCTTATTCATCCCATCTAGTTTCAAACCATTTTTATTTTATTTTATTTATTTATTTGACTAACCTACCTAGTTTTTTATAATTAATAGCCTTTAAAGCTGATGTGCAACTAGAAATGTAGACTAAATTGTTGATTTCCTCGCTGATTTCCAGCAAGATCTAGAATGGTGTGCAGCTGAAATGTGGACTAAATTAATGATTCCTTGCTGATTTCTAATTGAGTGGGTCTAAACTCCATATGAATGGCTGTTCTTTTAGCAAATTTTCATAGACTTGCTGCTCATCACTCGCATAGACTTGATCTCAACAAAAATGTTAATTTCGGAAATTAATTCATATTGCCGTGTTTCCAACACTCAGTGCTCCTGTTTAGTCACCAATCCTTGCGAGGAAAGATTCGCAATTGAATAATTTAACCCTCGGTTCCATATCCAGCACCACATGAAGATCAGACAATATCCATACATATATCCAAGTTCCGAAGACTTTCTGGACCATTACCTATTGCTTTCTGACCTTGATATAAAATTGACACTTCATCACGCTTCTACCTTTAACTGAAGAGTCCCAATTTTACTGCAAGATCGGTTAGTACACTACAACAGCTAAGCACTGCACTCCTTCAGATTTTTCTTCGTACTAACACAAAAAAACAAAACGAAGGTGGATGTTGTATGTAACCGCAGATTTATCCAGCAAAAATCTGTACCAAGGGTTGCATTGTTGTCTTTTGTCGGCATGGAACTTTTGTTGCCACACAAAAAGTATGATCCATAAGACGAGCTGCAAAGGAAGAGCACAAACTGTATCTATTAGCACATATTCATTGCTATTTTCTAAGCTATGAAATGCTTCTTCTTCTTCTGGGAAACACATAAATTGCTCAACCCTTCAAGTACACAGTCACCTGTTCTTGTTAATAATAGCAATAATAATCTATCAGTGCATGCGAAGGGGGGTCCCATTAGTATTAAGTTTATAAGCCAGCAAGGAATAATAGCGGGGTAGATGTCCCCGAGAACAGCTGCCATCAGACGAGCTGCCAAGGAAGTTCTAATTAGAGCATGAACTGTATCTGTTAGCACAAAGACTTGCTGCAAAACTGTCAATTTTGGAAATTAGTACTGCCGTGTTTCCAACGCTCACTCTTGTGTGGAAATATTTGCAAGTGAACCTTCAGTTCCGAAGACTTGGAGGTCAAGGACAGACCAAATGAAGATTCGTTCTCCCTTCAAACTCCATTAATTCTCCATTGATTGTCAGTTTTCTAGCAACTGTTCAATAAAGCTATTGCCAGAACGTGTTGACTGGAGACTGGATTGAAGTGGACATAAGAAGGTGAGGATGACTCTTTAACTCTGCATGCCCACTTGCTTAAGCTGTGAGTAAACTTCGATCGTAAATCATTAAGAAGTTTTCTTCCTATAGATTGAGGCTTGAATTTCTCGGAAATTATATTTTAGTGGGCAAAGCAATCTTCGCATAAATTTCATTGATAAATACAATTTGGAAAAACATCTCTGAACATTCAAATTAAGCTGTCACGATTTTTAATATTTTTTTGTATTTTGCTATAAATATTTCATGTAAAATTCGGCATTCATAATTATCTACCTTATTTATTAGCACTTGTGTTAGTGAATTAAGGGACCTCTCCTCAACGTGTGGAAATATTCGCTGAATGAAATTATTGGTTGCTTAATCTTGCTGTACAACTGTGGAATGGATTAGATTGGACATAAGGAGGTGAACATGACTTTGCTTATCAATCTTTTATTTCAATTATGTATGCATAATCCCATAGTTTAATTATTTTTTATTTAAAATAGAAAAAGGAAAAATCAAAGTATATCAATTGAAAGAATGAAAAGATTTTTTTAAAAACAAAATATTACTAATCAAGATGTATACGTTATTAGAAAAAGGAAAAATCAAAGTATATAAATTGAAAGATTGATAAGCAAGAAAAGTATTTTTTTTTAAAACAAAATATTACTAAATTAAGCATGATCAAAATTTGTCAAATAACTCTTTAATTATTTATAAATTTTATAATATATATATATACACAGACACACAATTAATATTATTTTAAAAACATGGCATGGCATATGATCCACTTAAAAAATATTTCTTACAATGTAGAGAAATCTAATGAAAGATAAAGTAAATTGTAAGGAAAACCAAACTTCAAAGATGCAATGATATATACCAAGAAAAACCAGGCATAGATCAGGGGTAGAAGTCTCCAAGAACAGTTGTCATCAGACGAGACACAAAGGAAGTTATAATTAGAGCACATGGCTGCGAAGACTTGGAGGTCAAGGAGGAAAAGGACAGACCAGATGAAGATTGGTTTTCCCTTGTTGATGCTGGAAAACAAAAATCTTTCCAATCCCACGCTAACTTGGTAATCTTGAGGGCAAGAACCTTGAAACTCCAATCTTTGTCAGTTGATGCTCTGTTTTCCTAAACTTTCACAAAATATTGTTTTAATTTCCGGTACGCTGCTCTGAAATTCCTTCAAGTCTAACTTGTAAAATAATAGTCTGAGCGGTTCTACACCACCATGCATATTTAGGAAACTTCAGCGACAGACTCTTAGTTTTGCATTTTAGAATGAACAATCACATAAAAAACAAAAATTCTCCATAGTAATAAAAATGAGAAAGATAAAATTGATTTCTGAAAAGGAATAATTCCCCATTCAATTAGTGTTTAACCGGGAATTATATATACATGCATCAGGACTGATGAGTCAGCCTGTCCCATGCAAAGGGGATTATTCCCACACCAACTGCATGACATGCAAAGGGGAGCCTTAAAGGAAGGGAAAGAGGGAAGAAAAAGGACAGAAAATAATTATCCTTCTTCTTCCAACAACTTTCTATCCCCCACAAGATTTTTAACAGTAAAAGGATTAATTAATTTTAAGAAAATTACCAACCCCTGAAAAGATATTTAATCCATTTAGAAAATTAATATTGTCATGTTGTTATTCTTATTCTCATTAATAAATATTTGATATTGTGGTAACTTTTGTTTTTTTATAAAAACATATTGCCTAAAAAAGCATTAAATTAAATATTTTATGTGTTTTTTTTTTATGTTTTGATGGGTTTATATTAAAATTAAAAAGAATTAAATATATTTTCAATTAAAAAATACATTTAAAAAATATATTGCACAACATTGTGAATCACACAGAAAGACTTTTGGGTCATGAGAAACGATATAAAGGTGAAGCTGACTTTTCTTATCAATTTTTTATTTCAATTACGTATACATAATCCCATACTTTAATTATTTTTTTATTTAAAATAGAAAAAGGAAAAATCAAAGTATATCAATTGAAGGAATGATAAGCAAGAAAAGTATTTTTTAAAAAATATCACTAATCAAGATTTGTTAAATAACTATTTCGTTATTTTTAATACTAAAAGGATTAATTAATTTAAGAAATATTAGCAACTTCTAAAACACTTGTATTGATGTCATATTTATTTTTTTATGATTTTAATATTTATTTTTTTTAGGAATTCAATATTTATTTTTTTTATGATTTTAATATAATAATATTAACACTTGTATTAGTGAATTAAGGGACTTCTTCTCGCGTGAAATATTCACTGGCTTTGATTATCATTTTTTTTTTCCAATTATGTATACATATATAATTCCATAGTTTAAATTATTTTTTTATTTAGAATAGAAAAAGGGAAAAATCAAAGTATATCAATTGAAGGAATGAAAAGACTTTTGGATCATGAGAAACGTTATATATATATATTAGTGCGAAGTCATTGGTGCCAAGAAACAACAATTCAGTTTGCACAATTTGAAGTCAACAGGGAATCAAGTTGATAGGAACCTTTCATATTTCCATCGGTTTTTATTCTTTCTTTATTTTTTTAATTATTAAATCCTGAAAAAGGTATTTTAATACTAACAATTAATATGTGCTCATGAACAAATTAGTCTTTCTTTGCTCCGATTCTCTTTCAGCTAATGAAACTTGTTTAATGCTTCAACCAGTCACTTTGATTTCGTCTATAAATACTACTAATAATGCCTTTCTTTTCTTCTCATCTTCCATTCCCAGTTAATTATACTTTGAATCCTGCAAGGCCAGCCAACATGAGGTTTTCACCACTGTCCCTCTCTCAATTTCTCTCTTCCATTCTGCTTCTCTTCCATTTCCATTCAACAGTTTCATCTCCACTCTCCTGAAATTACTCCTCCTCTTCTCATTTGTGTGCTCATCGCCAATCTCTTTCTCTCCTTCAATTCAAACAATCCTTCTTCATTCAAAATAGTTCTGCTTTATCGGAGTACTATTGTCCACATCCCTTTCCAAAAACAGAGTCATGGAAAGAGGGTACAGACTGCTGCTTTTGGGATGGGGTCTCTTGTGACCTGAATACCGGGCATGTCACTGCACTGGACCTCTCGTGCAGCATGCTTTACGGCACCCTCCTTCCCAATAATTCTCTCTTCTCTCTCCATCGTCTTCAACAGCTCGACCTCTCTTTCAATGATTTCAATAGCTCCCATATTTCTTCTCGATTTGGCCAGTTCTCCAATCTGACACATCTTAACCTAAGTGGTTCAGATCTTGCAGGCCAAGTTCCGTCAGAAATCTCTCACCTCTCCAAAATGGTTTCTCTTGATCTCTCTTGGAACTACGATCTTGTGAGTGTAGAACCAATTTCTTTTGACAAGCTTGCTCGAAACCTAACCAAGCTTAGAGAACTCGATTTGAGTAGGGTCAACATGTCACTAGTTGTTCCCGATTCCTTGATGAATCTGTCTTCTTCTCTGTCGTCGCTCAAACTCTATTACTGTAGATTGAAAGGAAAACTCCCATCCTCAATGGGGAAATTTAAGCACCTGCAGTACTTGGATCTTGGAGGGAACAATCTTACTGGTCCAATTCCATATGATTTTGAGCAACTCAGTGAGTTGGTTTCCCTTCATCTCTCTTTCAACCAATATCTAAGTCTAGAACCAATTTCTTTTGACAAGATTGTTCAAAACCTAACCAAGCTAAGAGATCTCGCTTTGGGTTCTGTAAATATGTCTTTGGTTGCACCTAATTCCTTGACGAACCTGTCCTCTTCTTTGTCATCTCTCTCCCTCAGTAATTGTGGATTGCAGGGGAAATTCCCGGGTAACATCTTTCTCCTCCCAAACCTTGAATCACTCTATTTGTCATACAACAAGGGCCTCACTGGCTCTTTTCCTTCGTCCAATTTGAGTAATGTCCTCTTGGGGTTGGGTCTTTCTAATACAAGAATTTCAGTTTATTTAGAAAACGACTTAATCAGTAATCTAAAGTCATTAGAATATATGTCTCTTCGTAATAGTAACATTATAAGGTCAGATCTACCCCTGCTTGGTAATCTCACACAACTCATCTATTTAGACTTATCAAGTAATAATTTTAGCGGTCAGATCCCATCATCACTTGGAAACCTTGTACAGCTCTTTACCTTAAATCTCGGTTCCAATAAATTTATAGATGAAGTTCCAGATTCTTTGAATAGTCTAGTCAATCTTTCATATTTAGATTTATCAAATAATCAACTAGTAGGCCGTATCCATTCTCAATTAAATACCCTTTCAAATCTAGAGAGTCTAATTTTATATGGTAACTTGTTCAATGGAACAATACCATCCTTTTTGTTTGCTCTTCCTTCTTTACTTTATCTTGACCTTCATAACAATAATTTTATAGGCAATATAAGTGAACTCCAATACGATTCATTGTTATACCTTGATTTGAGCAATAACCACTTGCGTGGTCCAATCCCAAGTTCGATTTTCAAACAAGAGAACTTGACAGCCCTTATTCTTGCTTCCAATAGTGAATTGACAGGTGAGATTTCCTCTTCTATTTGCAAGCTGAGATTCCTTCAGGTCCTGGACTTGTCCAACAACAGCTTTAGGGGTTCTACACCACAATGTTTGGGGAACTTCAGCACCATGCTCTTAGTATTGCATCTAGGCATGAACAATCTTCAAGGCACTGTCCCTTCAACATTTTCAAAGGATAATGGCTTGGAATATCTCAACTTCAATGGAAATGAATTAGAAGGGAAAATACCACGGTCTATCATCAACTGCACAATGTTGGAAGTTTTTGATCTTGGCAACAATAAGATTGAGGATGCATTTCCCTACTTTCTAGAAACGCTTCCACAGCTCCAAATTCTTGTCCTAAAATCCAATAAACTCCAAGGTTTTGTGAAGGGTCCGACTGCATATAATTCCTTCTCTAAATTACGGATTCTTGACATCTCTTACAACAATTTTAGTGGACCATTGCCAACTGGGTATTTCAATAGTCTTGAAGCAATGATGGCCTCAGATCAAAACATGATTTACCTTAACGCAACAAATTACACCAGCTATGTCTATTCCATAGAAATGACATGGAAAGGTGTAGAAATTGAGTTTCGAAAGATACAAAGTACAATTAGAATACTTGATTTGTCAAATAACAATTTCACTGGAGAGATTCCAAAGGTGATCGGAAAGCTTAAAGCACTCCACCAGCTCAACCTTTCTCATAATTCCCTTACAGGTCATATCCAATCATCATTAGGAAATTTGACCAATTTGGAATCATTAGATCTATCTTCAAATTTGCTTACCGGAAGGATTCCAACGCAGCTGGGGGGTCTGACATTTCTTGCAATCCTAAACCTTTCACATAACCAGCTCGAGGGGCGTATACCAAGTGGAGAGCAGTTCAACACCTTTACTGCAACCTCATTTGAAGGAAACTTGGGTTTATGTGGATTTCAAGTACTAAAAGAATGCTACGGTGATGAGGCACCATCATTGCGGCCATCAAGCTTTGATGAAGGAGATGATTCAACATTGTTCGGAGAAGGATTTGGACGGAAAGCTGTGGCAATGGGGTATGGATGTGGGTTTGTGTTTGGAGTTGCAACGGGATACATCGTGTTTAGAACAAAAAAACCTTCATGGTTTTTTAGGATGGTTGAAGATATATGGAATCTCAAGAGCAAGAAAACAAAGAAGAATGTTGGCAGATGTGGTGCTAGAAGAAACTAGATAATGCAATTGATATTTTCAAGTAAGTTTTGCGAGCATTTGAGTTTTCAAATTTTATATTCACAGTTCTTGTTAGGCTATCTTTTCTCTACAATTTATTTGATCAGTGTTATCTTTCTAATTTTGCAGTACAAACAAGATATCATGTGGCAGATTCAGAGTATTGGATTCCCTTTACTTTTTTTTTTTTTTTTCATCAAGGTTAATTGAAAAAGATTCCATGTATGCAAGCAATAGTTTGTGTAAACCATAAAATCACTTATGTTTTATAGAGTAATGAACATTTCCTTTCTTGGAGTATTTTAAATTTTATAAATAGATTTATAAGAATTAAAACAATTCTGTTCTCACAACAGCAGCAATATTTGCAAGCAAAATAGAGTAACTCTATAACTTGTAAGTCATAAATGACTATTAAAAAGTGTAAGAAACCCATATATCAACATGGACAAACAATGTTCCACAACTCTGACACAGAGCCAAAATCATCAACAAAATCAGTCAACATTGATGATTGGCAAGTTTATATCTAAAGCAAAAGAAAAGCAAGATATTCTACTTAGAGCATTTCAGAATAGAAAAAACATGAAAATAATTTAAAATACAATTTCTCTTGGCCTCATATTAAGAGAAAACAAATGAATATTTCAAGGGTTCTGATTATCCAACTGAAGATTCAAGATTTGAGATAGAGAGCTCATGAGTTATGGCTTGAACCTGATAGTCATCTGACTACCTGGCCACCTAGGTGAATGTGAGCTTGACCTCCTGTACTCATTTGCAGCAACCCTAGTCTTAGTTGCTGTGCCAAGAACTCTCTGCAAGTCTGACTGGGACAATGGCCTTGGTGCCTGAGAAAGAATCCCAATGAAGAAACTCCATAAAGAGTAAAAAAATCCACAACAATATCAAACAATGGAAAGATACAATCCTCCAGTTAATAATTTTTAACACCAATAGCTATCCCTTGTAGTTCATAACAACACTTTGTTTACTTTCTTCTAGTTCTCATGAGGAACCATACTATCTTCTATCCATTGCAATGGAAGTCATTGGTTTTGGATAGAGCACAACAGGCAACAATTACCAAAACTTTTCCATGACACCCTCAGGCATGCATGGGATTTCTATGCAAATATTACAAATCAATAAAAATACCTTGAAGAATTAGCTGCGATTATAACAAATCACAGGTGAGAACTATATTGTTCAATATGCTATAAAATAACTGATGGAAGCATGGAACAACACGATGATAAATATATACTTACACTAGATTTTGTTTCCCTTGTTCTCCTTATCCAATAAGTCCCTAATAGGAAAATAAGCTACTTTCTTGCAAGGTTCAAGAAAATCTGAACTAGTGTAGCCCTCACACAAACTTGCTATGTAGTCAAAGTCAATTTTGCTTTCGATTTTCTCCCCTTTTCAAAACGACCTTCAGGATCTCAGTCCTCTCTCTTTGATTAGGTATCCCAATTTCAAAGGCTGAGGAAGATGCTGAACGATTGCTTCATCGAGTTCTCAAGGTCGGTTGGTTGCAGCAAGTACCATCTCTTGTGCGTTCTCTGTAAGAATATTATCACTGAGTCCGCCCAGGCCAGGCCCATGAATAAATCACTTTGACAAATCTTACATAAAATACATTCTAGCAAGTCACTGTATAAAAAGACTACACAAATACAGGACTTGTTTCAAGAGTAAGAACAGACGATCTGTAGTAAACCCATTCCATAATGCCATGAACTTAGTCTTCATATTGGTTAATGCCTCATGGTCTCTAGTATGACGCTGCCCCAGAAAACTGTCAACTTCGTTACTTAATATAAAAGCAGGCTGGAGTTTATAAGCCAGGCTAAAAACAACAGCACTGCAACAGCATAGAAGAGAATCAACAGCAATCAGATTATGAAGGCTTTGATAGGAGCGAAAAAGCAACTACTCAATTTTAGTTAATTACTTCTAAGTCTATTTCTAATCAGCACAGAACCAACAAGACTTGCATGGATTTAGATGCAGAAAAGAATGTAATGAGGCATGGTTTCAACACAAAGATGTAGTTGCAAAATATATCAAAAATGAACTTGGCCTCCAGTTTCCACCATCCCAAAACAATTCCATCCATCCAACAAGACTTGAAATTTAATCATATCCCATTCGGCATGAGCAATCACTCCCCAACATCCCAAAAACTGATCGAAGCACCTATCTTCACCAAAACACCCCGATTCCCCAATCACTGTTCCCTATAATAACCCACCAAACCACGTTGCAGTCTTAACCCCATGGTCCTCATCCCATTATCACACAAAATTCAAACTTCTTGCAAATAAATGACAATTCAAGCATGCTATAACATCAACCCAGAGGCCTAAACTCTAGCGCTCCAGTACAAAAGCTCAATATACAACTCAATCAGAAATGAACTTAGTTTCTACCAACACAAAACAACTTCATTCATCCCAACAGAACTAGAAACTTAAACACTCCCTATTCAGCACAAGGAGTCACTCCTCCACGTTCCAAAAACAATAAACCAAAACAAACCCTATATTCCATTATAACCAAGATTCACAGAATCCTCCTAGATCTCCAAAAAAAAACACAAAAAAAATGCAAAAAAATAATTCCAAGCTTTTCAACAGAAACAGAAACTTTGACACACACACACCGCTAATAAGGGTTTGTTTGGATAAAGGGATGACCCAAACGCTTATCGATTTCCTTCTTATGTTCAAGGGCTTTCTTTGATGCTTCATGATTCGGGTCAGGTTTCCGGAGCCTAGCAAATAATACCAAACAACTTAAAGCTGCACTGGTTCTTACAAAAACTTGGTCTCTAACGAACCCCCCATTAATTTTTTATTTGTGTTTAAAGTACAATAATATCCTTTCCTTGGTGCTATTTTTGGGTGGCGTGTTGGGGTTTTGCAAATTTATGTGCTGGTGGACCTGGTGGTGGTGGTTAGGGTTTGGGCTGTAATTGGTGGTAAGGGTTGGGCTGGGAAAGGACAGGCTAGATTTTAGGATGAAGCCTTATTAAAGCTAAGTCCTCTTTCTATTTCCAGGTTTAATGAAGTTTCTTTAAAAGCCCTGTGATGAAATAATAATAACAATAACAATAATAATAATATGAAAAAAAATAATACAAGGCCAGATTTAATTTTAATAAAACAGGCTATATTTTCCAAATCCAATTAAATGTATATTATTTATGGTACTAGAAAATTTTCTAGAATTCCATAAAAATCAGATTATAAATAATAAAAAAAATAAAAATTACAATTAACTTTCCAAGAGGTTTTGGGAATCAACTCACACTTTTCTATTTTCTTTGAACAACTTGATCTCAAGAAAAAAAAACAAGTATCAGACCCATTTATCATTCATCTAACATTTGTTTATTAATATTCACACAAGGAAACAAGGCAATGTTGGTTAGTATTTTATTATAGTTTTTTAGATATAAAAGAAATCAATCTCTAGAATAATTCTAGAATGAATTTATGTAATTTTAAAACAAGAAGGTATACGGAGACATATTTCATTTGGCCCGCTATCTCTATTTTTTTTACAAGCATAATATGCATATTTGAATATTTATACAATTACCCAAAACATTAATCCCCTTAACGACATTATTATGTCCCGAGACATAAATTACTATTCATTATAATAGTGTAATTATTATTTTGTTCCTTGGTCATTTTATCTTTTGTCTTTGCTTTGAGGGTAAGGTGGTTTTTTCACCATGATGCAATGTCTTTTAAGAATTGTACATGGTTATTTTGGTAATTGCGTTTTTTAATTCATAGAAAAATTACTAATACAACTCTTGAATAAAATAATTCAATGCTTTCTGCACAAGGGTATTTTTGTATTTTCATATTTTATAGAACAATTGAATTAATACATTACCCTTACAATTTGAGTTTTTTAACCTTGGTTTCAGGGACTTCGTTGTAGTTCACAATGGTTTGTTTGTTAATATTGTTTAGTCCAAAAGACATTTTCAATTTTTTCACAAAAAAAACGTATAAAATAAAACAACAGCTGACACGTGCCTCGTGCGAGTTAGTCGCTCGACCACCTTCTGGCGACACGTGCGACTGGCTCAGACAATTGTAATCGTGATTCTACCGTATCATTTGATTCATCCTGGCATCCTCTTCCTCTTTGGATAGCGCATGTATGGTGGTTCAACGTGATTTGGCTTGAAATTGCTTTTATTTTTCTTCTTTCTTTTCCTTTTCTTTCTTTCTCAAATTGCGTGCTGGCCATGAAAAAATTCATATAAGCCCTTCATTTTATTTCTTCTTTTGATTCAGTCTCTCTTCTCTTATTTGTAATTGTTTTATTTACATTTATTATTTCTAATTAGATTTTATTCTTGATTTTATCCCTGGTCATTTGATTTTTTGATTTTTTTTTCAAATTTAGTCCTCATTATTTTAATTTCTATTTGTTTTGTTTTTAATCATTTTCTTGATTGATTTACTCTTTTCCAATCCCACCCCTAAGTATTTATTTTTCTTTAATTTTCATGTCAAATTTGGTCTTAAATTTTTTAATTGCTATTTTTAAATCATTTTCTTAATGGATTTGTTTTTTTTTTCAATTTCATCCCTAAACATTTAATTTGATTTGATTTTTACCTAAACATTTAATTTCATTTAATTTTTTATGTCAAATTTAGTTCTGACTTTTTTAATTGCTATTTTTTTTTTGTTTTGCAATGTTTTTTTTATTGATGTTTTTTTTCTCAATTTCATCCTTCAATATTTGTTTGATTAAGAATCTTGCTTTTTTTTTCAAGTATGCCTTTGATAAGGTCATGTAAGTCTCATGATCCAGGTAATAGTTCTGGAGGATTAGCCCAATTTGAAAAAAAAATTAATATATTTGTTGTTAGTGTTTTTTTTTTATATATTCATAGAGTCATCTCAATTTCATGTCCTAGACCATGTGTTTGATTTGTTGACTCGAGTTGGCTGTGGAGTTCACTCGAGACTTTTTTTGTTATTTTTTTTTTGCTTTGATAAGTTTTTTAAATTTATATTTTTAAATTAACTTGTAATAAACTTATTAATAGAACCCGAATCTAGGGTTTCATAGGTTGCAATATTTTTAAGATTTGACCATGTTAAGGATGTTGTCCAGGTTTACTTGATTTTTACAAATGTTTATATTTTTACCCCCTATGATTTTTTAATCTTTATAATTTGGTCCTTATTATTTTAATTGATATTTATTTTATTTGGGATTATTTTTTTATTTTTCATTAAATTGCATCATTCTTGGGTTTTTTCTATCAAATTTTATCTTCATTCTTTATGTTTTTTTGCAAGTTTTTTTACTAATACTTTTCTACTGATCTCATCATTTGAAATTAAATTGGTTGAAAAATATGCTTCTTGATTGAATTTAGGTAAAAAATTTCAAGAGATGCGACTTTTAGAGATTAAACCAGGTTTAAGAGATTTGCTATGTTTTTTTTTTCCTTTTCCTATATTGATGTTGTCTTATTTTTTATCCTTTTTTTAACTTTTTTTTTATATTGTTTTGGTTTAATTCTCTATTTTAATTTTATTTTTGTTTGATTCTATTGGATTAGCCCTCAATATTTTTTTTTATATTTCACCCCCACTATTTTTAAGTCTATAAATATTCTATTATATTACAAATGATTTTCAATTTCACCCCCTATAATTTTTTAATCTTTCAATTTTGGTCCTAATTTTTTTAATTGAATTTTTTTTGTTTGCGATAATTGTGATAATTCTAGCATAGGTTTGCTTGATTTTTTTTATCCCTTTTTTTTTAGCCAATATTTTTTGTTTTTTGTTTTTTTTTTTAAATTGACTCTTTTTTTCCTTTTTTTTTCTAGTTAGGTTAGCATTGGGTTATTTGATAATCCAAATAAGCTTAGGTGTGGTTTTTTTTTTGTCAGTTTATTTGTTGTTGTTGTTTTTTTGTAAATATTTAAATTATCAATTTAACCAATGACTTGAGACTTGGAAATTTTTTAACCTATCACTTTTTTTATATTAAAAAAAAATTATTCGACCCGCAGCAACACATGAACAACATATGCGATTATAGACTAATGAGATATAATCCACACTCTTTATTTAATATATTGATACGAAATACAGAGGTTTGAAATGTATAGTTATATTTATTCACGCAATGCATGATTCACTCTATTTTTATTTTTTTTTTGTTAAAACAAGAATGGTATAGCAAATTAATCATGATTTGTTTTTTTAAAGCAGGGCATGTAATTAATGCTTTTAAAATGAAAGAAATCAAGAATGCTCCTTCTTTTAAATTTTATCACTAATTAATCCACAATATAATTGATTCTCCAATTTTGAAGTTGGAAACCACAATAAATAAATAGCTTACTCAGCATATATATGCATTAACCTAATTTTAAATGCAAAGGCCTTCAGCTTACTCACCATATGCAGTAACCTAACTTTTTACATTACATGTAACATGTAATTGAAGAATTAGGGTTCTTCATTACCTCCACAAGTCCAACTCCACTCAACCATTCTTTGTTTTTAAAAAAGCTTATAATATTTTTTTTAAAAAAAAAAAACTGCTAAGTGCTAATCAATGTTTCTTAAGTAAAACATGAAATCATGTTCTTAACATGAAACTAATTATGAGTTGGAATCATGTTATTAACGCATTATAATTAGCTTATAATGCGTTAATTTCATTTTAAACGACATGATCTTCATCCTCAAGAGACAAATAATTTGTCAACATAGATATCTATTCGTCCAAAGTAAACTCTCACAGGCTTAGTTTTATTGGTAAATATTAAGTATCCTCCATTTTTTATATTTTAATGCTCGAATTGTTCCGATAAAATAATTAATTTCTTGAAAAATATATAAGTCCGAACGTGCATGAAATTTTTTAGGTGCAATCAAAAGCTTATCCAAACATCCTATTGTACAAAAATAATGTTATATGAACATCACTAAAGCTGATTTGAAGATATTGATCATGTTATTATTTTTTTTAACAAAGTAATCCAATCGGGCCCACCTAGAATTAAAACTATAACTCACCGTCCCTTTCAAAATTGAGTTCCAATAAAAGGTAAAAACAAAGTGCAATGGATGAAAAGAAGGTGCAAAATTGAAACTCACCGTCCCTTTCAAAATTGAGTTCTTACTCCCAAAAGGTAAGTAAATGTAAAATGACGTAATTTATTAAAAAAATTGAGTTTATAATCTAGTTGATTCAGTTAAAATCTAAGTTAATTTTTTAAAAAATTAAAATAATATTATTTTAATTAAAAAAGCTTAATTCGTGATCTAAATTTTTTACAGAGTTTTAATAATCAAGAAGTTGAATTTTGATGTCTAGATGTAACTTCAGCATTTTCTCTGCTTCATATCCATAAAACTTGGGTCAGAGAAAAACAAATATCACAAACATTTCTTACCCATAATGAAGTAACTTTTTTTTCTCTAGAAAATGCCAAAGAACTCTCTTCATTTTATTTATGTCAAGTAGTTAATCAAATCAAACCGCACTCTGATGCATGCACATAGCTTAATGTACAAATAATTAATGCGCACATAATTTTCCACTGAATTAAGGTGATTTAAACGGAGATATTTATTGCCTATTCCTCTCAGCAAAATTGTTTGCTTCTTGGAGGGTGGGAGGGTGGGTGTCTGTGGTGTTTGTTTTGGAATAATTTCTCGATGACTTTTTTGGTGCAAAAGGGATTCCAAGGACGATTGTGCTGCTATGAGGATGACGAAAGGGAGGGTTCCCCTTTTGCACGTAACTATCAATCTTGACTCCCATTAATAGATAGATATATACTCACGCTAAGTGATTCCCTTTTTAGCAAAATTAATTAGATGATAATTTTATCACTTTCAATCCCACAAACAAAGTGATCACAGTAGAAAACAGTTGAATTAATTAGAAAATCTACCCTTTGAAATAAATGGTTTTTTTAAAAAAAAAAAACTGAGATAAATAATAGTGATTTTTTTTTCATTTTCATAAGAATAATAAATTATTGCATCCCATTAAAAAATTAGATGAGGAATTATTACATTCCAAGTTTGAAAATAGGAATAATAAAATCACTTGGAAATTCAATAATTCGTTTATATTTTTGTTTTCATTTATTTTGACGCAGAGGAAATGTGTGTTTTTTTTTCTTAAATTTAAATTACATGAAATAAATCAATCATATTATAAATTCTTGTGTAGTTTATTCCATCTATCAATCATATTATAAATTCTCTAATTTACTGAAAAAATTTATTATAGATATTAAACTCATCCTGCTGTCGTCTGTTTTTCTTGGAGAGTTCAACTTGGAGGCTGGCCCTTGCCCATGTGTTGATTTGAATGTTTTTTTGGAAACTATATGCTCTTGCATCTACTTGTATTGATTGATGGAGACTTGTTAGTAGTTGACTTAGGAAGTTGGATTCTTCGGGTGCTTTTTGAAGCTGTGGTCGAAAGAAGAAGAGGAGCAAGAAAAAGGAGGAGCCTTATAAGGTAATATAATTCATGACGATTTGTTTTTTTTTTTTTTTTTGTAGTTTGATCAGATTTTCTTGATGTGTGTTTAGCTTCTATAAATCATTCAATTGGATTCAAGAAGAAAGAGATTTGGTTTGTTGATTGTATTAGTGAGAAGATTGTGATGAATATGAACAATGAATAATTTGCGTCCTCACGCCAAGTGATTCCCATTTTAACATGCTTCGTATAGATAATAGAGATATAAATAATAGTGATTTTTTTTTCATTTTCATAGGAATAATAAATTATTGCGTCCGATTACAAAGAAATAGATGAGGAATTATTATATTTCGAAGTCTGAAAATAGAAAAAAATAAAATTACTTAGGAATTCAATAATTAATTTGTATTTTTTTTCATTTATTTTGAGGCAGAGGAAATATATGTTTTTTTAATTTAAATTATATGAAGCGAATCAATCATATTATAAATTCTTGAGTAGTTTATTCTATTTACCAATCGAGTAATTTTTGCTGACCCCCTCTAATTTACTAAATTTTTTCCTATATTATAGAATATATAATATTAAAGTCAGCTTGATTTAGTTGGTTAATTAAATATGATATTAAACTCCGAAAAAGTTTTCCACCATTTCTTAGGCCCTCCCCACCATCCACATGATCTGAACATGGAAGAAATGAAAGAGATTGAGAGGGTTGGGGGAGAGGGCATGGAAGAAGTTAGAGATGAGCCAGAGGATATCAAGAGGATTGCTCCGTGGACTAAACAGATTACAGTTAGGGGAATTGTTGCTAGCATAGCAATAGGGATCATATACAGTGTTATACTTTTATACAGTTTTCTATCAACGGATCCTCAGAAGCGTTTCTAAGAGGTATAGCGTGATGACAAAGGATTTAAGATCTGCATAGTAGGTCTCGAGTTCGAGTCAGGACGTGCACCTCTTGCAAGAGCCTGAGACAGCCGAGGTTTTACTCACTTACCTGGGCCCACAAAGTGCACTTTTCAAGAAGTGGAGTTTCCTCGAATCCAAAAAAAAAATCCTAAGAAGCACTTCTTCATCCTTGAAACCTAGCTAGGGGACAGAGCCTTTGCATAAATTTCTTTTTTATTTGAGTTAATTATAACTTAATCCTAGCTAGTACGTAGTTAATTTTGCAAGCTATACATTTGATCTTTATAATTTTAATTGTATTTATGACTTAATTATTTTTTATTATTTGTCAAATGAGTGGATTTAGCCCATACTATGATTGAACCGTCAATACCAAACTTTAGATTTTCTATATTTTGATGGAGGTTGCATGGCATTACGTAATATATAATATGGCACGACATAGGGATCCTTTCATTAATCTGATTTTTTTCACTTTCATCCATTATGTATTGTACTAATTAGTTCATCATCATCAGAGAGCAATGGACTCCAAGCATTTAATTATCATTTATAAAGTTTATAAATATATATACACAATTAATATTATTTTAAAAACATGACATGGCATATGATCCACTTAAAAATATTTCTTACAATATAGAGAAATCTAATGAAAGATAAAATAAATTGTAAGGAAAACCAAACTTCAAAGATGCAATGATACCAAGAAAAACCAGGCATAGATCAGGGGTAGAAGTCTCCAAGAACAGTTGTCATCAGACGAGACACAAAGGAAGTTATAATTAGAGCACAAATTGCACGTACGTAGACTTGCCGGAAAAATGTCAATTTTGGAAATTAATATTGCCGTGTTTCCAACATTCTTGCATAGTCAACAATGGAAATATTTGCAATTGAATAATTCAACCTGCAGTTCCATATTCAGAACCACTTTCTGGCTGCGAAGACTTGGAGGTCAAGGAGGAAAAGGACAGCCCAGATGAAGATCTTTCCGGTAATCTTGAGGGCAAGAACCTTGGAACTCCAATCTTTGTCAGTTTTAGTAGGCTGCTCTGTTTTCCCTGTATTGGTTCAGTAATGTTATTCCTAAACTTTCACTAAATATTTTCTTTAATTTCCGGTACGCTGCTCTGAAATTCCTTCAAGTCTAACCCGTAAAATAATAAATATACTGTATTTATGTCACCATTAATATTTTATAACGGATATTTATCTCTTATTAATATTATACAATAAATATTTATTTTTCATTTAATATTGTGTAAGAGATATTTATTTTTTATCATTGCTGTAAAAAAAATGACTCTTTAGTCCCTCCATTTCAGTAAAATAACAAAGTTCAAGGGTTATAAATACTCCTTGAACCATCAAGGTAAAGGGCTTATAATTTTCATCATTTACTGCATACATATTTTTTAATTATTAGTTTACATAATCTCATAGTTAAATTATTTTTTATTTAAAATAGAAAAAGGAAAAATAAAAAATAAAAAATCAAAAATCAAAGCATATAAATTGAAAGATTGATAAGAAAGAAAAGTATTTTAAAAAAAATATTACTGAAATAAGCATATTAAAATTGGTCAAATAACTATTTAATTACTTTTAATACTAAAATGATTAGTTAATTAAGAAAAAATAGCAACCCTAAAACACTATTTAATTCTTTTAGAAAATCAATATTTTCGTGTTTTTATTCTTAAAGCATGCTAGTACGGTAGAAATTGTTTTTTAAAGTCTTTTTAATTTAAAAATATATTAAAATAATATTTTTATGTTTTTTTTATTTTTTAAAAATTATTTTTGATAAAAAAATCAACATTCTTGTATTGCTAACATATTTTTACATTGTTTTAATACAATGATGTCAAGAACACAGTTAACGTATGCTAGACGAGCTACAAAGGAAGTTCTAATTAGCAAATAGACTTGCTGCACAATATCACTCACAGACGTGATCTCAACAAAAATGTTAATTTTGGAAATTAATTAATATTGCCGTGTTTCCAACACTCAGTGCTCCTGTTTAGTCACCAATCCTTGCGAAGAAAGATTCGCAATTGAATAATTCAACCCTCAGTTCCATATTCAGCACCACATGAAGATCAGACAATATCTATATATCCAAGTTCCGAAGACTTTTCTGGACCATTGCCTATTGCTTTCTGACCTTGAATGTTGTATATGTAACGGCAGATTTTTTTTTTTTTAGATTAACGTGGATGTAACGACAGATTTTTATTTTTTTTAGATTAACGGCAGATTTATCCAGCAAAAATCTGTACCAAGGGTTGCATTGTTGTCTTTTGTTGGCATGGAGTTTTATAGAAGACGAGGACGAGTTACATATCTTTTGTTCCCATCAGACGAGCTGCAAAGGAAGAGCACAAACTGTATCTATTAGCACATATTCATTGCTATTTTCTAAGCTATGAAATGCTGCTTCTTCTTCTGGGAAACATATAAACTGTTTAACCCTTCAAGTAAACAGTCCCCTGTTCTTGTTAATTAATAATAGCAATAATAATCTATCAGTAAATGCGAAGGGGGGGTCCAATTAGTATTAAGTTTATAAGACAGCAAGGAATAATAGCGGGGTAGATGTCCCCGAGAACAGCTGCCATCAGACGAGCTGCAAAGGAAGTTCTAATTAGATCATGAACTGTATCTGTTAGCTCAAAGACTTGCTGCCAAAATGTCAATTTTGGAAATTAAAACTGCCGTGTTTCCAACGCTCACTCTTGTGTGGAAATACTTGCAAGTGAACCTTCAGTATATTCAGTGTTAAAGTAATTGAGATCAAATACAAAAAGGAGGCTACGATTCTGAATAATCTGTTTATTATGAATGCATTGAGTTAACCTAAATACAAATAAAGTATATATAGGTCAAACTGAAAGTACTATTTTACCCTTAATAAATAAGACTACATAAATATTATTTAACATCTCCCCTCAAACTCACGATGCGGCAGCTACAAGTATCGAAAGTTTGCCAACCAGAAAACGAAAACGAGAGATGGAATGCGCCTTGGTAAAGAAATCTGTAATCTGCAAGGAAGAAGGAACAAAAGGCAAAGCAATGGTGCCATGTTTGAGATGATGACGAGTAAGATGACAATCGATCTCAATGTGCTTAGTGCGCTCATGAAAAACCGAGTTATGAGCAATCTGAATAATAGCGGGGTAGAAGTCCCCGAGAACAGCTGCCATCAGACGAGCTGCAAAGGAAGTTCTAATTAGAGCATCAACTGTATCTGTTAGCTCAAAGACTTGCTGGCAAAATGTCAATTTTGGAAATTAATACTGCCGTGTTTCCAACGCTCACTCTTGTGTGGAAATACTTGCAAGTGAACCTTCAGTATATTCAGCACCACATGAAGAGTGGACAATATCTATATCCAAGTTCCGAAGACTTGGAAGTGAAGGACAGAACAAATGAAGATTGGTTCTCCCTTGTTGATGCTGAAAGAGAAAGACCTACGAGGACGACCAATCCCACAGCATCTTGAGGGCAAGAACCTTCAAACTCCAATCTCCATTGTTTGTCAGTTTTCTAGCAACTGTTCAACAAAGCTATTGCCAAAACGTGTTGACTGGTGTACAAGAAATTCAACAAATACAAACGGAATTACCGATGGTTTTTTTTCATCGGTATTTTGCAGTGATATTCACCGAAGAAATTTTTCCATCGCTAACTCTGTCGGTATATCTTGTGAAAACACTCTGTCGGTAAATACTGAGGGAATCCCATACAGAATATGAAGAATTAAAAAAAAACAAGTTGTGCAATGATGTGTAAGTTTTTGTGGACGAGTTTACCGATGAAATTACATTCGGATTCAAATCGGGTTGTCCGTATAGTGACGTGTCAAAAACACCGACAGAATTACAACAGGAGTGACAAACAAAATAATTTTGTCAGTAATTCCATCGGTAATAGTTAATAAATGACCTGACCATCGACCCTCCCCTATTTATCCTTCTTCTCCCCCTACATCCAAACCCCCCCCCACCAAATTCTAGTACTAGCAACGTGCATGGAGTTATAAATGACAACAGTAATCATTACAGGAATATGGTTATGAATGCAATGAGAATGAATCAAGGTAATGTCAGTCAATGTCCAATTGTAGAAGAACCTAATGCAGACGCGGCGAGGTTTTTTGATTTGTTGAAAGATTCTAATGAACCATTATGGGATGGCTGCACGAATCATAGTAAATTATCGGTTGTTGCATAGTTGTTCACCATCAAGTCGGATTGTGGGTTGAGTGAGGCCGGTTATGACAGAATTATCGAATGGACGAGAAGTATTTTACCTGAAAAGAATAAGCTAAAAGAGAACTTATATGCTGCTAAGTCCATGATGAAACCTCTCGGTTTAGGATACCAGAAAATTCACATGTTCCCTAACTTCTGCATGTTGTCCTACCTTGAAAATGTTGAGCTAATCGAGTGCATAAGATGTGGGCATTCCCATTACAAACCCAGAACAAGCATGGAAAAGACTCTCGTGGCATATAAAAAACTTAGATATTTCCCAATCACACCTAGATTGCAGAGGTTATTCATGTCACCAAGGACATTAAGCACATGACATGACACCAATCACATGATGCGGTCGATGGAATGATGGTGCTTCATTCTAACGATGAAGCATGAAAACACTTTAACAGTGTACATCATCACTTTTCAAAGAATCAAGGAACGTGCGTCTTAAGTTGTGCACAGATGAATTCAACCCATTTGAGTCATTTGCTACTCCTTATTCTTGTTGGCTGGTCATACTCACGGTTTACAACTTGCCACTGGAAATGTGTATGAGGTTGAAGTTCATGTTTTTATCTACGGTGATACCTAGTCCGAACAGTCCGGGCTGGAATATAGATGTTTGTCTTCGACTATTAATTGATGAGTTGACGCTATTGTGGTCCTCCAGAGCTTTGACTTATGATATATCGAGAAAACAAAATTATCTTATGAAGGCAGCTTTGATGTGAAGTATCAATGATTTCCCAGCTTATGGAATGTTTTATGGTTGGAGCACACATGGAAAACTAGAATGTCCATACTGCATGGAAAACAACAAGGCATTCACGCTAACAAATGAAGGTAAAGCTTCTTTTTTTACTGCCACTGTCATTTTTTGCCAACGAATCATAGATATAGAAAGAACAGAAATGATTTCTTTGTTGGCAGAGTTGAAAAGGATGTTGCACCTCTGTGTCTTTTTGGTGAAGAATTGCATAACATTGTATCATAGTACAGTGACATTGTGTTTGGTTTTCATTCTGGTAAGCAGAAGTTTCCTGCTTTTGGTTTGACCCATAATTGGGTAAAACAAAGTATTTTCTAAGAGCTTCCTTATTGGAAGACTAATCTCCTCCACCATAACCTTGACCTCATGAACATAGAAAAGAATGTTTCTAAGAACATTTTCAACATTGTCATGGATGTGAAGGGGAAGACAAAAGACAACATCAAGGCTAGAATGGATATAACATTGTTTTCTAACCATAAAAATATAGAGTTGGTTTTTATGGGTCACAGTCGTAAAACCCAGAGCAAGCTTTGTGTTAAAGAAAAATGCATAACTACTAGTCTACCATTGGCTTAAGAGTCTGTGTTTTCCCGATGGACATGCCTCGAACATATCAAGGTTAGTTAATCTAGAGGAATACAGATTGTATGAAATGAAGAGCCTTGACTACCACGTGTTTATGCAAACACTCATTCCATTAGCTTATCATGATTTGTTGCCAAAGGGGATATGAGATGCACTCACAGAGATTAGTCATTTCTTTAGAGATATATGTTGCAGCAAGTTGCAAACAAATCACATTGAACGACTTGAAAGGAATATCATCAAGACAATATACAAACTTGAGATGATATTCCCTCCATCATTTTTTTACTCGATGGAGCATCTACCCATACATTTACCGTATGAGGTAAAAGTTGAAGGACCAGTCCAGTATAGATGGATGTATCCATTCGAAATGTTAGATATTATAGATACAATGTAATTCATAAAGTATTTTCATTGTTTTTCTTAATTGAAAAACATATGTTTAATTCCATCACGGTACTTGTTCAATCTTAAGAAAAAGGTTAAGAACAAGGCACATGTTGAGGCTTCGATATGTGAGGCCTATATCGTTGAGGAGATCTCAATATTTATCTCGTACTATTTCGAACCTCATTTGAGAACAAGAATCAACCGCGTTCCACAGCATGATGATAGTGGTGAAGTGCCTTCTAGTGGGAACTTATCAATATTCTACAATCCTGAACGACCCACACCTAAAAATGTCGTAAGGGGAAGATATTTGTTTGAAATAAAGTTCAAACAAGCAAATAATTATTTTCTATTTAATTATGATGAGCTGAGACCTTTTATTCAGTAAGTATATGTACTACTTAAACTTTGTTAAAAATACACTATTTATATATTGTAATATCATAAACTCATAAAATTTTGAAAACTTTGTAGGCAACATTAACAATATTTACTGTCCAATAACTCACAGTTAACCGAATCCCAAATCTTTCGATTACAAGATGAACAATTTGTCACGTGATTCAAAACACATGTAAGTACTATCACAAACTCATTATCTCTGGCAAGTTACTATATTGTTGAGGAGATGTCAACATTTATATCATACTATTTCGAGCCTCATCTGAGAACGAGAATCCACCGCGTTTCACAACATGATGGTAGTGGTAAAGTGTCTTCGAGTGGAAACTTATCAATATTCTCCAATTCTGAACAACCCATATCTAAAAATATTGTAAGGGGAAGATATTTGTCTAAAATAAAATTCACACAAGCACATAATTATGTGTTATTTAACTGTGATGAACTGAGACCTTTTATTCAATAAGTATATATACTACTTAAACTTTGTTGTAAATGGACTGTTTATCTATTGCAATATCACAAACTCATACATTTTCTAAAAACCTCGTAGGTAACATCGATAATATTTAATGTTTAGTAACTCACAGCTAATAGAATCCTAAATCTTTCGATTGCAAGATGAACAATTTGCCACGTGGTTCAAAACACATATAAGTATTATCACAAACTCATCATGTATCATTGTACTTAATTTCATTATAGAATTCTCATTTATTGTTTATTGTTGTACTTTATGTACAAGGTTTATCAATTAGGAAGCAATGTTCGTGCTTCATGGTCTTTACTAAGCCTGGGTCATGAACGAAAAGTGAAGTGTTACAACATGTATTTTGTCAATGGCTATATGTTTTATACTGAATAATACGAGCATGGAAGAAAGACATATAACAATGGTGTTTGTGTTAAGGGATCGACTAGTAGTGAGTTTGAAGTTGACTATTATGGTAAATTAGAAGAGGTCGTTGAACTGCAATATCATAACAAACATAATAGAGTGTTTTTATTCAAATGTTATTGGTATGACACCACTGATAGGGGAATCAGAATAGATCCCCACTATGGTCTGGTCAAAATTAACTCAAAAGCTAGACTCCATAACATAAACGATGCATTTGTTTTCGAAAAGCAATGCCAACAAATTTATTACACATACACCTCTTCCTTTAGAAATGATCGTTTAAGAGTTGATTGATTATCCATTTTAAAAACAAAACTCATTGGTCGTGTAGAGGTTGTTCATAATGAGAATAAAGACACAAGTGTCATAACCCAATTCTGGGTTATTCCCCAAAATTCATTTTTTTTTTCAAAACAAAAATAAATAAATAAATAAATAAAATACAGGCTGCAAAATAGGCAAAAATCAATCTGCAATTTTCAGAGGAAATTCAAGGCCTTTCGGCGCCCCATAGTGCCCAAAATCGGAGAAAAAATACAAATTCAAGGTCAAATTAAATGATTATTGGACAAATTTGCATAAAAATTAAGTCCAATAACATAATTAAATTTTTAATAGGCCAATTTGATTTAATCATGGGCCAAATTAAATTTTAATTATGTTTAAGAATTAATTTAGGTCCAAATGAAGGATTTAATTAAGTGCAAGGACTTAATTATACTTTAAATGGGTCAAATTAATTTTATTTGGGGCTTAATCGGTGAAAAATTAAGTTTGGGAGCCTAATTTGGGCTTAATGGAGAAGATTGGAATTTTAAGAGACCAAATTTAATTTTTACCAAGTTAATTGACAAAATCAGGGGTCAAATTGCAAGAAAATTGAAGTTTTGGGGCCAATTAGGGACTTAATTGAAGCAATCTGAGATCAAGGACCAAAACGCAAAACGCGCGCAAGAGGAAGGATTGATGTGAAATCTGGCACTTTGGCGCCAGTTTTCATTTAAATGAAACGGCGCGTTTTGGGAAAAACGACGCCATTTCATGCGTTAAAAAAAAAAAGGGGGGGCAGGACCAGGCGACGCCGTGCTTTATTCGCTTCATCTTCTTCTCCACTGAGCTGCCCGAGTGGCCGACTTCAAGCCTTGTCTTCTGCCTCGTTTGTACCCCAAATTCGACAAAGCATGCACCAACATGTCCACCTGAAACACCTTTATCCTCGAGAATGGTCCGGTCGGGTAGCAAAACTTTGAAACGGCTTCGTTTATTGGCCCAAAGTGGCCACCTCGTTCAGTCTGCAGCCTTGGACTGCCAAATTTGGCAGTTCGAGGTGCACACTTTGAACCGACGGCTTGGATTCCTCGAGTTGAATCAAGGGCTGAGAATTTTTCCAAATTGAAGACAAGATTACCCTCTTTGTATACCTATAAATAGGAGCAAATTTCATGCTCTGAAGGAGGAGAAAAACGAGCTCAAAGTTGGCCGAAAACCAGCCTTCTGCACCCATTTTTCTGCAAACAATCATTTTTTCTGCTTTTTCTCTCCACCGTGGCCTTCAGCCACCATCACCTTCATCACCAAGCTTCTCGCCATCATCCCCACCTCCAGTAGCCACAAAACCATCTCACGTGACAGTTGCACCACTTCTCTCTCTCTCTCCTCTGTAAAATCTCCTCCTCTGCCACCGGGACTCCAGCAGCCCGGCCAAAGAGAGCCAAGCCACCACCTTGACCGAAGCTTTCACTCCTACCACGGCAGCGAGTAGCATCTCCTTCCCCAGGTCCACCAACAGCTCCAACCAGTGAGCTTTCCTTCTCCTCTGCGGGAATCCGCTCCTTCTTCTTCCAGTAGTGAGCGGTCGCAAGTAGGCCGGCCTCACCACCTTCCGATTACCGTGCACCACCGCTAGGCCGCCGACTCTCTCCACGCCGGTAACTCACCCCTCCCCTTTCGCCTTCCTTTTCCTTTCACGTGGCTGCATGCGAGTCGTTTCGCATGCAAGGCTAATTAATTAGCCACTTGCTTGGGCGAACCGGTTACGGCCCGGCCAGGGGTCGGGCCGGTTCGCCCGGCCGGAAAAAAAGAGAGAAGGACTGTTGGGCGAGACCGCCCAACCCGGGGTCCTGGACCGGACCAATTGCTTTGGGCGGACCGCCCAGAGATTTAATAAATTTAATTAATTATTATGTATTAAAAAAAATCAAAAAAATTTCAAAAATATTCAAAAAAATTTCAAAAATCATTTCAAAAAATTTATGATTTTCTTAAATATTTTCCTACCAAGTTTGCTTAATATTGGGTTGTATACTTACATGATAAGATACAAGTCTGGTATTAAAATGCTCGGTTTTCTCAAAAATATTCAAAAAACAAATTTTATTGCATACGGCCAAGTCCTAAAGAATTTTCCAAGCATGTTTTCTTTTCAAAATAAAAAAATTGCATCTTTCTCACGTTTTAAAAATCCAAAAAATAGATATCATAACTAGTTTATGATCATCTGTTAGGGTTTGGCCAAAATGTCAAAAACTTTTATTTCAACTTTTTTTCTAGGATTCGGATGTAGACTTTAATATTTGTGAGGTGTAAAATTACACGATAAAGTACACTCTCGGGTATTAAAGATACAAGGTGTAAATAAAAGCAATTTTAAAAATTCAGACTTTAGAATGGTTAGGATTTAACCCAATGAGGTAGAGACTCCCTCATGAAGGGAGATCTGCCTTGAACCTTAGAAAAGACCAACGAATAGAAACTCGACCTAGAAAAAATAATCAAACAACAATGCAGCTTACCTTAGGTAGGGTGCACTAGGGGTGATGCGTCTTCCCCTTGCACAACCAGTCCCTTACTCAGACTCTCGCAGACCATAGGTTCCTAGTGACCATAATACTAGGTGGCGACTCCAAAGAACCAAGCAAAACACAAATAATAAATAATCGCCAGCGGACGCCGCCCTGATTTTTTGACGGGCGACAGAATGGCGACTCCACTGGGGAGGTACTGTTTCTGACAATATTGGACTAAGCTTTGTGCATTTGATGTGTTTAAGTTTTGCCATTTTTGTCTTGTTTTATTTTATCCATGCATTTTTAGAATTGTTTCATGCATCACTTGTATTTATTTTTGAAAGCACACACAAGCTTCTAAGCTAGGTGGGGAGTAGCGGTCTGCCCCATGACTTTCAGTCGGGGTTCAGATTTGTGAAACATCCAACTATAAGCTGAGTGTTTACTCGGTAATGGCGGTCACAAGGTGCCCCAACCATTCCTTGTAAACTCCTATACTGCCTTCACGAGAGGTGGTCACTGGGCAGCTCATAGACCCTTTTGAGACCAGGTAGAAAATCCACCCATGTTCACATAATGAATAGAACCTGTCCTGAGGTTGTATGTGCTATCATTTATCTGCATTGGGGCGAACCCTTTTGAAGCATCTTGAATTCAAGACTTGTGGGTGACAGAATGATCGTCACTCTAAAAATTTTCATTGTAGAGTTTGGGCAAGAATCAAGATTCTTGTTTCATCATATAAAAGTGACGATCAAATGTCACCCCTCGAAGGGCAAGTTCATCATATAGATTGCATGTTCATACATTTTCTCATGCATGCACCAGAATAAAAGGTGGGTCCCCTATGAGTCTGCAACATCCAATTTTGAGCAAAAAACATTGGAGATAAAAAAACGTGCTCGTCGCAGCACTCATTTTCGAGAAGAGTTGGAGTCTCTGAACAAAAGCTTGACTCGCCTCTAGCTTACTCAAGCAAAAACTGATTCCTTCCAACTGACCTATCATCTTTGTTCAAACCCCAATAACAACTCAACCCAAAGAAACTGGGGGGCAAACATAGTCAAGAGCCTCAACACAATCTGAAGGGGAATTGCACCACCATTGCAGAATGGAGTCTGTTCTTGTTCTGCCAAAAAAAAAAAAAAAATTTTTGAAGGCTACTCCTGCTTGATCATGCCTGCAAAAATTTCTTGATTTTTTCAACCTATTCCAGTTTTTGTCGGTAATTTGGCTCAAAATTCCACAAGATTTTCCTTGTCCAATGAGCCTTTCCTGTTAATAAATCATGTGTTTTCTTTTTTTTTATGTTCATGCAAATAACATCATCGAGCACACCTTTGTACTTACAAAACCAACGCACCAAATTCTTTGGTGTTTTTCCCTTTTTCCCAAAACAACAAGCATGACCGCATGTTTTCACAAGGATTTTTAGGAAATCAAAGTGTAGTACAAAAACAAAAATCATGTTGGTGTTTGTTCAAACAAACAAGTTCTGAAAATTCGGGTGATTCCTTAGAGAGGTAACCATGCACCTAGAAAACCCAAAAAAAAAAAAAAAACACACACACAAACAACGAAGTGACTCCAAAAGCGGAGTTTTATTTGCATGAATAATGAGAAATCACTCTGCATACTCGCATGAAAGCAAGGCTTACCGATCCTAAATGCATGCATTTAAGATGAAGAAAGGCCATCTTTGATAATCCTCTCACAAGGCTGAAATATATCCTTTGCAGTCCCCTTTTGAGCCTAATAAATTTTTCTTGAAAAATAACCTTGGCTAGGATCACACCCTATACTGGGGGGCAAGTGCAAAAAATCTTTAATGATTGAAAGTGCCCAAATAACTCTTGGGGGGTACGAAAAAGTCCTCAATGATTGAAAGTGCTAAGACAATACTGGGGGGCATAAAAGAAAATTCTCAATCATCGAAGGTGCCCATGCAAAGCTGGGGGGCGTAAAAAAAAAAATCCAAAGGATCCAAAATTCTGAGCATGAAAAAGTCAAGTCAATGCAATGATGCTCAAAATCAAATGAAGAAAAACAAAAACAAAGAGAAAGAGCCCAAGCCCAACACTGGGGGGGCACCGTGGACCATTTTACAAATGAAATTCCAAGGTCCAGAAATGTATGAACAAAAGAGTTTGGGATATAAGCACTAGTGATCCTTAGTCTTAAAATCCCTTAAACACCTTTTGAGCCTACAAATATCATTTTCTTCATAGCCAATAGCCCAAGCCTACATTACGTGCCTAATCAAGCCCTTTCTGATCAAAGACAAGCAATCTGGATCGGTAGGCAGTGCTTTCTCATGCGAACCAAATCATTATTCATGCAAATAAAATGAATGCTTTGAAACACGGTTCTCATTAACCCTCAAATTGAAATTTAAACCTTTTTGTGACCCACCAGATGTCACTTTGTGTTTTTCACATTTTCGTCGAAAGACAGTTCTCAATGACCCTCAAATTGAAATTTAAACCTTTTTGTGACCAACCTGATGTCACTTCGTGTTCTTCACATTTTCGTTGAAACACGGTTCTCATTAACCCTCAAATTGATATTTCAACCTTTTGTGACCCACCAGATGTCACTTTGTGTTTTTCACATTTTCGTCGAAAGACGGTTCTCAATAACCCTAAAATTGAAATTTCAACCTTTTGTGACCAACCAGATATCACTTCATGTTCTCCACATTTTCATCAAAAGCAAAACAAAAATTTTCCATCATTTCTAAAAACCTCTCCATAGGAATCACTTGAATTTTATCAGAATGAGTTCTGCTTTGAATCGATGTCAAAATGATTTCTGTGTCTGGAATAGCGTTGAAATTCCAAAAATTCTGCATGAAAACAACTCCTTGTCAAAAACCAAACCTTCCTTCATATAGCCTCATCCCCAAACCTGATTTGAATACTTGGGGGCATGATCAAGTTGGAGGGCAACCAAAAACTCCTAGTAAGGCTGGCTCCATGATTCCCTTTCTAAGAAACTATTGGGCAAAATTGGCAACTCTTGAGATAAAGGGGCGGAGGACAAAGAAGTATGATGATATCAAGTCCTTCCAAGTGGTCAAAATCACAAGATATGACTCGAGTAAGCAAGAGCGAAAAGAGCCATCGAAAGAGCCATCAAAGCTTACTATCAGAGACTCAAACTTTTGAGGAAAGGAGAACTCCATGAAGAAAAGGGGACCTACATTTCTCAGGTAAGTATACATGCATATTGATCATGATGCATTACTTTCGTCTTTGACAGATCAGTGTCTCACCATCACCTCTTTTTGAGCGGGCCTTCTAGCCCTCACACCTTAGGTAGTGTGTTTTCCAACCCTGCCTCTTTTTAAGTGCGCCTTAGGGCCAACAATCACCTTAGGTAGTGTGTTTTCCAACCTTGCCTCCCTTTTTGGTGCGCCTTAGAGCCCTTGACCACCTTAGGTAGTGTGTTTCCTAACCCTGCCTCCTTCTTTAGTGCGTCTTCGAGCCATCAACCACATTAGGTAGTGTGTTTTCCAACCATACCTCCTTTTTAATGCGCCTTAGGGCCATCGACCATCTTAGGTAGTGTGTTTTCCAACCATGCCTCCTTTTTAAGTGCGCCTTAGGGCCAACAATCACCTTAGGTAGTGTGTTTTCCAACCTTGCCTCCCTTTTTGGTGCGCCTTAGAGCCCTTGACTATCTTAGGTAGTGTGTTTTCTAACCCTGCCTCCTTTTTAGTGCGCCTTAGAGCCCTCAACCACCTTAGGTAGTGTGTTTTCCAACCCTACCTCCTTTTTAGTGCGCCTTAGGGCCGTCAACCATCTTAGGTAGTGTGTTTTCTAACCCTATCTCCTTTTTAGTGCGCCTTAGCCAACAACCACCTTAGGTAGTGTGTTTTCCAACCCTGCCTCTTTTTTCAGTGCGCCTTCGAGCCATCAACCATCTTAGGTAGTGTGTTTTCCAACCCTGCCTCCTTTTTAGTGCGCCTTAGGGCCATCAACCACCTTAGGTAGTGTGTTTTCCAACTCTGCCTCCTTTTTGGTGCTCCTTCGAGCCACCAACCAATCTTAGGTAGTGTGTTTTTCAACCCTGCCTCTTTTCAAGTGCGCCTTAGGGCCAAAAACCATCTTAGGTAGTGCGTTTTCCAACCATGCCTCCTTTTTAGTGGGCCTTCGAGCCCTCACACCTTAGGTAGTGTGTTTTCCAACCCTGCCTCTTTTTAAGTGCGCCTTAGGGCCAACAATCACCTTAGGTAGTGTGTTTTCCAACCCTGCCTCCTTTTTTTTAGTGCGCCTTAGAGCCACCAACCACCTTAGGTAGTGTGTTTTCCAACCATACCTGCTTTTTAGTGCGCCTTAGGGCCAACAATCATCTTAGGTAGTGTGTTTTCCAACCTTGCCTCCCTTTTTGGTGCTTTTTCGAGCCACCAACCATCTTAGGTAGTGTGTTTTCTAACCCTGCTTCCATTTTTGAGTGGGCTTTCGAGCCTTCACACCTTAGGTAGTGTGTTTTCCAACCCTGCCTCTTTTTAAGTGCGCCTTAGGGCCGTCAAACATTTTAGGTAGTGTGTTTTCCAACCCTACCTCCCTTTTTAGTGCGCCTTAGAGCCCTCAACCACCTTAGGTAGTGTGTTTTCCAACCCTGCCTCCATTTTTGGTGCTCCTTCGAGCCACCAACCATCTTAGGTAGTGTGTTTTCCAACCCTGCCTCTTTTCAAGTGCGCCTTAGGGCCAACAACCATCTTAGGTAGTGTGTTTTCCAACCCTGCCTCCTTTTTTAATGCGCCTTAGAGCCCTCAACCACCTTAGGTAGTGTGTTTTCTAACCCTGCCTTCGTTTTAGTGCGCCTTAGGGCCACCAACCACCTTAGGTAGTGTGTTTTCTAACCCTGCCTCCTTTTTAAGTGCGCCTTAGGGCCATCAACCACCTTAGGTAGTGTGTTTTCTAACCCTGCCTTCGTTTTAGTGCGCCTTAGGGCCATCAACCACCTTAGGTAGTGTGTTTTCTAACCCTGCCTCCTCTTTTTTTAATGTGCCTTCGAGCCCTCACCTCTTAGGTAGTGCGTTGTCCAAACCCTGCCTCTTTTTTAGTGCGCCTTTGAGCACTCACCTCTCAGGTAGTATGTTTTCTAACCCTACCTCCTTTCGAGTGCACTCTTCAGCCCTCGTTCCCCATCGAGTCCTATCATGTCATTTCAGACATTTTATCTTTTCGCCCGGGTAGGCCCCCCATTATAATCAGACCTCTTTCAAAACACTTTTCATGTTCCATTTGGGCTGGTTGCCCATAACAATGAAACCATTTTGAGAAATCCTTGCATTTCTCCCCACCTTCAAATTTTTCCATGAAACCACTTTGAAAAATATTTGTATTTTTCATCATTTTGAGAAATCTTCGCGTTTCTCACCACTCTGAAAAAATTTGGTATTTTTGAAAAAATCTTTGTATTTTTCAAAACTTTTCAACCCGGGCAGGTCGCCCATTACAACAAGACCACTTTTGAAAAATCTATGTATTTTTCACCACTTTGAAAAATCTTTGTATTTTTCACCATTTTGAAATCTTTTCATTTTCAACCCGGGCAGGTCGCCCATTACAACAAGACCACTTTTGAAAAATCTCTGTATTTTTCCCCACTTTGAAAACTCTTTTCATTTTCAACCCGGGCAGGTCGCCCATTACAACAAGACCACTTTGAAAAATCTTTGTATTTTTCCTCACTTTGAAAAATCTCTGTATTTTTCACCCCTTTGGAAAATCTTTGCATTTTTCACCACCTTGAAAAATCTCTATATTTTTCACCACTTTAAAATCTTTGTGTTTTTCACCTAGGTAGGTCACCCTTTACAATGAGACCATCTAAAAAAAAAAAAAAAAATTTCACCGGGTAGGTCACCCATGACAGTTTGACCATTTCAAAATCTTTGAATTTTCAAAAACTCTTCCAGTTTTTACTCCGAGTACGCCTCCTAGCCCTCAAGAGGATTCATCATTCCTCAACAAGATGAGTCAATCATATCTCATCCTTTTTTTCTTCTTTACAACGCTTACTATCTAAAGTCTCTTACGAGACTTTCTACCATAAGCATTGTAAAGAGGGGGGCAACTGTCATCACCCAATTTTGGGTGATTCCCTAAAATTCATTTTTTTCCAAAAATAAAAAATAAAAAATAAAATAAAGGCTGGCAATGCGGAGAAAGCCGACCAAGAAAGGCTGCAAAAATAGGTGAAAATCAAGCTGCAATTTTCGGAGGAATTTCAAGGCCCAAGTGTACGCTGTTATGCCCAAAAATAGAAAAATGCAAATTCAAAGGTCAAATTAAATGAGTATTGGACGAATTTGCATAAAAATTAAGTCCAATGACATAATTAAATTTTTAATGGGCCAATTTGATTTAATCATGGGCCAAATTGAATTTTAATTATGTTTAAGAATTAATTTAGGTCCAATTGAAGGATTTAATTAAGTGCAAGGACTTAACTATACTTTAAGCGGGTCAAATTAATTTGAGGGCTTAATTGGTGAAAAATTAAGTTTGGGAGCTTAATTTGGACTTAATTGAAAATCAAAATTTTAAGAGACCCAATTTAATTTTTACCAAGTGAATTGATTGAAATTAGGGGCCAAACACAAAAATTGAGGGACCAATTTTGAAGCCCGAAAAACTATTTTGCCTATAAATAGCCTTCATTTTCAGCTAAGCAAAGGGGGCATTTTTGAAAAAAAAAAAAAAAGGGGAAACAAACCCTAAAAATCTTAACCCTGCAAACCCTTTTTTTCAAGGGGAGCCGCCGCCCCCCTCTCTCCTTTGGTCTGGCAGATTTTTCCTCTTCAGCCGCCTGCACAAGCCTTCATTTTCCTTCTCCCTCTCCAGCCGGTGCCAGCATCTTCTTCCCCCTCAAACCGGCACCGTTTTCCAGCCCTTTCCTCCACGCCATTTCACCATTTTCCTTTCATCTCCCATAGCCGGCCACTTCCCCTCCATTCATTAACACAAGGCAGCCGTCTCCCTTCACTGCCTCCACACAAGCCGCTGCTCCCCTCTCACAAATTTTTCCTTCGGTTTCTCCTTCCCTTCAGCCTCCTCCCTCTCAATCGGTTCCACCGTCTCCCTTTCTCCTCAGCGAAAAAACCAAGGGCTGCCTCTCCATCTCTTCCAAAAAACAGAGACCGATCTCCTCTGCCTTCGGTTTCTTCCTTCTCCTACGGCCCGGCATCTTCTTCTTCCCTCACCTGCCGGCCAGTGAGTCCTTCCTCGGCCGCCGAAACGGCCTCCCGGTGGCAAAGAACCAACCCAAGAAGAGTCCTTCCTCGGCCGCGAACAACCTCCCGGGCGGCAACCAACCCAAAGCTCCTCTCTCACGGACCCGATCGCCACCCAAAACAGAGGAGAAGAAGGGTGATCCTCTAACCCATGAGACCGGCCTCCGGCCAAACTCCGCCGACCTTGCGGCGGCGTCTCTTTCCCATAACAGCGCCGCCTCCCCTCACCCACGACGCTGGGTCCTCCACGGCGGATCTGCCACCGAAAAAAGAAGAAGACGACCGATCTACAGAGGAGGCAGGGAAACGGGACAGATTTGAAAAAACGGGAAGAACCCGAGAACCGATTTTAAAAAAGAACAAAGAAAAAAAACAACTAAAATCGACTGCCTATGTTGTGTTTTTGTTTGATTTCTGCAGTCACCGTTGCGAAGGGAAGAGAAGGAGAAGAAGCCGGTTTGGCTCTTTGCTTTCCGTGACGCCTGCCGCCGGTCAGGGTGGCGCTTGCTCCACGCTGCCGCCATCGTTCCAAAGACATTGTTCTGCAATTCCAGAAGTGTTCCTTTGCAATTCCCGGAGTTTTTGGGACTGCTTTGTAAATTTTGGATTATTTAATGTAATATTTATTTAGTTTTGAATATTGTAATTTGTATTGTGGATGTAAAAAAAAAAACAAAAAGAAAACAAAAAAAGCAAAAAGAAAGAAAAACAAAAAAAATATGAAAATGCATGTTTGTTTTTATTTCAGGGATTTTTTATAATGAGATGGCAAAAGAATAAGGAAGGATTTAATATTTTGATTGGATCACCGGTGTAGAAGTACAAACTTGTACGAAAGTTGTATTTCTAAATTCCGACGAAAAGACAAAATTTTTAAAACTTCTTTAACACATCACAACCACGAAGCAGCTTACCTCAGGTAGGGTGCGTTAGGGGTGCTAATACCTTCCCTAACCACAATCAATCCCTTACCCGTGAATCTCTGATAAGACCAGTCAACCTGGGTTTCCTAGTAACCCTCAATTAAATACTAGGTGGCGACTCCTAACAAAATCAATTCCAATAATAGAGAGAAAAACCGCCATCGCCAGGACGGGGACGCCGCGCGGGTGTTTTCCGACGTGCGACAGAAACCCGAATTGAATACTTGCGGGCATGATCAAGCTAGTGGGCAATCAAAAACATCTGGTAGAGCTGGCTCCATGATTCCTTTTCTAAGAAACTATTGGGCAAAATCGGCAACTCTTGAGATAAAGGGGCGGAAGACAAAGAAGTATGATGATATCAAGTCTTTCCCAGGGGTCAATATCACAAGAGATGACTCGAGTAAGCAAGAGCGAAAAGAGCCATCGAAGCTCACGATCAGAGACTCAAACTTTTGAGAAAATGAGAACTCCATGAAGAAAAGGGAACTCCATGAAGAAAGGGGACCTACATTTCTCATGTAAGTATACATGCATATTGATCACGATACATTGCTTTCATCCTTGACAGATCAGTGTCTCACCATCACCTTCCTTTTTAGTGGGCCTTCGAGCCCTCACACCTTAGGTAGTGTGTTTTCTAACCTTGCCTCCTTTTTAATGTGCCTTCGAGCCATCACACCTTAGGTAGCGTGTTTTCCTAACCCTGCCTCCTTTTTAATGTGCCTTCGAGCCATCAACCATCTTAGGTAGTGAGTTTTCTAACCATACCTCCTTTTTTTAATGTGCCTTCGAGCCCTCGCACCTTAGGTAGTGTGTTTTCCAACCATACCTCCTTCTTAATGTGCCTTCGAGCCATCAACCATCTTAGGTAGTGAGTTTTCTAACCATACCTCCTCTTTTAGTGGGCCTTCGAGCCCTCACACCTTAGGTAGTGTGTTTTCTAACCTTACCTCCTTTTTAATGTGCCTTCGAGCCATCACACCTTAGGTAGCGTGTTTTCCTAACCCTGCCTCCTTTTTAATGTGCCTTCGAGCCATCAACCATCTTAGGTAGTGAGTTTTCTAACCATACCTCCTTTTTTAATGTGCCTTCGAGCCCTCGCACCTTAGGTAGTGTGTTTTCCAACCATACCTCCTTCTTAATGTGCCTTCGAGCCATCAACCATCTTAGGTAGTGAGTTTTCTAACCATACCTCCTCTTTTAATGTGCCTTCGAGCCCTCGCACCTTAGGTAGTGTGTTTTCCAACCATGCCTCCTTTTTAATGTGCCTTCGAGCCATCACACCTTAGGTAGCGTGTTTTCCTAACCCTACCTCCTTTTTAATGCTCCTTCGAGCCATCAACCACCTTAGGTAGTGAGTTTTCTAACCATACCTCCTCTTTTAAGTGCGCCTTAGAGCCAACAATCACCTTAGGTAGTGTGTTTTCTAACCATACCTCCTTTTTAATGTGCCTTCGAGCCATCACACCTTAGGTAGCGTGTTTTCCAACCCTGCCTTCTTTTTTTGAATGTGCCTTTGAGCCCTCACCTCTTAGGTAGTGAGTTGTCCAACCCTGCCTCTTTTTAAGAGCTCTTTCGAGTCCTAACCTTAGGTAGTGTGTCTTTCTAACCCTACCTCCTTTCGAGTGCGCTTTCTTACCCTCAAGAGGATTCATCATTCCTCAACAAGATGAGTCAATCATATCTCATCCTTGTTTTTCTTCTTTACAATGCTTACTATCTAAAGTCTCTTACGAGACTTTCTATCATAAGCATTGTAAAGAGGGGGGCAACTGTCATAACCCAATTCTGGGTTATTCCCCAAAATTCATTTTTTTTTTTCAAAATAAAAATAAAAATAAAATAAAATACAGGCTGCAAAATAGGCAAAAATCAATATACAATTTTCGAAGGAAATTCAAGGCCTTTCGGCGCCCCATTGTGCCCAAAATCGGAGAAAAAATGCAAATTCAAGGTCAAATTAAATGATTATTGGACAAATTTGCATAAAAATTAAGTCCAATAACATAATTAAATTTTTAATAGGCCAATTTGATTTAATCATGGGCCAAATTAAATTTTAATTATGTTTAAGAATTAATTTGGGTCCAAATGAAGGATTTAATTAAGTGCAAGGACTTAATTATACTTTAAATGGGTCAAATTAATTTTATTTGGGGCTTAATCGGTGAAAAATTAAGTTTGGGAGCCTAATTTGGGCTTAATGGAGAAGATTGGAATTTTAAGAGATCAAATTTAATTTTTACCAAGTTAATTGACAAAATCAGGGGTCAAATTGCAAGAAAATTGAAGTTTTGGGGCCAATTAGGGACTTAATTGAAGCAATCTGAGACCAAGGACCAAAACGCAAAACGCGCGCAAGAGGAAGGATTGATGTGAAATCTGGCACTTTGGCGCCAGTTTTCATTTAAATGAAACGGCGCGTTTTGGGAAAAACGACGCCGTTTCATGCGTTAAAAAAAGAAAAAAGAAAAAAAAGGGGCAGGACCAGGCGACGCGTCGCCTGTTACTGTTCATCTTCTTCTCCACTGAGCTGCCCGAGTGGCCGACTTCAAGCCTTGTCTTCTGCCTCGTTTGTACCCCAAATTCGACAAAGCATGCACCAACATGTCCACCTGAAACACCTTTATCCTCTAGAATGGTCCGGTCGGGTAGCAAAACTTTGAAACGGCTTCGTTTATTGGCCCAAAGTGGCCACCTCGTTCAGTCTGCAGCCTTGGACTGCCAAATTTGGCAGTTCGAGGTGCACACTTTGAACCGACGGCTTGGATTCCTCGAGTTGAATCAAGGGCTGAGAATTTTTCCAAATTGAAGACAAGATTACCCTCTTTGTATACCTATAAATAGGAGCAAATTTCATGCTCTGAAGGAGGAGAAAAACGAGCTCAAAGTTGGCCGAAAACCAGCCTTCTGCACCCATTTTTCTGCAAACAATCATTTTTTCTGCTTTTTCTCTCCACCGTGGCCTTCAGCCACCATCACCTTCATCACCAAGCTTCTCGCCATCATCCCCACCTCCAGTAGCCACAAAACCATCTCACGTGACAGTTGCACCACTTCTCTCTCTCTCTCCTCTGTAAAATCTCCTCCTCTGCCCACAGGGACTCCAGCCGGCCGGCCCCAAAGCAGAGCCAGCAGCCACCACCTTGACCAGAAGCTTTCACTCCTACCAGCAGCAGCCAGAGTAGCATCTCCTTCCCCAGTCACACCAACAGCTCCAGCCGTGAGCTTTCCTTCTCCTCTGCAGGAATCTGCTCCTTCTTCTTCCAGCCGTGAACAGTGCAAGCAGCCGGCCTCACCACCTTCGGCCACACCGTGCACCACCGGCTAGGCCGCGACTCTCTCCACGCCCGGTAACTCACCCCTCCCCCGCCTCGCCTTCCTTTTCCTTTCACCGTGGCTGCATGCGAGTGTTTTTTCGCATGCGGCTAATTAATTAGCCACTTGCTTGGGCCGAACGGTTCGCCCGGCCAAGGGTCGGGCCGGTTCTGCCCAGCCGGAAAAAAGAGAAGGACTGTTGGGCGAGACCGCCCAACCCAAGGGTCCTGGACCGGACCAACTTGTTTGGGCGGACCGCCCACGATTTAATAAATTTAATTAATTATTATGTATTAAAAAAAATCAAAAAAATTTCAAAATATTCAAAAAATTTCAAAAATCATTTCAAAAAATTTATGATTTTCTTAAATATTTTCCTACCAAGTTTGCTTAATATTGGGTTGTATACTTACATGATAAGATACAAGTCCGGTATTAAAATGCTCGGTTTTCTCAAAAATATTCAAAAACAAATTTTATTGCATACGGCCAAGTCCTAAAGAATTTTCCAAGCATGTTTTCTTTTCAAAATAAAAAAATTGCATCTTTCTCACGTTTTAAAAATCCAAAAAATAGATATCATAACTAGTTTATGATCATCTGTTAGGGTTTGGCCAAAATGTCAAAAACTTTTATTTCAACTTTTTTTCTAGGATTCGGATGTAGACTTTAATATTTGTGGGGTGTAAAATTACACGATAAAGTACACTCTCGGGTATTAAAGATACAAGGTGTAAATAAAAGCAATTTTAAAAATTCAGACTTTAGAATGGTTAGGATTTAACCCAATGAGGTAGAGACTCCCTCATGAAGGGAGATCTGCCTTGAACCTTAGAAAAGACCAACGAATAGAAACTCGACCTAGAAAAAATAATCAAACAACAATGCAGCTTACCTTAGGTAGGGTGCACTAGGGGTGATGCGTCTTCCCCTTGCACAACCAGTCCCTTACTCAGACTCTCGCAGACCATAGGTTCCTAGTGACCATAATACTAGGTGGCGACTCCAAAGAACCAAGCAAAACACAAATAATAAATAATCGCCAGCGGACGCCGCGCTGATTTTTTGACGGGCGACAACAAGTGTGGGAGATGATGTCTTTCATGTGAGTGAGTTGGTTGAATCATATCGAGTTGCTCCATCGATTGACTTAGAAGAAAATTCAAATTTTCACGTCTTCGATAATAGTCTCGTTGATGTTGACATTGAGGAGTTGAATGTTGTTCTGAGCTCCAATGGACAAGCACAAATCTATGAAGATGATGATACCAATGTCATAACGTTGAAGATTACGGTGGAGCTGATGATGACTCAATTGAAGAAGAAGAAGAAGAAGATAATTCTAACTAACTATCAAAACATGAAAGTGTAATATAATTTTTTAGAATGTAATATTTATGGATGCATAAATATTTATTTCATAATTCATCTGTGAACTATTGTTATCGTGTTGGGCGTGCAATTTTCAATTTAAGTATTGCAGGGAGGATAGACATGAAAAAAAACACAACCTACCATTCATTGTGTACATCACCGATGGAAACTATTCACACTCTAAATAGGTGAACAGTTCCCACATCACCGATGGAAACACTAACGATTTCTTGTTAGTCGATGTTTTACAGAGGCGATGGGAACTGTTCATACATCACCGATGGAAACACCGACGGTTTTTTATCCATCGATGTAATCTAAAGGCAATGGTAATTTGTTCACCTCTTATGTTGGTGCTGTCAATTAAAGTCCTTTGAGTCAGTTGCAAGTTACCGAGGGAATTACCAATGACCTGCCAACGGAATGTGAATTCCAAAGCGCGAGTAATGAATGCATCTCTGACCATGTGTACTATTTCACATTAGCAAGGGAATTACAGACAGACTACCAACGGAATGTGAAAATTTTGGAGGGTTTTTTAAAATTTTAGAGCAAAATGAAAATTTCAAGGTGAATTCACCGAGAGAATCACAAACGGATTAATTAAAAATAATATTATTTAATATTCTGTCGGTGAATCCATTGGTAAAAATGCAGTATCAATCCTAGCGAGAGCCCCTTCAGCTCATTTTTTCCTTTCTTTCAATTTTCTTCAATCGCCTCTCATTTTTTCCTCTCAATCCAAGTGATTGTGCTTCAATTTCTCATTCTATCTTCATCTTCAACATTTAAAAGGTATGTATTGTGATTCTCCTCACTTGTTATGATTTTTTATTTTTCGTCTTTTCTTCTGTTTATTAACAATTTTTTTTTGTGTTTTTGTATTGTACATAGATAAAGTCTAAAAATAAACACATTATTAAGGTAAGCGTTTCTCATTTCTAAAGTCTATAGTTTTTTTTATTGCCTATTATTGCAATAATGATTGATTGTTTTGTTGAATTTTAATGGATTATTGTTAAATTTTCCATATAAGTGTTAATTGAATATATAGAATTAAATTTAATTGTTTTCTCTCAATTTTATTGTATATATTGCATAATAGAGTGTTTGATTATTTTATTGAATTTTAATTGTTATTGTTAAATTTATATAGATGTTAGTTGAATATATAGGAATAAATTATTTCTGGTATAAATAAAATAAAATCAATTGGTTTGTGGCATAAATCTTGTTAATATTTGCAGGTTTGAATAATTTGGGTAGTCTCTAGTAATGGGGAGGTGCTCTCGAATTTTTTTAAAAAAATTCATATTTTATTATGTAATTATTCATCAAATTTATGTAGATGCATAGAACAAAATCAACGATGAAGTCGTGAGCACATGGTTGCGACTAGTTCTTTTAGCAGCGATGATGACATGTCATTAGATGGCGACCAATAAAAGGCACCTGCTGTGACTCATGACACTACCTCTTTCAGCACGGTTCCACAACGTAGAGGCGGTGTGCCTTCACACCGGGGTCAATTCACCCACAAGTATGAGGCACATTGGAAGGACGACCTTTCAATGTAAGTTTGCTACGAAGTTTGTATTGATTTGAGTTTTTTTCTTCTTCTTTTAATGTAATTTATGAACAACTAATTAATTTTGTTTTAATTTTATTGATTTTCAAGTTCACAAACATTGAGGTCGCCTAAGTAATAACATCAGTGTTTTAATCATCGATGGAGATTCCATTGTTTCAATGGAGTCAGGTTTCCAGAAATCCTAGTTGGAAACCTTATATCGATTAATGGTTTAGAAGATTTGAGGTTAGTGTTTTTAATAAATTTTAACTATTTTTATGTTATATTGTAATTATTGATTTATTTTTAATAAATTATTTATACACGGTACAAATTTGAGTGGGATAACGCGAGTGACAATGTTGTGAAGAGGGTGTGAGAGAATTACGCGGCAACTAGGTAACATAAAAAATGATACGATATTTTTTAAAAAAGAAATTATATATTAAAATCTAATTTGTCATTAACTAACATAAAAGTGGTATCAGCGCGTGGTTGCATTCTCGGTAGGACAACGAGATCGTTTTGTAGGCAAAGATCAAAGGACAAATCTTACTAACAAAACAACGGATAGTTTCATGTGACAAGCCATCGTTGGATTAGTTTGTGAAATTGTTGGCTTGAAGTCTTATGCTAGCTGGTATGGAGACTATTCGGGAAAGGTTGCTTCATCTAGAGGGCTGGATGGGGGATATTCTTAATTATGAGGATCGTTCAATTCAGGATCAACTTGACTTGGCTATGGAAATCGCTGACAAGGCTGTTGGACAGTAAGTAGAACTTACGGTAGAGATAAGCAAAAAGTTGCAGGTTGTCGATGGAGAATTGGTTGTCTTTAAATAAGCAGTCGCGACTGCATCAGGGGGTGTAGGCTCTTCTAAGCCTAAAGTTCCAAAACTAAAAGCATTTGGCGGTGCTAGAAGTTCCAAGGAATTAGAGAATTTCTTGTGGGATATGGAACACTATTTTAGTGTTGCCAAGGTCGGGTTGGCTGAACAAGTGAACATTATGGAAAACAAGGGTTGTCACGGACATTGGTAGCGCAAACATTGGCAGCTTGTACGCAGATGCGAATTCGGCAACGTGCAACAGCTTGTGCAAGTCATGGGCATGACTTGGAACGATCTGAAACTTAGACGAAGGACTATCTAAGGCATGCAAGAGACATGGCAGCAACATGGACAGCAAGGATGAGCAGTTACACGAGTGGTTATGGGCGGTTACACCATGATTGTTAGTGGGGGAAGTTGTCTAAAAGCATGGGGGATGTGCTGGAAAATGCTCTTAACCCACTAAAATCTTGGGAGATCATGGGGATCATGGGGGAAAACTACCCACTACTTGTTAGATAATAGGGTCATTATGTTCATGGGTGAACAAGGGTGAGATAGTGTCTCAATACTTCCTTAAATGTAGGAATGGGAGTTGGGCCTTGTAAATGCTTGTCTATAAATAGTTGTTGCAATTCTTGGTTGTAGGGGCATGACATGGGAGATGCAAGCTTGGTGTAGCATGCGATATTTTTGTATAGCACACATACGGATTTATGTATAGTGTATTCCTTTGTTTATGAGATTAATAAAATTTGGGAAAGAGTTCCCGTAAAGCTTGTTGTGCACTTTGATTAACTTATTCTACTTGTGTATCATGTTTGTCTTCTAACTTGGGAAAGTGGGGAAAACTCTTGGGTGAGGAAAACACTTGGTTACTAGGCAAACACGAGTGGAATTGATGAAGATAGGTTGAGTCTAGTGAGGACTAAGTTGCCGCACGGGTTTATTTGTGGCGCAAAAAATTAAAAAATACTTTGGATACCACGCACACTAGCAGCTCAGTTCTGTTTGTTACACATGTGAAGTGGATGGTAAGATTAATTTTAAATGACATCTAGGATTAATTAATTTTTTTACAGGCTATGTCTCTTGGACGTGAGCCAAGCCCAATGGAGTTTTTTGTCGAGAGGACATGCAGAGTGAAGACTGCCAAAAGAGGGTGCAACAATTCGTCGATAACCGCGCTTAATATTTTGTGGTATGTTCGTTCAACCATTTTATTTCATAAGTAATTATTTTCTTGAATTGAATTTGATGATTTCTTTTTTAATTTTTAGGAGACATATAACAGCTGATTGAGGAAGAGATACGGGGACGATCCTTCGACCCACCCGAGTTTCGATCCGGATTTATGGATGGAGGCAGGATCATTTGGTGGACCCCATAAAAATCAGGTGTACGGACTCTTTAACACTATAGCCGAGAACTTGCAGGTGGCTCATAGTGTCTCAATCGTTAGGAGCTCACAATCGATATCGAACACCCAGTCTTAGGAGTTCGTATCTTTGTAACAACACACGGCTCATCTCACCAAAAAATATGAGTGACTCTCGGCGGATTATAAACAACTCCGTCAAATGTTCATGGACATGAAATCACATATTGGTGGTACGTGTACGCCCCCTTGACGGTCATATGGTCCAGGGAACGACAAGCCTTTTTCTTTTCTAGCGCCGTCATTGTTCAAGTTTAATTTTTACTTGTACAAATTATATTTTAGTGGGCAAAGCAATCTTCGCATAAATTTCATTGCTAAATACAACTTGGAAAAACATCTCTGAACATTCAAATTAAGCTGTCACGATTTTTAATTTTTAATTTTTTGTATCTTGCTATAAATATTTCATGTAAAATGCAGAATTCATAATTATCTACCTTATTTATTAGGACTTGTGGTAGTGAATTAAGGGACCTCTCCTCGTGTGGAAATTTTCGCTGAATGAAATTATTGGTTGCTTAATCTTGCTGTCCAACCGTGAAATGGATTGGACATAAGAAGGTGAAGATGACTTTGTTTATTAATTTTTTATTTCAATTATGTATACATAATCGTAATTTTTGTGTGCTCAAAAAGGGAAAAATCAAAGTATATCAATTGAAGGAATGGAAAGAATTTTTGTGTGCTCAGCATGCAAAGTCTTTCTCTCCTTCAATTCAAACAATCGTAATTTTGCATTAGCAGTTCTGCTTTCAACACAAAAGATCATAAGCATATTTTTAAATTTATAATTGATATAAAATCAAAAAATCTAGTATGCATACTAATAATAAAATTAATTATATTTAAATTAAAATAAAAATGATATTTTATTGTCAATGATAAGTCATTTGTTTTTAAAACTTTATTGCTCCTCATTATCTTTGTTAAGATGTATTTTTAAATAAGGTATTTAAATCAAATATCATGCGATTCAAATATCTTTTAATAAGATGAATCTAAACTCTAGAGTGTAAAATCTAAACACCCCCCCCCCTACAATGAGTTTTGTTTATATGAAAAATCAAGAAAATTATTTTTTAAAAACAATATATTACTAAATTAAGCATGGTTGAAATTTGTCAAATAACTCTTTAATTATTTTGAATAGTAAAACGATTGATTAATTTTAAAAACAGTCAGCAACCCCTAAAAAATTATTTAATCTTTTTAGGAAATCAATACTATCATGTTCATTTTCTTATTCTTGTCAGTCAATAAAGTATTTATTTGGTAATGTGGTAACTTCTATAATTTAAAATTCTTCTATTTTTTATTTTTAATACTAAAATGATTAATTAATTTGAAAAAAAAATAGCAACCTCTAAAACGCTATTTAATTTGTTTAGGAAATCAATATTGATTTTTTAAAATTTATTTTTTTAATTTTATCCACCGATTTTTTTTTTTTTTTTTTTTGTATTTGTTCTATATGAGTTTTTTCTATAATTTTGAAAGTAACAAAGATTAACTCGGACTTTTTTATTTCATCTTGAATCAAACTTTTTAAAAATAAATTTTGTTTTTTAATTAAATTAAATTAATTTCAGGAAACAGATTTTGTTCAATTTGGAAAAACATCTCTGAACATTCAAATTAAGCTGTCACGATTTTTAAATTGTTATACTTTTGGGTCAGGAGAAACGATATATAAGTGCAAAGTCATTGCTTTGCGTAATTATTATTTTTAATTATTACTTTGCCAAGAAACAACAATTCAGTTTGCACAATTTGAAGTCTGCACAATTTGAAGTCAACAAGGAAACTTGTTTGATATACTTTGCCGCGTTTCCATTAATTAATTAAGTCAATGGAGTATATTTGGCAGTGTGGTTACGGGTGCTTTTCAAATAACTTTTTATGCCAAAATACATGCAAATAATGTTTTTTTATTTTTTAAAAATCATTTTTGATATCAACATATTAAAATGATCTAAAACATACAAATCATATTAAATTTTAGTAAAAAAATAAATTTAATTTTTTTAAAAATACAGGTACAGCCGCAGCCGCGTTTCCAAACGTGCTCGTATTGCCGCGTTTCCAACACTCACTCACTCTTGTACTTGAGATTTGATTTCGTCTTTACATGTTTTACACTTCCTATGTCTGTATACAATCCAAGATTAGTTTGTCTATAAATACTACTCATAATGTCTTTCTTCATTCCTCATCTCTCCCAAATATACTTTGAATCCTGTAACGCCAGCCAAACATGGGGTTTTTACCGCTGTCCCTCTCTCAATCTCTGTCTTTCATTCTGTTTCTCTTCCATTTCCATTCAACAATTTCATCTCCACTCTCCTCAAATTACCAATCTCTTTCTCTCCTTCAATTCAAACAATCTTTCTCCATCAGTAGATCTGCTTCGTCGGAGGACTATTGTCAATATCCCTTTCCAAAAACAGAGTCATGGAAAGAGGGTACAGGCTGCTGCTTGTGGGATGGGGTCACTTGTGACCTGAAAACCGGGCATGTCACTGGATTGGACCTCTCTTGCAGCATGCTTTACGGCACCCTCCTTCCCAATAATTCTCTCTTCTCTCTCCATCATCTTCAGAACCTCGACCTCTCTTTCAATGATTTCAACTCCTCTCATATTTCTTCTCGATTTGGCCAGTTCTCCAGTCTAACACATCTTAACCTCAGTGGTTCAGTTCTTGCAGGCCAAGTTCCATCAGAAGTCTCTCACCTCTCCAAATTGGTTTCTCTTGATCTCTCTTTGAACTACGGTCTAAGTCTAGAACCAATTTCTTTTGACAAGCTTGTTCGAAACCTAACCAAGCTTAGAGAACTCGATTTGAGTTCAGTAGACATGTCACTACTTGTTCCCGATTCCTTGATGAATCTGTCTTCTTCTCTGTCATCACTCAAACTCACTGCCTGTGGATTGCAAGGAAAACTCATATCCTCAATGGGGAAATTTAAGCACCTGCAGTACTTGGGTCTTGGAGGGAACAATCTTACTGGTCCAATTCCACATGATTTTGATCAACTCACTGAGTTGGTTTCACTTGATCTCTCTGACAATGTCTATCTGAGTCTAGAACCAATTTCTTTTGACAAGCTTGTTCGAAACCTAACCAAGCTTAGAGAACTCGACTTGAGTTGGGTAGACATGTCACTACTTGTTCCCGATTCCTTGAGAAATCTGTCCTCTTCTCTGTCATCACTGAAACTCATTTACTGTAGATTGCAAGGAATCCATTCCCTTGGTAATCTCATACAGCTCACCTATTTAGACCTTTCAGGTAACAATTTGAACGGTCAAATCGTATCATCACTCGGTAATCTCACACAGCTCACCTATTTAGTCATCTCAGGTAACAATTTGAACAGTCAAATCACATCATCACTCGGTAATCTCACACAGCTCACCTATTTAGACCTCTCAGGTAACAATTTGATCGGTCAGATCCCATCATCACTTGGTAATCTCACACAGCTCACCTTTTTAGACCTCTCAAATAACAATTTGAGCGGTCAGATCCCATCATCACTTGGAAACCTTGTACAACTTCGTTACTTGTGTCTCTCTTCCAATAAATTTATGGGTCAAGTTCCAAATTCTTTGGGTAGCCTAGTCAATTTGAGTGGTCAGATCATATCATCACTTAGTATTGTCACACAGCTCACCTTTTTAGACCTCTCACATAACAATTTGAGCGGTCAGATCCCATCATCACTTGGAAACCTTGTTCACCTTCGTTCCTTGTTTCTCAGGTCCAATAAATTTATGGGTCAAGTTCCAGATTCTTTAGGTAGCCTAGTCAATCTTTCAGATTTAGATTTATCCAATAATCAACTAGTAGGCTCTATTCATTCTCAATTAAATACCCTTTCAAATCTACAATCTCTATATTTATCCAATAACTTGTTCAATGGAACAATACCATCCTCTTTTTTCGCTCTTCCTTCTTTACAAAATCTTGACCTTCATAACAATAATCTCATAGGCAATATAAGTGAATTCCAACACAATTCTTTGAGATTCCTTGATTTGAGCAATAACCACTTGCATGGTCCGATCCCAAGTTCGATTTCCAATCAAGAGAACTTGACAGCCCTTATTCTTGCGTCCAATAGTAAATTAACAGGTGAGATTTCTTCTTCTATTTGCAAGCTGAGATGCCTTCTAGTCCTGGACTTGTCCAACAATAGCTTGAGTGGTTCTACGCCACTATGTTTGGGGAACTTCAGCAACATGCTCTCAGTATTGCATCTTGGCATGAACAAACTTCAAGGCATTATCCCTTCAATATTTTCAAAGGATAATAGCTTGGAATATCTCAACCTCAATGGAAATGAATTAGAAGGGAAAATACCACTGTCTATCATCAACTGCACAATGTTGGAAGTTATTGATCTTGGCAACAATAAGATTGAGGATACATTTCCCTACTTTCTAGAAACGCTTCCAGAGCTGCAAGTTCTTGTCCTAAAATCCAATAAACTCCAAGGTTTTGTGAAGGGTCCGATTGCATATAATTCCTTCTCTATATTACGGATTCTTGACATCTCTGACAACAATTTTAGTGGGCCATTGCCAACTGGGTATTTCAATAGTCTTGAAGCAATGATGGCCTCGGATCAAAACATGGTTTACATGGGGACAACAAATTACACTGGCTATGACTATTCCATAGAAATGACATGGAAAGGTGTAGAAATTGAGTTTACGAAGATCCGAAGTACTATCAAAGTACTTGATTTGTCAAATAACAATTTCACCGGAGAGATTCCAAAAGCGATCGGAAAGCTTAAAGCACTCCATCAGCTCAACCTTTCTTATAATTTCCTTACAGGTCATATCCAATCATCATTAGAAAATTTGAACAATTTGGAATCATTAGATCTATCTTCAAATCTGCTTACAGGAAGGATTCCAACGCAGCTGGGGGTCTAACATTTCTTGCAATCCTAAACCTTTCACATAACCGACTCGAGGGCCGCATACCAAGTGGAAAGCAGTTCAACACCTTTAATGCAAGCTCATTTGAAGGAAACTGGGGTTTATGTGGATTTCAAGTACTAAAACAATGTTACGGTGATGAGGCACCATCATTGCCGCCATCAAGCTTTGATGAAGGAGATGATTCAACATTGTTTGGAGATGGATTTGGATGGAAAGCTGTGACAATAGGGTATGGATGTGGGTTTGTGTTTGGAGTTGCAACAGGATACGTTGTGTTCAGAACAAAAAAACCTTCATGGTTTTTTAGGATGGTTGAAGATATATGGAATCTCAAGAGAAAGAAAACAAAGAAGAAAGTTGGCAGACGTGGTGCTCGAAGAAACTAAATAATGCAATTGATATTTTCAAGTAAGTTTTGCAAGCATTTGAGTTTTCAAATTTTATATTCACAGTTTTTGTTAAGCTATCTTTTCTCTACAATTTATTTGATCAGTGTTACCTTTCTAATTTTGCAGTACAAACAAGATATCATGTTGATTTGACACGGAAACAACACTAGGGTGGCAGATTCATAGTATTGGATTCCCTTTACTTTACTTTATTTTATTTTTTTCATCAAGGTTAATTGGTGTTACTTCTATGAAAAAGATTCCATGTATGCAAGCAATAGTTTGTGTAAACTATAAAATCATTATGTTTTAGGTTCTTTTTTTATGTGTTCATTTCCTTATTCTTGATCACTTAAATCAATCTCCCTTTCTTGGAGTATTTTAAATTTTATTAATAGATTTATAAGAATTAAAACAATTCTGTTCTCACAACAGCAACAATATTTGCAAGCAAAATAGAGTAATTCTATAACTTGTAAGTCATAAATGACTATTAAAAAGTGTAAGAAACCCATATCAACATGGACAAACAATGTTCCACAACTCTGACACAGACAAAATCATCAACAAAATCAGTCAACATCGGTGATTGGCAAGTTTATATCTAAAGCAAAAGAAAAGCAAGATAGATATTAATACCACGTTAAGAGCTCTATGCTACAGCAAATCTGCAATTCTGAGTTGCCTAAAAACAACATATTCTACTTAGAGCATTTCAGAATAGGAAAAACATTAAAATAATTTAAAATACAATTTGTCTTGGCCTGATATTAAGAAAAAACAAATGAATATTTCAAGGGTCCTGATTATCCGACTGAAGATTCAAAATTTGAGATACTATGAGTGTAGAGAGCTTATTAGTTATGGCTTGAACCTGGTAGTCATCTGACTACCTGGCCACCTAGGTGAATGTGAGCTTGAACTACTGTACTCATTTGCAGCAACCCTGGTCTTAGTTGATGTGCCAAGAACTCTCTGCAAGTCTGACTGGGACAATGGCCTTGGTGCCTGAGAAAGAATCCCAATGAAGAAACTCAATAAAGGGTTAAAAAAATCCTCCAGTTAATATTTTTTAACACCAATAGCTATCCCTTGTAGTTCATAACAACACTTTGTTTACTTTCTTCTACTTCTCATGAGGAACCATACTGTCTTCTATCCATTGCAATGGAAGTCATTGGTTTTGGATAGAGCACAACAGGCAACAATTACCAAAACTTTTCCATGACACCTTCAGGCATGCATGGGATTTCTATGCAAATATTACAAATCAATAAAAATGCCTTGAAGAATTAGCTGCGATTATAACAAATCATAGGTGAGAATTATATTGTTCAATATGTTATAAAATAACTGATGGAAGCGTGGAACAACACGATGATAAATATATACTTACTCTAGATTTTGTTTCCCTTGTTCTCCTTATCCAATAAGTCCCTAATAGGAAAATAAGCTACTTTCTTGCAAGGTTCAAGAAAATCTGAACTAGTATAGCTCTCACACAAACTTGCTATGTAGTCAAAGTCAATTTTGCTTTCGATTTTCTCCCCTTTTCAAAACGACCTTCAGGATCTCAGCCCTCTCTCTTTGATTAGGTATCCCAATTTCAAAGGCTGAGGAAGATGCTGAAGGATTGCTTCATCGAGTTCTCAAGGTCGGCTGGTTCCAGCAAGTACCATCTCTTGTGCATTCTCTGTAAGAATATTATCACTGAGTCCGCCCAGGCCAGGCCCATGAAGAAATCACTTTCACAAATCTTACATAAAACACATTCTAGCAAGTCACTGTATAAAAAGACTGCACAAATATAGGACTTGTTTCAAGAGTAAGAACAAACGATCTATAGTAAACCCATTCCATAATGCCATGAACTTAGTCTTCATATTGGTTAATGCCTCATGGTCTGTAGTACGACGCTGCCCCAGAAAACTGTCAACCTCGTCAATTAATATAAAAGCAGGCTGGAGTTTATAAGCCAGGCTAAAAACAACAGCACTGCAACAACATAGAAGAGAATCAACAGTAATCAGATTATGAAAGCTTCGATAGGAGCGAAAAAGCAACTACTCAAATTTAGTTAATTACATCGAAGTCTATTTCTAATCAGCACAGAACCAACAAGACTTGCATGGATTTAGATGCAGAAAAGAATGTAATGAGGGATGGTTTCAACACAAAGATGTAGTTGCAAAATACAGTAATGATCACTTTCACAATTGCAAGAATGTATGCCATTCAGTTACTTTGGTTATATCCCTGATGCAAGATATATAGAAATACCACACAGCAACAAAAATACCAATATTTTGATCATTTCGCAATCTCATTCATCAGAGTAAGATCCATTAGATAAGCAAGCTACAGTGCCCAATTTTTTAAAGTTAATAGAGCATCCAAAAAAATCTTGCTGCTAATACAGATCTTCAATAAGGACAAGTTAGGAATGTTCAATCTTAGTTAAGAATGTTCACAAAGTACTTCCTTGCTTCCATTATTAGAGTGAAACTAAATTCACTCAACATAATCAGTGGGTGACAGCAAGTTTTAGAATAACAAAGCAATAATTTTAAATCATCATTGTTCAATCTATACTCACCGAGCTTTTGTGCATCATCGAACCACTTGCTCATCAGATTGGAGATCCTCGTATTTATAAAAATAACTCCAGACTCTCTGACAATAGCTTTTGCAAGCATGGTCTTCCCGGTGCCTAGAGGTCCATATAACAAAACCCCCTTTTATGGACCAAGAAGTTTCCCATGTGAGAAGAGCTCAGGTTTTCGTAGAGGAAGAATCACCAATTCATACAAAGCTTGCTTGATAGATTCCAATCCTCCAATTGACTCAAAAATAAAAATACACAATTGCAGCATATTGATAAACCATTAAACCGACCATAAATTCTAAAGCCTCTATTCCAATCAATTACATTTTCAACATGAGAACATGGCCACATTGGATAGTGTTTAGAAGATAGGCTTGATTGTTACAAAGCAGTTTAAATCTTCCACAAAGTAATCGCAATCAGAAGGTTTCATAATTGAAAAGTTGGTTTTCAAATCCAAATTTCTTCGGGTATAGAAAGAACTAATATATATATATAGCCATCATATTGGTTCAAGGCCTAGTCTTCAAATTTAATTTCTTCCAATTATGAACCTGTCCCAGTCAGTCACGCAAAAGTCTATTACCGAACATAGCAGCCATCAGCATTCACATAGTCTCATTTTCAAACAAAAAAGGTGGACTCGCATAACTGTAACTAATCATGTGCCATTAGTTTATGATATAGCAGAGACTCAAATCTACTCCGTATGATGGATATTTTCATGTATTTAGTTGACATTAGAAACTCTGATATTTATTGCATGGTAGCAGCCAACAAAGTATGGACAGCCTAGAAAACAAATGGCATGTTTGAAGACACCAGAAAATATTATAATTGTCTATGGTTGTAAAAACAATGACAACAATACTATAACACCAACCCAGAGGTCAACACAACAGTACAAAAGTTCCAATATATAAAAAATGAACTTGGCCTCCAGTTTCCACCATCCCAAAACAATTCCATCCATCCAACAAAACTTGAAATTTAATCATATCCCATTCGGCATGAGCAATCACTCCTCAACATCCCAAAAACTGATTGAAGCACCTATCTTCACCAAAACACACGGATTCCCCAATCACTGTTCCCTATAATAACCCACCAAACCACACACATCCCTCATTGCAGTATTAACCTCATAGTCCTCATCCCATTATCACACAAAATTCAAACTTTTTGCAAATAAATGACAATTCAAGCATGCTATAACATCAACCCAGAGGCATAAACTCTAGCGCTCCAGTACAAAAGCTTAATATACAACTCAATCAGAAATGAACTTAGTTTCCACCAACACAAAACAACTTCATTCATCCCAACAGAACTAGAAACTTAAACACTCCCTATTCAGCACAAGAAGTCACTCCCCCACGTTCCAAAAACTTTTAAATTACCTGTCTACACTAAAACACCCAAATCCCCCCAATCCATATTCCATACAATAAGCCACCCACATCCCTCATTGCAATATCAACCCCAACCCCACTATAACACACAAAACCCAAAATTTTGTAGATAAATGACATTTCAAGCATATAATAAAACCAATAGCACATAACAAAAACAAAGCCTATAGGCCATTAACTAACCTTATAATCCAAATTCATAAAATTCTTCGTTCCATTATCTGACCATATAACCAACATTCACAAAATCCTCCAGAAAACAATAAACCAAAACAAACCCTATATTCCATTATAACCAAGATTCACAGAATCCTCCTACACCTCCCAAAAAAAAATGCAAAAAAGAAATCCAAACTTTTCAACAGAAACTTTGACACACATACATCCCTCATAAGGGTTTGTTTGGATAAGGGAATGACCCAAACGCTTATTGATTTCCTTCTTATGTTCAAGGGCTTTCTTTGATGCTTCATGATTCGGGTCAGGTTTCCGGAGCCTAGCAAATAATACCAAACAAGTTAAAGCTGCACTGGTTCTTGCAAAAACTTGGTCTCTAACGAACCCCCCATTAATTTTTTATTTGTGTTTAAAGTACAATAATATCCTTTGCTTGGTGCTCTTTTTGGGTGGCGTGTTGGGGTTTTGCAAATTTATGTGCTGGTGGACCTGGTGGTGGTGGTTAGGGTTTGGGCTGTAATTGGTGGTTAGGGTTGGGCTGGGAAAGGACAGGCTAGATTTTAGGGTGAAGCCTTATTAGAGCTAAGTCCTCTTTCTATTTTTAGGTTTAATGAAGTTTTCTTAAAAGCCCTGTGATGAAATAATAATAACAATAATAATAATATGAAAAGAAATAATATAAGGCCAGATTTAATTTTAATAAAAGAGGCTATATTTTCCAAATCCAATTAAATGTATATTATTTATGGTACAATAAAATTCCATAAAAATCAGATTATAAATAATAAAAAAATAAAAATTACAATTGATTTTCCAAGAGGTTTTGGGAATGAACTCACACTTTTCTATTTTCTTTGAACAACTTGATCTCAAGAAAAAAAAAACAAATATTGGACCCATTTATCATTCATTTAACATTTGTTTATTAACATTCACACAAGGAAACAAGGCAATGTTGGTTAGTATTTTATTATAGTTTTTTAGATATAAAAGAAATCAATCTCTAGAATAATTCTAGAATGAATTTATGTAATTTTAAAACAAGAAGGTATATGGAGACATATTTCATTTGGCCCCGCTATCTTTATTTTTTTTACAAGCATAATATGCATATTTGAATATTTATACAATTACCCAAAACATTAATCCCCTTAACGACATTATTATGTCCTGAGATATAAATTACTATTTATTATAATAGTATAATTATTATTTTGTCCCTTGATCATTTTATCTTTTGTCTTTGCTTCAGAGTAAGATGGTCTTTTCACCATGATGTAATGTCTTTTAAGAATTGTACATGGTTACTTCGGTAATTGCGTTTTTTAATTCATAGAAAAATTACTAATGCAACTCTTGAATAAAATAATTCAATGCTTTCTGCACAAGGGCATTTTTGTATTTTCATATTTTATAGAACAATTGAATTAATACATTGCCCTTACAATTTGAGTTTTTTAACCTTGGGTTCAGGGACTTGGTTGTAGTTTCACAATGGTTTGTTTGTTAATATTGTTTAGTCCAAAAGACATTTTCAATTTATTCACAAAAAAAACATATAAAATAAAACAACAGCTAACACGTGCCTCGTACGAGTTAGTCGCTCCACCACCTTCTGGCGACACGTGCGGCTGGCTCAGGCAATTGTAACCGTGATTCCACCGCATCATTTGATTCATCCCGGCATCCTTTTCCTCTTTGGATGGCGCATGTATGGTGGTTCAGTATGATTTGGCTTGAAATTACTTTTATTTTTCTTCTTTCTTTTCCTTTTCTTTCTTTCTCAAATTGCGTGTTGGCCATGAAAAAATTCATATCAGCCCTTCATTTTATTTTTTCTTTTGATTCAGTCTCTCTTCTCTTATTTGTAATTGTTTTATTTATATTTATTATTTCTAATTAGATTTTATTCTTGATTTTATCCCTGGTCTTTTGATTTTTTTTTCAAATTTAGTCCTCATTATTTTAATTTCTATTTGTTTTATTTTTAATCATTTTCTTGATTGATTTACTCTTTTCCAATCCCACCCCTAAGTATTTATTTTTCTTTAATTTTTATGTCAAATTTGGTCTTAATTTTTTTAATTGCTATTTTTAAATCATTTTCTTAATGGATTTGTTTTTTTTTTCAATTTCATCCCTAAACATTTAATTTGATTTGATTTTTACCTAAACATTTAATTTCATTTAGTTTTTTATGTCAAATTTAGTTCTGATTTTTTTAATTGCTATTTTTTTTTTGTTTTGCAATGTTTTTTTATTAATGTTTTTATTCTCAATTTCATCTTTCAATATTTGTTTGATTAAGAATCTTGTTTTTTTTTTTCAAGTATGCCTTTGATAAGGTCATGTAAATCTCATGATCCAGGTAATAGTTCTAGAGGATTAGCCCAATTTGAAAAAAAAATTTAATATATTTGTTGTTAGTGTTTTTTTTAGCTTTTTTATTCATAAAGTTATCTCAATTTCATGTCCTAGACCATGTGTTTGATTTGTTGACTCGAGTTGGCTGTAGAGTTCACTCGAGACTTTTTTTGTTATTTTTTTTTGCTTTGATAAGTTTTTTAAATTTATATTTTTAAATTAACTTGTAATAAACTTATCAATAGAACCCGAATCTAGGGTTTCATAGGTTGTAAGATTTTTAAGATTTGACCATGTTAAGGATGTTGTTCAGGTTTACTTGTTTTTTACAGATGTTTACATTTTCACCCCCTATGATTTTTTTAATCTTTATAATTTGGTCCTTATTATTTTAATTGATGTTTATTTTATTTGGGATTATTTTTTTATTTTTTTCATTAAATTGTATCATTCTTGGGTTTTTTCTATCAAATTTTATCTTCATTCTTTATGTTTTTTTGCAAGTTTTTTTATTAATACTTTTCTACCGATCTCATCATTTGAAATTAAATTGGTTGAAAATTATGCTTCTTAATTGAATTTAGGTAAAAAATTTCAAGAGATACGACTTTTAGAGATTAAACCAGGTTTAAGAGATTTGCTATGTTTTTTTTTTCCTTTTCCTATATTGATGTTGTCTTAATTTTTATCCTTTTTTTTAACTTTTTTTTTTATATTTTTTTGGTTTAATTCTCTATTTTAATTTTATTTTTGTTTGATTCTATTAGATTAGCCCTCAATATTTTTTTTTATATTTCACCCCCACTATTTTTAAATCTATAAATATTCTATTATATTACAAATGATTTTCAATTTCACCCCCTATAATTTTTTAATCTTTTAAGTTTGGTCCTAAATTTTTTAATTGAAATTTTTTTGTTTGCGATAATTGTGATAATTCTAGCATAGGTTTGCTTGATTTTTTTATCCCTTTTTTTTTAGCCAATATTTTTTGTTTTTTGTTTTTTTTTTAAATTGACTCTTTTTTTTTCCTTTTTTTTCTAGTTAGGTTAGCATTGGGTTGTTTGATAATCCAAATAAGCTTAGGTGTGGTTTTTTTTTGTTGTCAGTTTATTTGTTGTTGTTGTTTTTTTGTAAATATTTAAATTATTAATTTAACCAATAACTTGAGACTTGGAAATTTTTTAACCTATCACTTTTTTTATATTAAAAAAAATTATTCGACCCGCAGTAACGCACGAACAACATATGCAGTTATAGACTAATGAGATATAATCCACACTCTTTATTTAATATATTGATACGAATTACAGAGGTTTGAAATGTATAGTTATATTTATTCACGCAATGCATGATTCACTCTATTTTTATTTTTTTTTTGTTAAAACAAGTATGGTATAGCAAATTAATCAAGATTTTTTTAAAAGCAGGGCATGTAATTAATGCTTTTAACATGAAAGAAATCAAGAATGCTCCTTCTTTTAAATTTTATCACTAATCCACAATATAATTGATTCTCCAATTTTGAAGTTGGAAACCACAATAAATTAATAGCTTACTCACCATATGCATTAACCTAATTTTAAATGCAAAGGTAAAAAGAAAGTGCAAATTGAAACTCACCGTCCCTTTCAAAATTGAGTTCTTACTCCCAAAACATAAGTAAATGTAAAACGGCGTAATTTATTAGTAACATAGCATCTTAATGTACAAATAATTAATGCGCACATAATTTTCCACTGATTTAAACGGAGATATTTATTGCCCTGTTCCTCTCAGCAAAATTGTTTCCTTCTTGGAGGGTGGGAGGGGGGGTGTCTGTGGTGCTCGTTTTGGAATAATTTCTTGACGACTTTTTTGGTGCAAAAGGGATTCCAAGGACGATTGTGCTATGACGAAAGGTTGGGTTCCCCTAATGCACGTAACTATCAATCTTGATCAGAGAAATACTCACGCTAAGTAATTCCCTTTTTAGATAAATTCGATGATAAGTTTCAAAATTAATTCGATGATAAATTTATCACTCTCAATCCCACAAACAAAGTGATCACAGTAGAAAACAATTTAATTAATTAGTAAATCTACCCTTTGAAATAAATGTTTTTTTTTATTTTGTAAACTAAGAGATAAATAATAAATTATTGCACCCGATTAAAAAAATTAGATGAGGAATTATTACATTCCAAGTTTGAAAATAGAAATAATAAAATCACTTGAAAATTCAATAATTCGTCTGTATTTTTGTTTTCATTTATTTTGAGGCAGAGGAAATGTGTGTTTTTTTTCTTTAATTTAAATTACATGAAGTAAATCAATCATATTATAAATTCTTGTGTAGTTTATTCCATCTACCAATAGAATAAATTTTTATGACCTGCTCTAATTTACTAAAAATAATTTCCTATATATTAAACTCAGTCCGTTGATAATGTTTTAACTTTTTTCTATATAAAAAAAAACTTGAAACAATATTATCTTAAATTTAGCAAGATCAATATCAATACATGTTTTGATATTGCAATAATAATTATTTTTAAAAATATATTTTATTTAAAAATATATTAAAATAATATATATTTTTATTTTTTTAAATTTATTTTTTATAATGGTAAACCTGTATAAATTTCACGTAGCATGAAAAGAATAATATTTAATAAATTATGTCGATGCCTGTTTATTATTATTTTAACAGTTATTTTTAAAATATTTTTTATTTTTTACCTATTTATTTTTATATTTACTCATAAAAAATAAAAAAATATTTTTTTTTAAAATTCAAAACATAATTTTTTTAAAATAACTATTCTTATCGCATCATCTTATAAACTGGAAGGAAATTAATGGTCAGAAATAGTGGTCCCATCTAAAGGTTGATAAAATCAGCAGTCGATGAATACCATCCCCACCATTTCTGGGGCCCACCCCACCATCCATACGATATCTCTCTCTTACATCAATCATCAATCGTTTTTTTAGGATTTCTATATTATTGGCCTCAAAACTGGCCCTTTTCCTCTGGTTAACTGTCTTTGACATGTTTTGGCCACACGCCTTGCTAGTGCTGTCTTTTTGATCCTTCCACTATACATTCTATCTTAATTTGATCCTTATACTATTTTATTCTTCAATATAACCCCCTAACAATTAATCCCTCGTAACATTTTTTTTCTCTTATGCGTGGGATAAGAGAACATCCTGTTGAAAATGTTTAGTATTGTGTTTAGGATTAAACGACGTCATTCCCTAGTATAGTACAATAGTTGATTAAATAAATCTCAATCTTTAACGAAGCAGTCTTTGGGTTCTAATCCAAACAAGTTAGGTTGGGATTGAGGTGTCTAACTGCTAGGCTAAAGTCGACTGAAATAAAGAATATAATATGAAGATAAAAGGTGATAAAATAAGGGAAATAAGAGTAGAGGGACCAAAATGCACTCTTAACTTGCCATACACATGTTATGACTGTAAAGGGAAGGCACTTTCAAGTGAAGTAGCCAGTTCAAGCCAGTTAGCAGTTCCATTTCCTGCTTTTTGTGCTTTTCACTTTAAGCAATTTTATGCTTACGATTGCCCACTTTTCTTCTCTCTATATCTGTACTACAAGGATGAAGAGAGAGTGAAAAGTGGTGCTGATAAGTCAACGAGACGAGTATCAAAATTATGAACCTGACATCTGTTCAAATGTATAGCGGCCGTCGTTGGAGCTCTGATAGGTGTTGTACTACAACGCAGCCTTGCCTTGTACTTCTTTGCAGTACATAGAAAATGCTGGTGGGTGGGCTGGTGGCGCTTGAATTTAGTATAAATAAGAAAAAATTTGCTGTGTTTTTTTCCCATATAAGAAGTTTGGTTTTTGTTCTCTTGGCTTGGCATTTATTGCTCTTGATTATTGCATTGGAAGAAGCAATCTTTATGGTTTTTGGGCTTTTCTTGAAGGCCTCGAATCAAGTTTGTATGCTGTCGTCTGTTTTTCTTAGAGAGTTTCTTAAGTCAACTTAGAGCTGGCCCTTGCCCATGTGTTGATTTGAATGTTTTGTTGTCTTTCTGAAGGAAACTATATGCTCTTGCATCTACTTGTATTGATTGATGGAGACTTGTTAGTAGTTGACTGAGGAAGTTGGATTCTTCGGGTGCTTTTTGAAGCTGTGGTCGAAAGAAGAAGAGGAGCAAGAAAAAGGAGGCGGCTTATAAGGTAATATAATTCATGAGGTTTTGTTTTTATTCAATTTTTTATTTTTTTTTAGTTTTATCAGATTTTCTTGATGTGTGTTTAGCTTCTATAAATCATTTTATTGGATTCAAGATGATGAGTTTGGTTTGTTGATTGTATTAGTGAGAAGATTGTGATGAATATGAACATGGAAGAAATGAAAGAGATTGAGAGGGTTGGGGGAGAGGGCATGGAAGAAGTTAGAGATGAGCCAGAGGATGTCAAGAGGATTGCTCCGTGGACTAAACAGATTACAGTTAGGGGAATTGTTGCTAGCATAGCAATTGGGATCATATACAGTGTTATAGTCATGAAGCTGAATCTCACCACTGGTCTAGTCCCAAATCTCAATGTCTCTGCTGCTCTTCTTGCATTTGTGTTCCTCAGAACATGGACTAAGCTCCTCTCAAAGGCTGGAATTGTAACCACTCCCTTTACCCGACAGGAGAATACCATAGTTCAAACTTGTGCTGTTGCTTGTTATAGCATTGCTGTTGGAGGTTTGAGGCTTTGATCTCATGTGTTGTTTATATTTTGAACAATTTTTGCTAATCTTTTTGATATGTGTGCCGAATTGTGATTTGTTTATTGAATTGCAGGTGGTTTTGGATCTTATCTACTGGGTTTGAATAGGAAGACATATGAGCAAGCTGGGGTTGATACAGAGGGGAATACTCCTGGGAGCACTAAGGAACCTGGGATTGGTTGGATGACTGGTTTCCTCTTTGTAAGCAGCTTCGTTGGGCTACTTGCTCTAGTTCCTCTGCGAAAGGTAAAGTGTTTTCTTCAATTTTCTTGATGAATCGATTGTTTATGTTTTATTAGTGCTGGTGTTCTAGAGGTAATTCTTCATGAATTGATGATTGCAAGTTTTCAGCTTAATTTGAATCTTAATCGACAATGATCTCGACTTCTTCTGTCTGTTACTTATGAAGCTTGAATTGGTCTCTGATCATGCATTTTTTGCTGCCCCAGATCATGATAATAGATTACAAATTGAGTTATCCAAGTGGAACTGCAACTGCAGTTCTCATCAATGGGTTCCACACTCCTACAGGAGACAAGATGGCTAGGTAAGCATGAGTCTTGTTCCCGATTCTTGCTGATTTAGCGCTAGATAGAAGTTGAGTACGAAACAACTCAGAAAAGAAAACCATTACCTTGCAGGAAACAGGTGCATGGGTTCATGAAGTTCTTTTCATTAAGTTTCCTGTGGGCTTTCTTTCAGTGGTTCTATTCTGGTGGAGAAAAATGTGGATTTTCTCAGTTCCCTGCGTTGGGGTTGAAAGCTTGGAAAAATTCGTGAGTGCTTGGCTATTTTTTTTTTCCACATGACGTGGGCCTGCTTGTGATTGATTCTTCCATCATTATTGATTAGAGAAATTGAATTTGGCAGGTTTTACTTCGATTTCAGCATGACTTATATTGGTGCGGGAATGATCTGTTCCCATCTTGTGAATTTGTCTTTGCTTCTCGGAGCAGTGCTTTCGTGGGGATTAATGTGGCCGTTGATAGGTGGGCTTAAAGGAGAGTGGTTCCCTTCAACTTTATCAGAAAGTAGTATGAAGAGTCTAAATGGCTACAAGGTCTGCAATTAAGAAATTTTAGCTCAGTCTCTTCAGTAGATTCCCCCACGCATTCCTCGGTGCTAGTGGTTTTTGCTGAAATAAGTCTTAAAGAAATTCATTTTTGTTGCAGGTTTTCATTTCTATTTCTCTGATCCTAGGAGATGGCCTCTACAATTTTCTCAAGATACTCTATTTCACTGCGAGGAGTATGCGTGCTAGAGCAAAAGCTAACAAACTCAAAACAGGTGAGTTGCTGTTATTTTGTTCATCATGTTACTTAATGTCCAGCATATTGCATAGCTAAATCTTCCCTTTCCGGTTACAGCTCCCCCATACTATAGCTAAAAAGACCTCCGTTGACCTGACCAGAGACTTCAGGAGTTTTCATTTCTAATTTCTTGATGATTTTCGGAATGCTCTTATATTCTGTAATTTGATGTGCTGCAACCAGTGCCATGCTAATGTTGATAAGCCCTGTTTTGATAACGTTGAGTTCGTCATAGAAACTTCATTAATATTGTTTTCCACTTGCAATTGCAGAAGACAAAAATCAAGCTCTTGATGATCTTCAAAGAAATGAAATCTTCTTAAGAGAGGGCATCCCTCTTTGGGTAGCATGTTTAGGGTACATCACCTTCTCCATCATTGCCATCATTGCCATCCCTCTCATGTTTCCGGATCTAAAGTGGTACTATGTAGTTGTTGCGTACATTCTAGCTCCCTCTCTTAGCTTCTGCAATGCTTATGGGGCTGGTCTAACTGACATGAACATGGCTTACAATTATGGAAAGGTGGCCCTCTTTTTACTCGCAGCCTTGGCAGGTAAAAACAACGGCGTAGTTGCAGGACTGGTGGGCTGTGGCCTGATTAAATCCATTGTTTCCATCTCTTCTGATTTGATGCATGATTTCAAGACTGGTCATCTCACTCTCACTTCTCCTAGATCAATGCTTCTTAGCCAGGCCATTGGGACTGTCATAGGCTGTGTTGTAGCTCCAGTCACGTTCTTCCTCTTCTACAAGGCTTTTGATGTCGGAAACCCCGATGGTGAATACAAAGCTCCCTATGCCATTATCTATAGAAACATGGCAATTCTTGGTGTTGAAGGCTTCTCTGCCCTTCCCCAGCACTGCTTGCAGCTTTGCTACGGTTTTTTCGCCTTTGCTATACTGGCCAACTTGTCGAGAGATCTTTCTCCCAACAATATTGGGAAATATGTTCCTCTCCCAATGGCTATGGCAGTGCCTTTCCTCGTTGGAGCCTACTTCGCAATTGATATGTGTGTGGGGAGTTTGGTTGTGTTTGCTTGGCACAAGCTAAACAGCAGAAAGGCAAGCTTGATGGTTCCTGCCGTGGCCTCTGGCTTGATCTGTGGAGATGGGCTGTGGATTCTTCCTTCATCAATCCTTGCTTTAGCCAAAATCCGTCCTCCGATCTGCATGAGCTTCCTAGCAACCAACTAAAACTAATCAAAACATGAAGTATTGGTTGCAGAATCAGACAAGCATAGCTATGTTGGAGAGGTTTCCAATTTTAACACCAGAAGAGCAAATTTTATAGCTAAGCTGCTCTGTGGAGTAATAATAATCCTGTAGTCAAATAGCATAATATAAACAGTTTAGCTCTAATAGAGTTACTTGAGCTGACACCAATGTTACAGGAGGCGAGACAAATGAACAGCAGGACTGGTCATGTTCATCTTTGCTGAATGGAGAACATATGCTATCAAGATTGAATTTCATGAAAAAAATAGGGTTAGACTTTCGGTTTGTGATGTGATACAAAGATAGTAGACTTCACTTTCATTGCATGACAAATCTATTCAAGGAGGGGGGGGTGGGAAAGGGCATAAGAGAATAGGAAAATATATAGCAGAATAGATGAGAATGGGACATGAAAAATTAATAAATTAATGCCAAGACTTTTGCCATTCATGATGGTGTGATAGTGCCTTCACTTTAAATTTCAGCTTTTCAAAATTTATCACACCAAGAAATACTTAAATATTAATAATAAATAAAAAAAATAAATAATTCTTCAATGCAACAGTCAAACTTGACGTTTGGGTAAACAACCATGGCTTTTTAATTTAATATAGGTAGAAATATATATATCAAATTGATTCTCAAAATGATATTATTTTTATTTTTTTAAAATGAATTTGTTTTGAAAAAATAAAACCACAATAAATATTATCCACAGTCTTCATTTAAAGCCATTGAAAAGAATTGATTAATATAATGGACAATCCTGCGTGGTAAGCGGCTGCCCATATCATATCATGAGGTCAATTTATCCACAGCATGGGCTGAAAATTCATTCTGAATATTTTTATTTAAAAATATATTAAAATAATATTATTTTATTTTTTAAAAAATATTTTTAACATTAAAGCAATCTAAAAATATTAAAAAAATATTAATTTAAAATAAAATAAAAATTTTAAAATACAAAAACAAACAAACAGCCATAAAATTTAGTCAAAGAACATTTGGAAACGTAGGTCAACTTGCGTTTTCAAAAAATTCAAATTATTTTTTTATTAAAAATTAATTTTTTATATGTTTTAAATTGTTTTGATGGGCTAATATTAAAAATAATTTTTAAAAAATAAAAAATATTATTTTAACATATTTTAAAATAAAAAATACTTTAAAATACAAAACATCCATACTATCAAATATACTATTAAAACGACTATGTGCTGTAAGCTGAGGGAGTTTGTAGATGCAACTTGGAAATTATCAATTGTTTCATGGCAGCCACAGGTTCCATAGTCTATTACTTGTTGATATGCTTTTCTCACCGTGAGGCCCACAGCCTTCTTTAATTAATTTGTTTTTTGTACTCAAAACTCCTTAATAAATCTTAATTAACTAGATAAAATTAGACCTGAGAAAAGTCTTGACAATACAAAAGTAGGTTTAAGAAAAATTATACAAAATATATAATTTGGGTAATTAATTCGTATAAAATTAGTCTCAAGAAAAGTTTTGATAATGCAAAACAAAAAGAATTATTGTTGATAAAAATGTATATTTTACTTAAATTAAGATAATTTTTAAAACAGTGTATCTCATTAAATTAAACATTAATGCAGCTAGAAGCCTAGAACTTAATACTTTAGAATAGATCAACCTTTAGAGGCAAGTTAGGGCAAGTGAATAGGGTTTTTTTTTTCTTACTCTTAAAATTATCATGACATGGTCATAATGTTTCTTGATTGCAATAAATTAATATAAAGCGTGTTTGAGAGTGTGGTTGTGGTTGTTTTTCAAAATACTTTTTAGTCTGAAATGTATTAAAATAATATTTTTTTTATTTTTTAAAAGTTATTTTTGACATCAGCGCATTAAAATGGTCAAAAAAACACAAAAAAATATTAATTTGAAAAAAAGAAAAATTTAAAAAAATTTAAAATTTTTAAAAACAATTTTCAAACGCAAAAATAAACTGTTTAGGATTGCAAGAAATCTTTATATTGAAATTAATTAGTGTTTTTTTTTTTTTTTGCAACACAAACATGCACCAAATTATATACAACAACCTTTCCACCTTGCAATACCAAACAACAAATTGGCATCTTTCGTCACAAGACAATTCTCTTGAAATGAATTATTTGATATCATTCTTTTTAGTTCTTTCCTCATCAAATTAATTTCTTTACTCATTGGATTCTACCAATTTCAAAAAATCCAAATTTATTATTTTTTATTAGGATGCTACTTTTTTTAAAAGTATTTTTTTATTAAAATTCATCATAATAATATTTTTATTATTTTTAATATTAAATATATCAAAATAATCTAAAAACATAAATTTAAAAAGCTGTTCCAAACCACACCTATGACCTATATCTAAACAAAAACTTAAGGATTCTTAATTTTTTTTTAATTAATGGTTTTGTCTACTCTGCGTTCCCAGGAGAAAAGGTTGACTCCAAAAATATTAATTTATAGAGGTTTGATTGTATAATACAAAATCTTTTCTACCGTTATTTTTTATATCATGGTATTTTCAAACTAATTTACATATCAACTCAAATCTAATTTTCCCCTCCAACGATTTATAAAGAAAAATATATTTTTTAATTTATAAGTCTAAAATAAAAAAATAAAAAACTTTCATTAAATTCATTGAATACTGGATCATGCAGCATAAACTATCATATCTCATGTGTATGGATGCGGCAATCAAATCTTGAGTGGCTGACACACGCAAATATTCATAGCATTTGTAATTTTTCTAACTTTGTTGCAAATTAAGATGGAAAAGTTTTCTTACTTAATTCATGGAATTAATAAATTAATCATATCCTAATTATGCTTCTTTGTTTTTTCTAATATAGTGTACAATCTCTAAATACGGCATCTAAAATGGGAGAGTCCACCAAACCATGATTCGTCGTCTTGCCAGCTGCCACTCTCTCGAGTTTTATAAAATACTATAAAGCATAATCCAAGGTTAGTAGAGCTCCATAAACTTTTGTCAAAAGCCAAGAGATAGAGGCAGCCTCCCGCATCTTACAAGACGTCTTTCATGTAAGCAAGATAGATTCTTCATGGTGTCTTTTTTTTTAGCCATAATCTTAATCGCCTGTTTTGATGATCTTTCGTTGTTTTTGTGATGGGTTTCTGTGATTAATAAGGGTCTTCTTCTTTTTTGACCTTTTTTTTTATGTGGATCTTTCTTTTTTGTGGAAATCTGAAGGGTTTTGGTTGTAGATATTTGTGGGTTTTGAATGCTATTTGTGGTTTTGTGATCAGTATTTGTGAAAGATATGGCTTCTTCAAAGGTTTACTTATTTGATGAGATTTCCAAGCACAACAAAACCAAGGATTGCTGGCTTATTATCTCTGGCAAGGTCAGATCTCCTTCTCAAAGTTTCATTTTTTGTACCTTTTGAGATTAAGAAGGGAAATTCTGTTTGGTTGCTGAGAAAATTCTGTGTGAGATTGCAAGATGGGAACTTTGACCTTTTGTTTTGCCCCTTTGGATTTTTTTCTTAATTGAAAATTAAATCTTTTCCAGTGCTATCGTTTCTATTGCATGATTAAAGAGTTGAAAGTTTATTTTTATGCTTATAATTGCAAAGTCTGTTCCTTTATTATGCTTTATGAACCAAGTGCCACCTCTTCTGTGGAAGGAAAAATTACTTAGGCTATGCTTGGCTGCGCGGTTTTACCTGGATTCGTCAAAATTAGAAAATAAAAATTTATTGAATTTTTTTTATGTTTAAGATTGTTTTCATGTGAGGTGTAAAAATAATTTTTTTAAAAAAAATAAAAAAACATTATTTTAATGTGTTTTCGAGCGAAAAATATTTTGAAAAACAACCCTCATCACACTTCCAAACACAATCTTAAACATATCAAAGCAATGCTCCAGTGCGCTCTCATCGCATGGTTTGTATCAACCTTGGATCCCATATTAATTTGTGAAGTGTGTAACAGAATAATTCCCTTATGGAAGGGGTAAAGAGGAAGGCCTTGAGAAGCTGACATGCATTATATTTGGCAAAATCACTTTGATAGGTCTTCTATGATGATTTTGGAAGAGTAACGCCCGTGCATAATACACATGGTCATTCACCTTGTTTTTCATATCTGTCACCGCAATATCTGATTGCTTAGTGATACACTGATAATTTATCTCTTGCATGGAAAACTGGAGTTATGGTAATTACTCTTTGCTGTAGGGTGTGAACTGCCCGCACTACTCTTTTTCATTGATATGAAAAATAACGCCAATGTGTGTTTGCAATGGAATCTGTACTTGATTCTTTGTTTCTTTTTATTTTAATTGTTTATTGAAGTTTTGAGCATTATACTCAGGTGTATGATGTCACCTCGTTCATGGATGATCACCCCGGAGGCGATGAGGTCTTGCTGTCATCAACAGGTTGGTTCTGATATCTGTTCCGTAAAACCTCTTGGATTTTAGCTCGAAGAGTTTTTAGAGGAACCATGCCTGCCCTCTTGAACTCATTCTGTGTGTTACTTAACAGTACAAAAACCCAAATTCAACCACCTATTCCGAGTTACTTGCATGAACTCTCTCATTTATTTTACAGGGAAAGATGCAACAAACGATTTTGAAGATGTGGGTCACAGCGATGATGCTAGAGAGATGATGGAAAAGTATGTCATTGGTGAGGTAGATGTAACAACAGTCCCAACAAAACGCCTCTATGTAGCACCAGGTTTGGGAGGAACAAACCCTAAAGACGATAAGCCTGGGTTTCTGATTAAGATCTTGCAGCTACTCGTGCCACTCCTGATCTTGGGCTTGGCTCTTGCCGTCCGAACCTACACCAAAAAAGAATAGAGGCTATGATTTATCAGGGGTTAGATGGGGATTCGATCGGTTTAATTCTTAAAACATTTTTTTGTTTTGTTCCTCCGTTGCATTGTGTTTGTGCCGAATCTAGCTAGGGGTCCGTAATTGAACCCATTGGTATTTATTTGGAACAGTAATTGAACCCATTGGTATTTATTTGGAACAGTTAGTCACTTGTATGTGGTAACTGGACATGTCTGATTTTGTTGGTTGATAAACAGGAGCTTTCCACTTTTGAAACTTTCTTTCCATTGTTCTTTCTGTAGCAACGGGATAAATATTGGTTTTCATGATATCAGGAGGTACCTTGTAAACCTATGGCATTGCAATGGGTGTGAAAATCTTTTCAAAAGCTGTGTAAAAGTCTCAACTGGATCTCTGCAATATCTGAATAAATTTCACATTTTCGAACTATCTCTGCAATATCTGAATGAATTTCTACAGCGAAATTGCTACATTTTCGAACTACATGGGACAATGGCACCATCTGGTTTGGGTTGAATTTGCTTTTGAAACTATTAGAAGATGCCCTCCTAGTTGAGGAAACAATTTGGGAATGATAAACATTTTCAATATGGTACATTGATCGAAAATTCAGATCCCACCTGCTTGATACGATATGACAACGATTGTGAAGATCGTGTTCTGTATTAAAAAAAAAATTGGTCAAGTGAATCGCATATAAAGCTAAATAAATCTTTTCAAGCATGCCACTTGCCACTTCAACTAAGACTTGAAAGTGAGCAGCTAGCAGCATTGCTGAAGATGGATAACCTCCTTAGGGTATGTTTGGAGCAGAGCACAAGAAGGCTGGAAATATCTCCACAGAACAAAGACCTCGAAAAAAAAATTGAAGCATATAAATGGGCGACAAAATGATTGATGAGCAGTCATCAGAAGGGTGTCTCTATCTTGTCATGAAGGTTCACCACCAGATTATGTGCGTCGTCGAGAAGTTTCCATACATCAAGTTGCCCGGACATGCTATTGCATTCCCTTAAGATCTCATCCGTGCTGCTATATTTCTCTATGATTAATTTCCTTTTCTGTAACACAGAAGCCGCAATAGCATAAAGCAATAAATCCTCTGTTGGTGGTGCTCGCTGCCTTATCCTGCTCCATGCAGACTTTCCAATACCAGCCCTTATAGCTGCCTGATCTGCCCACATCACCTCCCAGAGGCAAATTGTCTGTTCAAATGTCAATTCTCTCCTGAACAGCACAACCACCATCCTATAAACAAAAAAGCAATCCTCAGCCTGGAGCTTCTCCAAGTGCCTGTAGAGGTGGGAGTCTTTGCATTTTATAATCTTGGAAACAATATTGAGTTGCCTTCGGATCCCCACTTCATCAAGCCTAAAATTATGCCTAGCCTTCCTCATGAAACCCACAAAACACCAGAAAGCTTCATGATCCTCAGTGACCACTGCAATTATTGGGGAAAGTAGATCACTCATGCCCTGGCAATACCCAATTTCAGGGTCATAGACTGCATAGGCTTCGAGAATAGCAACTAGTCTTGCAGCATGGAAAACTCTGCAGGGTTCCAGGTGATCATAGTCCTTCAACCCAACAGCCTCTGCAGCACGGCATGCTCTTAACTCTGAAACTGTTGCCTGCGATGGGGAATACGGAATCCATTCAGAATTGGCTCGCACTGCATCAACACGAATGATCCGCTGCCACGTGGCAAAATTTTCACCAGAGCATTGGTTTGGATGGAGATCAGTCCTAGAGGGAGAGATGTTCTCTTTCAAAGGCACATCAGGATCATTCTCTTCCCTGCCCTCAGATGAGGAGGAAGCCTGAATGACTTCGGGGTCTTCAGAAGAGTCTGAGTCAGAAGACTCGGTGTTTAGTGCAGAGGCATCAGTGTTTGTGGCTTGACCTGAACCATCATCACCTTCCAACAATGCACTGGAGGGGCCATCAGAGTCCTCAACATCTGGACTCCTTTCCTCGCTTGAAAGAGACTCCCTAGCACTAACCACATCTTCATAACTTGAAGAGTCGGAATCTTGTGTGGGACTTCCACTATCCTCAATACAGCTTGTTTCACTAGTTCCTTTGGAGCCCTCATTAATGCGTTTGAGAAATCGCCTGCACTGTCTGCGGAATTTCTCATATTCCTTTCTGCAGCCAAAGATTGTAAAGAAAGTACCATGAGAATAAAAATTGATGGGAGACAGAAAGGCTTTATATTTAGGGACTCAAATAACAACAATCAGATTATCTGTAATTAAAAACTCAAAAGTAGTCTGAATCTCCAAGTTGGAATCTATAAATTGAGTATGGAGAAGGTACCTTTTCTGGGTTCTGATGATCTCTCTTTCTTCTGTGGAGCTATTCAAGTCATATCTGTAAACAGAAAACAAGACCGCTCATCATGTTGGCAAAGTAGGAACATCATGACAGTATAAAGCATTGCCTAGTACAGGACTCTTTAAAAGAGAATCAAGGTCAAGGCTCTAGAAAGAAAAACAAGGAGCAAATGCATTGAGAAAGAGGGCTTGACGACATTGACAAACTAATGAATTACAGAGACACAAAAATAAATAAATAGGAAAAGAAGACACTGTAAGAAAGCAGAAACTTTACAGTTGAAATGCAGTACTGTTCACCCAACTACTTCCCAATTCAGGAAAAAGGTCTCTCAACTACCGTATCCTCTACTGTGGTCCTTGTATTTCTCCTTGTTTCAATTGTGGTAATTCTGTGGAATTCTCAATAACTTCGTCTCTTGTCAAAGTGATATACGACACCAAACAACGTTGGACTGAAGGGCCACAATGGACGATGCATTAATCATTGATCAGAATTCAGTGGATGAACAGGAATCAGCACGCATGGATTGTAATGTAAAATGCAGGAGCATGTCATTCAACAAATTTGAACACTGATTCACAGTCTCTGGATTTAAGGGAGAGAAAGATGATTGAAATCCTTTCCCTGGTAAGCCAAAGACCAAAAGCTCCTAAATTTGGACCATGAAGTTCAGAAGAACACATACAGGGTCTATCCTAAGAGATGAGACAGCAGCAGCAGAAAAAGACATAAATAAAGATATGACAAGGTTCAATATACTTACACTCCAAGGAGGAATGGCCAGACCTCTGCTCTAATACATGGATCAATACCCTACAAGAGAAACATAAGAGATAAATATTCCCATCAAACAAACATAGCAAAACAAAAATTGCAATCACAACGATTACTCACTCCGCTTCGAACTTTTTTCAAAAACTTAACCCCGCCATCTCTGGGTTTCCCGTCTGATGTAAACAAGCTTTTCCATTGCCTAGGTGTAAGGGCAAGTTTTCTTTTCCTTCGAGACCATGGTGACTTCAGTCGACCCCTGCAATAAAAGAACAACAATGATCAAATTCCAACAAAAACAAAATCAACACGACTACAAACAATCCAACAAGGAAAGTTAAATGTCTGAATAAAAATACTCCATTGAAAGCGAAAGGGCACTATCAAGCAGCTCACTTTTTGGTAGTTTCTTTAAATACCCATCACCCAAGAAAAAGATAGAAAAGATTTTGTAATAGCACTCATCTCTAATCCAAATAAATTAGATTTTTGCTACAGATGTGGTAGCTTGCAAAAATATATGATTATACCAATACCCTAACCTAATTCCCAAAAATGTAATGCAAAAGCATACAAACATTCAATTTTCAACTCGAAAATCCGCACCATTGTTATTATAAACCAAGTTACACAATAAATAAACAACAATCCATATCAAAAGAGATTAAAAAAACTGAAAAAAAATCCATAAAAAGAACAAAATCAACCCATTTTTTTAAAATAGAAACCCTAAATTGACCAAGCCAAACCCACGCAAATTCCATCTAAGAACGCAAAAACTTAGAAAAAAATGAAGAGATAAGAACAAGTGGGGTAGGAAGTAGTCGTAGAGACTGAAAACACGATCTACAGCTACTATTTCTTCAAGATCGGATCTGGAAAAAGCAGAGATAGAAAGCAAAATCACTAGAATCACCAAGGAAGAGTGAAAGAGAGTATTTTTCAGAGAGAAAACTCACCGATCAGAAGAGGAAGAGGAGGAACAATAAGCCGGTGAGGAGGAATTAACAACAAAGAGAATCGAACGCAAATGAATCCACGACGAAGACGACAAACTTGACGACGACGACGGAGGAGAAGATGAATTTGACGAAGACGGCGACGTTGGACTTCGTTTTAGAGTTTTCATCTACTTTACAATTTCACACTCTCTCTTAAATATTTTGGAAAAAAATAGGTTTTTTTTTGTTCTCCTAGCGTTATTACCTACTGGTGGTGTAGAGTAGGGCGGCAAACAACGCGGTTCCGGCTAGGGCAGTGAAAGCGACGGTCGTGATCGACGGCGGCGTTGCGACCAAAAGTTCAGACCAGAATCCGCCGCCGCCGCCGGAGAGCTGGATTCCGCCGCCTGGAATGTTATTACTGGTTATTAACATCGAGAAGGAAACAGCACGGGGATCTAGAAGTTACCGAAATGACCTTGCTGCTGCTGCTTTGATCTGTGTTTGTGAGTTTTTGAAAACAGAGTGGCTTAACAGAGTGGAAATTTAGTTGGTTTTATGGGTATTTTTGGGATTTGAACTTTTACGGCTGCTTGTTAGAGAGAGAGAGTTGCTTTGTTTTGTCTGTCTGCCTGTGGAGTCTGTCTGTGGCGAAAGAGAGGGAGATGAGATGGGGCTTAAAAGGAAGAATTAATTAGACAACTTAGTCACTATAGTTTGACAAAACCTATCAATTAGCCCTTATTTGTTTTTGATTTATATATAAATGTGTTTTGTAAGACGATACAATAAATATTTTTCAATTAAAAATACAGATAAATATTTGACAAAACTTATCATAGACCTTTTTGTTTTTTATTTATAATATTATTATATTAAAAACATTAACTTAATATTTTTTATTGCTAAAAAGTAATTTAAAAAGTATATTGTAACAAAAAAATAAATACTTGTTTAATTTCTAACTTGTTTTTTTTTTAATTTTACGGAAATGTCCTTATAGAGAATTAATTTTTGAATTTATTCGGTTAAAAAAAGTTGTAGATTACAAAACTTGAACTTATTATCTTCCCCTTTTCTAATTTATTTTTTATATAACAATACACACACACACATATATATATATATAGATTATAATACATATAAATCATCATCCAATAATAACCATTGATTGGATCATTATTAATATCAAATTTAATAAAAGAGATATACATCAAATCAAGTTATAAGTAGAATCTTATAAATTTTCTAAGTATTTTATATATAATATATATTTTTTTGTTCTTATCCGAGTATTTTTATATTTTTTAAAGGGTAAAATTAGTTATTTTTAAAGTTTGTGGCTGTTCTTTTTAATAAGTGATTTTTTTAAATCAAACTTATATTTTTATCTTTACAGAAATATAGTAAGGTTTTAATCGCTAGAATAATATTTCATGAATATATATATATAATGTATCTAAGCTAACCACTATCTTGGTCTTCTCTACAAAAGGGGGGACCTCTTTCCCATTTTTATATCTATACATTTGATAATTTGAGTTGATTTTTATTATTATTATTATTATTATTATTATTATTATTTTGTAGTCAGGCCTAAACCAAATCTTTCTTTTTAGTGTATGGTTTATTAATAATCTTATCTTGTTATATTTACCACCGACCTACTGGTCCTATAGGGTTTTATTCCTTTCCAAATTTAACTAATGACCAGTAGTGTAATCACAAATTTGTTTACGAGATTAGGAGGAATATTGGTGATTAGGACTGTAATTAACCACCTAACATATTGTTTTGATCCTTTTGGATATTTTTCTTGGTTTTATTCTTTAGAATATTCCTACTTGTTTATTTTCAAATTCAATTTAAATCAAAGACCGATTCTATAAACTATTGAATTGGTTTATTATATTTGATTGGTCAGTTTAATAACACTACCATAACTTGGAAGATGTGATGGAAAGATAGGTTTAAAATTTATTTAGAAGTGTGATTGTAATTGTTTTTTAAAGTATTTTTTATGTTGAAATGTATTAAAATGATATTTTTTTATTTTTAAAATCAATGCATTAAAATAATCCAAAATTTATAAAAAAAAATAAATTTTTAATAAAATAAATAAATTTTTAAAAAACATGGGTTGACTATTATAAAATTTGTTTGAAAGGTGTTTGATATTTATGTTTTTATTGCTTGAATAAAGGTTTCATGGACCTTTGGCTATTTATATAGATTTTTATCACATCCTAAGAAGTATTTTACTCGCTGGAAAATGACTAATAAAGATAATATAAGATAGTTGTAATTAATGAGAACAAGTCAAGGTTTCTGCCACGTATAAAGCCTTGACTTTTCTTCCCAGTTTCCTTGATGCTTCCTCCTCCATCCCTCCCAGTTGCTGCTCGGAAATTATCTCGGTCGCCGTCATATAGGTTCACAAAATCCTCCTCCCACAATGACTTCCAGCACCGGGCGCCCACCTGGGATTTCCGCTGCTGCTGTTCCCTTTGCGGCTGATTTCTAGTCCACCCGGGTCCTCATCGGATTTTAAGTGGGAGTTCAAGGAATGGAAAAAGGGTATATCCAATATTCCAAAGGCTCAAAGCCAAATAGAAGTTCAAACGAAGAAGAAAAAAAGAAAGCCCCACCCCACACACGGAGAACTAGAAATTGTTTGTTTGCTAATAATAAAATTAAATTTTAAAAAATAAAAATATATTATTTTAATATATTTTCGAGTAAAAAAACACTTTAAAAAATAATTATAATCTTAAATAATATCCACTTTTATATGATGTCTAAGAGATTAACAACATCTATGCCATAAATACCGTGTAAAAATCATAGTTATTAAAACTTATATAAAGTGAATTTGTTGTAAATTGATTAAGTTAATTTATTTTTTTTTATAGAAAAACAAGTCATCTAGAAAAATACAAAGTTGGATCAGATAGAATCGGTCGGATCGGTCGAGTTGAATCTTATATAACTAGCCTAAAATGTTTGGCGAAACCTTAAATTCCGGCAATTTCACTAGTATGTAGCTCCCTCGCCATTATTGCACCGGCAAAGTTAATGCAACGTTTCACTTGGATTGTGCTCCGCACTTCCACTTGCTCATAGAAAAAGAAAGAAGGTATTTTCCACTTGAGTACCTTCTTCAATGGTGTTGTTTAAGCTTGAGATTCAAGTTAAAGCTTGATTGATTTGTTAATTTAATATTAAATGAGCAAGTCAATGATGAGGATGAGTGAGGCTTAAGGCGTAATTAAGAGATTCAACTCCTTCACTAATTACCATCAAGGACTAAGGCACGCCCACACAGCAACTTGCCCCTATCTCCCACTAGGTCAACTAATTAACATGATCATTAATGCTTGGAGACCCTTTTCAATGGGGAAGAAAAGAGGTCAAATACAGTCAAAATGGATTTGATTAGGCGACAATGATCATGATTATGTCTTGGTAGTGGATTTTCCCTTGGATTTGTAAGAATCCGTTAAGTAAAGTGCTTGCTTTGCAGCCCCCCCTCCCCTCGAACATGGAAAAGAGGAAAAGAGGAGAGAAGTGCTTGCTTTTTTCTTCGGCTAGCATCTTGTGCTGAGTCAAAAGTTCTGTAGAGGAACCACATTTTTGTGCTGAAAATTGTGAGGAGGTGTTTCTAGTTGTAGCTAAAGTTTCACACAAATGCTCAAGGCTTGGCTTCTAGGGTGTTTGGATTCTGGATTGAAATAGAGTATTTTTAATTGTTTTAATATGTTAAAATAAAAAATAAATTTTAAAAAATAACAATAAAATATTATTTTAATGTATTTTTAAATAAAAAATTTATTTTAAAAATAATATCTATCACCGTATGAAACATCCTCCCATACAAATATTTTTATGATTGAATTATTATAAACAAACCAGACATGAAATTTCAAATAGTAAAATACTAGTTGTGGCGGTCAAATGTTTGGAAATACGAGCGAGGGTATTGATTCAAATGATTCAGTTTAGATCTAAAAATTTAACCAAATTGATTTATTTCTTTAAAATTTTGAACCAAAGTGTGTTTGAGAGTGTGATTGTGGTTGTTTTTTAAAATATTTTTTATTAAGAAATGTATCAAAATATTATATATTTTTTATTTTTTAAAAATAATTTTTAATATCAACACATTAAGATGATCTAAAAACACAAAAAAATATATTAATTTAAGGCAAAAAAAAAAATTAAAAAAATAAATTTAAATTTTTTTAAAGCACTTTTAAAACGTAAAAACAAACCGGGTAATTAACCAAAAACAACTGAATAGTTAGGTTTGATTTTATTTTTTAAAAATCTAAATAAATCAAATTTAATTCATGGACATTTTAGTTAGGATGTCCCTTGACAAATTTTAACTTAATGGGACTTTAATTTTTAGTGGATTTGTTTTATTCGGTTTAATTCACGTAGGTTTGGTTTTTTCAAATTGTATTTTGTTTTCTAGTTCAATTTTTTCAGCTCTGGTTTTTCAAATCAAAACTAAACTAAATTCTTTTAATTTTCTAATTCAAATTATTCAAAAAAATAAAAAATAAAAAAACTATCCAATTCATTTAATTTCGAATTCATTCTTACATATATTTCAAATAATTCAGTTGAATTAGAATTCATGAACAAGCCCGTGGTTCTGAGCAGTGGGGTTTTAATTGTTGAACTGATAGCAACCAACCTTAGCTAGCCTAAAAGGAAAGATTCACAAATCTTAGCTTGTGGAAGAGGAAACCAGAGGAAGGAGACTATAAGAGGATATGAGCAGTCAACAAAATCAGGCGCAATGATTTTGGACAAAGAAAAGCACGAAAAAGAGAAAAAGAAACCACAGAAAAAGATCGATGAGAGATTAGACAGCAACTGAAGTGTAGATGACAATAATCTTTTCGTTCGTTGTTAGTTGGTTAGTGATCTCACTCCGTTTTCTCTCAATTTCATCCCTTTGAAATTCTTTTTATCAATTTCATGCCCGATGTTTTATATGTTTTTCAATTGGATCCTTTCATTTGAAGCTGTCGCAGTTGTTTGACGAAAACAAAGGTCAAAATCTCTTCAGAATGGCATGTTTAATTGTATAAAATAATAGAAAACACGCCTGTTAATATCCTGGAAGTCAAGATTATTAAAAAATATCTAAAAATGTATCCATTTGATGCCTTTTTAAGGGAAAAACCAATCAAAATGTATCAATTTGATCCCTGAATAATTATGCTAGGGATCTAATTGGAAATTGGTGGACAATTAGAGATTAATCTGAAGTTTCCCTTTTGTTTTCCCTCAGAAATTCGAAATCTAATAATAATGAAATCGAGATCGAGTGAGAGAACAAGCAATCGGGAGGGACAAAGAGGCTAGAGCTCAACTTTTACTTTTCCTTTCTGTTCTTTTCCCCCTCTCCTCTCCCTAACCATTTACTTTCTTACATTTTGGGCCTCAAAAAAGAAGTGGAATTCCAAGACAAGGGGATGATCATACAGGCATGTGTTGGCAGAGGCAGCAAGCAATTGTAGACAAAAACATGAACATGAAAGAAATATCTTGTATGCATGGAGATGAGCTGTTCTCCGCATGCTCATTATTGATCATCTTTAACGTTTTCCATCAAATGTTGGGCCTTACACAGATCTAGCACTGTGCCCTGCACTTTCCACCTTTTGTCAGTCGGCTTTAACAATCATGAAAGAGATCAGGAGAATAAACGAGACCCAGAGGAAGCCATGAGACAATCACAGCAGATTATAATGGGGTCACATAAACTCTGCCCACCGTTAGATCAATCTTTAGATTGGATCTTAAAACTATACTTAGATATATCCTCATGTTAGTTTATAAGTCAACCAAAATAAAGTTACTATTTACCTTTCATATTGACGCCTTCAAATAAATAAGATAATATTTGCCAATTGGATTCCTATCCTCAAATTTAAAAAAAAGACAAGTTATAATTAATTAGTTTCTAAGTTTGCTTTCTAAAAATTATTAATTCAAATATTATAAATCTCAAGATCACTAGAAACTTATATGATTATTAATTTCAGAACTCGTGGAATTAATTGAGATACATTAGCAATATCCCTTGGAGTTTTTCTAGGACTGGCGTGGAAGAACCATCGCGTCACACTCATTTCACAGCATAATTGTTCATCTATCAATGTGGCTTGCTTGTATGTATTTATCTTCCATTAGCAGTCTACAAGGGTGATGCAGCTGCTTATAGAGATCTGCTAACAGTAGTGATGGTATTAAATTATCTCTGGAAAACTTGGAGGGGGAGGGAAGGAAATTTTCACCTTCGTTCTTTGGATATCTGAGGGGAATAATGGAAAGGTCTGTTTTTTGCGAAAATTATTGTCCCTTCAATGCCACATGGTCAATACATTCAAAATTCTCAGAGGGATGCATGGCTATTAACTATGTGTATCTTTCTTGACAGAGAATTGAATTCCATGGCAGACTTGATGTTAAATTTTTATTTTGTCAATCAAGAAGGCTAACCTCATTCCTGCTAGCTTGTCACAAAGATTAGATCACAATATCCAGTGGAACATCTACTCATCAATGTCAACCGCACACATGAAAGACAAATAAGCTAGTGGCTATAAGGTGAACTCATAAAGTTAGTGGAACATTTTACTCCTGCAGCTTTGTCCAAAAATCACTTCAATTCAGCTTCTGGTGTAACCATTTGAACAGGCAGCAACGCAAGATTTTGAGTCTTTCCCGATGCCTTGTGCACTGCAGCAACTTCACCAGGTTTTGTTGAGTCCATAGTGTGAGTAATCCATTTCTCATTTTCCTTGACAAGTAGATACCAAGGGAGCAGAGAAGCTACATGTCCATCCCATCCCTAGAAGCATGAGATCAAACTTTGGGAACCTAGTCGCTGATGATTCGGCGAAAGAGAAGTAAGTACCTTCCACTTAATTAAAGAATAACATGAACTCAACAGGAACTATAGGATCATGAAGCTGAATATTAAAAATCTGTGAAACAACAAGTGAGGTTGTATCTGCAAAAATGATTCTCTTTAAAAATGCTACTGAATGACATTCAGTATAACACAAGTCTTTCCATTGATCAAATACAAGAAGAAAACTCAATCCTCAACTATCACTGAGATTACATCATCGAGTGGCACATCTACTGATCAACAACGCAGCAGAAAACAACCATGCTACTAGTAACTCTTATTTGGATGAACTTGTAAGGCTACGTTTGCGCTCCTACAGCTTTGAAGCTGCATCTCTGTCCAAACACCACTTCAACTCTCCTTCAGGTGAAACCATTTGAACAGGAAACACGTCAGAGTTTTGACTCTTTCCCAATGCTGTCTGCACCACGCTAGCTTTACCAGCACCGCATACCACAAGAGCGATATATGAAGATGAATTGATGACAGGGAAGGTAAATGTAATTCTCCCAGGAGGTGGTTTTGGGGAATCTGTGATGTGAGCAACCCATTTCTGATTTTCCTTGAGGAGTGGGTGGCCAGGGAACAGAGAGGCTACATGTCCATCTGGGCCCATGCCCACAAGCATGAGATCGAACTTTGGGAACCCACTCACTGAAGATTTATTTATCACACCAGTATGAACCAAATGTTTGAGACAAGTTTCATAATCATCGGCAGCACCCTCAGCTGACAGTGCATCGTTGATGGCATAGACATTACCAGGGGGGATTGGTACCTGCCAAGAATTAAAGGAGCAAAAAGAAAGAAAAAAGGTTTTACCTTGTGATTGAATATTACAAGACTATAAACTAAAATAGAAAATGAAATATCATGAAGAAAAAGATGTAGGCTTCATGTATTAAATCACAAGAAACACTTATAGTAGATCAATTTTTAACATACATGACTTCTTATATGAGATTTGAATCGCTACGCTGAGACCACTTCATCATAATTTGCAAAGCTATTGAACCCATACATTACTTGTAGATGCAGCTTGAATTCTTCAATGGCCTCGCCGTACATTGTTTGTTTAGACCTGCCTAGTGATAGAGCTTCATTTTTTTTCATGTGTCAAAGTAAATAAATGTTGAAAAAGCAATTTTCACTTTCATGGGCAAAGCAAAAAAAAAGTCCACAGTTTCTTCTATTTATTATGCTCAGATTCCTTGAACAATGTGGGCCTAAATCATTGCCAGTAGACATCCAAGAACACAGCTAAACAGACTACAATATTACTAAGAAGAAAGAGTTGCATACCTTTGAAAGAAAACCATCAAAAGCAAGTTTGTAGTTACTGTCTGGATGATCTTTAGGAACAACTCTCTCATCCACCCAAAAGACATGCCATTTCGACCAATCTATTGAATCCACATAAGGTGCCTCCACTAATTTCCTGAACCCCACAACAAAAAATGACAAACCAACAAAACCCATCATCATGAATCCAATAATGAACAAAAAAATATGAGCTTGACTGATTTGATCAAGCTAGACTGCAGTGACAAATACCTGAGGGACTTGATGAGAGAACCACCAGACACAACAACAGTGAAAGACCCTCTTTCTTTGGCAAATTTATCAGATAAATCAGCTGTGTATTTTGCAAGAGACACAGCCAGTTCCTCTTCTGTATCAAACACTTCCACAACCTTCTTGTTTTTCTGGTCAACGGTGGTGATCCCAGAAGAAGCCATGGACGATGCCTTTGCTGTTGTTGTTGTTGCTGCTGCTGCTGTTCCTCTTGATATCTTTAAAGCAGAACTGATCGAGCAATTGAGTTTCTTGAAATTCAACGATACCTGAGGTGGTTGGGTTATAGAAATGGAAAAGGGTCTGCACAGTTTAGGCAGGGAAGTGGAGAAAGTGAGAGATGAAGCAGCAGTAGCCATGGAAAGAGGGAGAGATGTATTTATAGCCGTTTGATCCTTTGAAGCACCGGTGATTCTTCTGTTGATCAGGGATTAATGGTAGGTGAAGGAGAGATTTTGGGTTTCTTTGATGAGGTGGCGTTACAAACTATGCTGATAGAGTCACACGTGTACTAGAGCATGGAGTGGGTCCCACTAAGACAGTCTTGGAAGCTGTGATTGGTTGTTTCTCTTACAAGTACACACAGACAGGAACCTTGTAACTGGTATAACCCTTCCAAGATCTCCAAAAGACCAAAACCTCGCCAAAAAGAAAAAAGAAAAAAGATTAGGAATGTTTGGTAAGACTCAGAAACTCAACCTGGTTCCTTGGAGTAATGCGTTTGGTATAAAAAATATTAAGTTTGATTGATTTTTTTTAATTTTAATATATTAATATTAAAAATAAAAAATATATATTTTAAATAAAAAATACTCTTAAAAAACATCTTGTATATATTCCTTAATGATTTGGGTCCAGTGAGTTGCAGTTGATTATAAGCATTTAAAAAAAAAAAAAAGAAGATTTCAAAATATACACAATTTATAGTAATGATAATGTCAGAGTTATTAAACTCCATCGAGAAATTCACTCCACACAAAATCCGAACAGCAGATTAAGAGGATCTGCATAATAATAAAAATGATAATATTTCAATTTTTTTTTTTAATAAAACGAACGTTCTGGGAAGAAAAAGAAAACGTATTTTAAGGATTATAGTCAATTACAAGCAGTAACAGCGAAGGGCCCTTTTCCATCTTCCATATTCCAATTAATTGATTAATATAAACACAATTCAAGCACTTCAAAAGGGCAAAATAATTAGAAAAAACTCTAATTTTAACTGGATTTTAAATTTACGAGTAATTAGATTAACTTACTTTATCAAGTTTAGTAATACTCATCTTTGTACTTTATGATTTTGACTTTCCATCCATAATAATCCATTAAGTTTGATTAAAATTGTTAATATACCATTAAAAAAATTATTAAATTTGAAGAAAATAACAAATTTTCTTCTAGATTGATGATTGAGATCCATACTTCAATTATGTTTTAGTCTTTTGTTATTATTTATCATTTTGTGTGAAAGTAATGTATTTTTTTTAGGTTTTATTATTGTTGTCATTGCTAATTTTTTTTTTTTTTTTTGTATATGTGGAGACAAATTTCATTATATTAGATCTTGCAAGAGCTCCACGTGTTAAGATTTATTATCATTTTTAGTAAGTGTTTTTTTTTGTATTTTAAAAATGTTTTTTTAAAAAATTATTTTTAATTTTTTATTTGCTTCAATTTTTTTTGGATATTTTCAAATCATTTTAATATGCTGATATAAAAAATAAATTTTTTAAAAAATAAAAAAAATATTTTTTTGATATATTTTTTTTAAAAAAACTTTAAATAGTAATTATTACTATAATACCAAACAAGCTGTAAATAATAATACTGATTTTTTAAAAATTATTTCCAAAATCAATTCTTAAAAAGTCTTTTATCTTTAAATGAATCTTATTTCCATATTGCACAAATTTAATATGATTTTTTAAAAAACAAATTGGAAAATATTGTATTTTATATAACCAGAATTATTAGCAAAGAGTAATGCTAATTTTTCAAGAACTAAATATTAAATATTTTCATACAAATATTACACAACAAAATTGACTTTGAGAAATACAAGAATTAATTAAACTTTAATGACAAATAAAAAAAAGAAGAAGAAAATAACTATAATCCTATTCTGGTTTAGTAATCCCACAATCCTCAAAAACAAACACCGCCTCAAAACACAAGAGAAACCCTAGCTGTCTCACTATATAAAAAAGCAAGCTCAAAAGGAGGCCTCACTCTGGGCACAATGCAGATCTTTGTGAAAACCCTAACTGGCAAAACCATCACTCTTGAGGTCGAATCTAGTGATACTATTGACAATGTTAAAGCCAAAATCCAGGACAAGGAAGGTATTAGTTCATTTATTTGTCAAGACATTACCTATCTCAGTTTTTTTTTTTTTTTTGAAGTGGGGTTTGTGTTTGATATTTGGAGATGAAGATCTGATGGTTGTGATTTTTTTTGTGGGTGTTTATCAGGGATTCCTCCTGACCAGCAGAGGCTGATCTTTGCTGGCAAGCAGCTGGAAGATGGACGTACCCTTGCTGATTACAATATCCAGAAGGGTTAGTTTCTTGTAAAGATTCTTTTTTTTTTGTTTGGTCTGGTTTAAAAGTTCGAGTCGAATTGAGTTTTTGCTTTAGCTCAATTATGGTAGAATGAAATTTTTGTGATTCAAAGGGTGATTTGTTGTCGAGTTTTGATTGTCTTGATGATATTATGGATAAATTTAATGGTAAAAGATGTAGTGGTCGATTGGATTTTGTTGTAATTTTTGTGCTCTAAAGAGTGGTGTTTTGTTGAGTAATTAGGATTATTATAGTTTTATTTAGAGTGTAAATGATTAAAATAAAAAAATTTCATATCTTTGATAAATAACATTGAAATATATGCTTATTTCTGTTCTATTTTGAATTTATACTTGCAAAGAAACAAAAATTACCACATCCTTTTTAAGTTTGGATGTGAGTTTTAGAAAGCTTTTAATCTGTTTTTCTCTGATTATTTCCCTTTGTTTGGTGACCAATCAAGCAGAGTGTGGATATGTAGTCTTTAATTGTGTAATGGTTATCTTATTTGAATTCCCTGTGTATTTTTGCAGAGTCAACACTTCATCTGGTTCTGAGGCTTCGTGGTGGAATTATCGAGCCATCTTTGATGGCTTTGGCCAGGAAATATAACCAGGAAAAGATGATCTGCCGCAAGTAAGTCCATCTTAATTTCTTTGATGGCTTTTTTGTGTTTAGGATTACTGTAATCAGATGTTGCTGGACTGAATTTGAAGTTGCCTGTTCCTATAAATTATGTTCTCAATTTTTATATTTTGAAGTTCAAATGAATGTGCTGTTTTGTTTAAGAAGATGAAGACATTGTCTGTGAAGCATTTGACACGGTTCTGCATTGTCCTTTTGTTGATTCATATAAATGGACATGGATTTTGTATAGCAAGTTTATATTTGAAGCAGGTGTTCAATATTTTCATTTAGAACTTGATGTAATCTATTTGTTTGTGATTAACTATGCAATGCATGGCACTTATGGTGAATGATTTGGTTTCAGATGCTATGCACGCCTGCATCCTCGTGCTGTCAACTGCAGGAAGAAGAAGTGCGGCCACAGCAATCAGGTTGAACATCTTATCTCACCACATTTGTCAATTGTCATAATGCTTATATTTTACTATTATACAGCTAAACTAATTTATACATCTTATTTCTTGTGCTGCAGCTGAGGCCAAAGAAGAAGATTAAGTAGACTGTTTATCAGGTGGCGGAGTTCCAGTACTTCCTATTAGGTTATGGGATGTTTAGTATCTGGTTATGTTGAACATTTTGCTGGTTAGGGTTTTAAGACTTCCATGGCCGCAGTTTGAAATTGCAATGTTTTATGATTATGTGGTTATTTTGCTATAGAATACTTTAACAACGCCATCTTTATTCTGAATGCTTGCTTCAAGCTCAACGAAATATTTTCATGTCCTTTATAATGGTTACAAGTGAGACCTTGATAATGATATGGACAAGTGACTTCCATGGCTGGATCCTAAGTTGATATCCAGTGTGTTGAATATAAGGTCGAGTATGAGATGCAGCTTCAAAACAACTCAATGTTATTGTTTCACCAAGTTTCCCACAACTCACATCGGCGTTTTGCTGCTTATAACAGAGTATTTCAACCCCAGGATTCCAGTCTCTGTTAATGGCAGTGCCTTTAATATACCATGTTGAAATCTTATAACAGAGCATTCCCATGTTTGAACTCAAGGGTTTCAATATGTTGGCATTGATTTTAATTAAGTACACTTACAGATGTTTATGAATGTTTAACTGTTTAATTTAGTTGGTAAAATGAATCAATTAATAGTTTGAAGATATCCAAGTTGAATGGCCAAAACTTTTCTAAAATAAGTAGTCTTGTTATTCAATGCAATAAACCTTCTCTTTTCGGCTCTTTCCTGTTCTCTCCCTGCAGCAACTTTTTGTGCACTCTATTAGACTCTATTTCCCTTTTTTTCTCTCCAAAAATTTAGAGTGTTACTCTGCTTCTAAATAACTAGAAAAATAGTAGAGTAGCATCGGACCATAAGAGCCAAGCCATTCAATGGAAGTTTCCCTAATGATGTGATTTTAAGACAATCATAACACGTTAGCTCTACCTATCCTTGGAGGTAATACCGGGCCACCATATGATGTACCAGGAAGCTTTTCAAGAATATACGAGGCCGTGATGAATCGAGAACTTGCAGCTCATCCCTTTCATTTCATGCATACCAAAATTATCAGACCACCATTCTAATGTTAATTCACGGAGCCATCGCATTTCTTTAGATTTGCAAGCTCTGCATTTATTTTTGTGTTCACCGGTCAGATGAGAGAAGCTTGATGATTGTTTAGAATTTTAATATTTTCTGTAAAAATAGATCTAAGTGAAGGAGGATAAATTTAACTTGAGAAAAATAAATTTAACCTGGTTTGATTTTAAGTTTTTGAATTATTTTTTGTATATTTTAAGTTAATCAATTGATTTATGATAATTCTACAAGTGTTTTTAGGTTGATATGAATTAAAAATCTTTGAGTATCTGAAACATTACGCAACCCTTCAACAAGTAGCTTCCTTTGGTGATGTGAAAATGAGGTGGAACTTGTAGTGGATACCTTTATATATTAGATTAATGAACATTTTCAAATTAGATGTGGGAGTTTTTAGTTTGAAATTTTCTTTATTTTCTTGTTATTTTTGGATTCTTTTCCTAATTAAATTGAAATAATTATCCAATTATTTTCTCTCTCAGTTTGCTAGTGGAGGAATATCCTTTCATATGGATGATATCACAGTAAACGATGCAGAAGAATGCACCTCTGTTCGCCATTCAATATTCACTTCTCGCTCGTTTGACATCTGCCAAAGGTTTAATGTCTTCAATAAAATAAAGAGTTTGCGGACGTTCTTGGTATTGCCAGAAGGAGCTGGATCAGCTTGCTACACGTCAAGAAACGTGGTGTTGTATGGCTTGGTGTCGTAAATCTCAGTGCATATTTATTGGGAGTTTAGTGCAAGTTTGCGTGTGCTAAACATAATGAAAGAAATTAAAGAGAATAAGAGAAAAACATTAATGCCAAGATGGGGAGAGAGGGAGAGAAAGCAGTGGACTAGAAACAGGAGAATCGATGGAACTTTCACGTCTCCAAGGGAAGCTACTTGCTGAAGGGTTGCATAATGTTTCAAATCTCATTTTGATGATTCGTGAAATGAAAGGGATGAGCTGTAAGTCCTCGATTCATTACGGCCTCATCGCAGTCTCGAAAAGCATTCTGTTACATCATATGTTCGTACGGTGTTTCCTCCATGGATTGGAGATCCTGCTTTCACTAAAATGGCAGGCTAAAGATTTTTGACTGTCTTAAAGTCACATCATTACCATCATTGGGGAAACTTTCAATACTTCGACGCTTGAGCGTAAATGGCTTGGATGAGGTGAAAGAAGCGTCTACAGAGACTAATTCAACTCTAGAGATTCTTATGATTGCAGATATGCCAGGGTGGGAGGAATGGGCTTGGCGATAGTGCTGGAGAAGAATCTCCCAAAAACAGTCTAACATCGCTCAGATAATTGGTAATCCATAAAATCCCAAAAGTAGAGTCCTTTCCAGAAAGAGCAGGATTGCCATACACCCTCCAACACCTTCAAATTATAGGATGAGATTCTCTAGAGTCGTTGCCGAATGGAATGAAGTGTGGACACAATAGCAATCAATGCCTTCATGAAGCATTGGACATTTATGGATGTCAAGAAGTGGTCTTGATGAACACAGATAGGAAGTCGTAACCACAGGTATCTGACATCCATATCCAGGGGGTCCAGCACCTCTCCTCTCTTAAATCTTTGTGAATTTCTTACTGTCCCAAAATCCAATTATTTCCAAAAGAGGGCTCCCCTCGCACACTTGGACTCCTGCATCTCAGTAATTGTCCACTTCTGGAAAAACGGTGCAAAAAGAGTTGCCGAGTTCAGGATTCAGCCATTTGGCAGATTGACTAATTTTGATGTGCCTCAACATCTTGTGGATAGATACAGGGATTTCAAAGTCCTAAATCCAAGTACATAACTTGCTCTCTGGTAATATTTCAGAGTCCACAGCTCTAAAAATCCAGACCAGCCATTAAATAGACATAGTGGACATGATAGGCTATCGAATAGGTAAATACTACAAGGAATTTCGAAGTACTTCCATACTCGATCTGTACCATACATATAACTGGTGTTTCTCCATTGTTGACTACAGGTTCACCCGACGCAGTGCTGCTTATACATAGCCTGAAGAGCTTATGTTGTGATATAACAGGTGCATTTCTTACACCGGTTATGAGTAGAAGTTTCTCTTGATAACTTCTTCTCTGTTTTGAGAGGCACATAAGCTTTTTCCTTTTCAGATTTCATCATAGTGATGTATCAATTTTTCCACTCCCCAGTAGCAGATGCAGCTTTGGCCCATCTGTTTTTCTCCTCTTGAGCATGTGACAGAGGAGACAGTTCCCCTGATCATCCTTAGATCCAATTCTGCCAAACTGCAGAAACTTGAGGACGGGAAGAATCTGCTGCACCAAAATTTATTCGGTATATCTAGAACCACGAAAAACTTTGTGATTAGTCCCTTTTGGATTTCCTCAGTATTTCATTGACAAATGGACTAATAGGTGGCCTTTTAAACTCCGAGTTCTCTCTTCTCTTGATATTCATCCTTGATAGCTTAGCTAAATCTTATGTTTTCTTTCAAATTTTCTCATGCCTTCTGAATGCCTCTGAGAATTCTAGCAAGTTGTTAGTTCGATTAATTCTCAACTTTTGCTTGTCATAAAAGGTTTGTTACTAGTAAAGCAGTCTCCAATCAGCAGGCTGTGAGTTTTCAAATCAATTGGTCAGATATAACGTCCTCAAAATATGAAAAACTTTAGCTTCTCAGGTCTTATGTCCTCATGTATTGCAAGAATGTAGAGCCCGAGCCAACCTGGGAATAGGAACAGGGCAGCCGGCACCAAACTGGGAGGAAGACTCACCTCAATTCCATACTTCAGCACATTCATTCTCTTCCTGATTTGGCTTCTATGGAAGAGAGAGCTTTTCTGTAGGAGGAAAAACTTTTCAAACGGACAACCTCTTTTAGGAATCAGATAATTGGACATGTCCTGAGCTTTTGATGGGAACTCAAGAAGGAAGGGATAGGTTCATAACAGTTTCCGAAAGTGTTTGGTATTTTATTTCTTACTTTTTGCTTGAAAGAATGTTCAATGCACCTTGGCTATCATGTTGGATAGCATCCCATACAAAAGCTTTAATTGAAAATTTTATTACTTAATATTTTCTAAAATAAAAACTCAATATTACAGCTCTTGCTCATATACTAGAAAAATATCCCAAACAAAACCCAAAAAACAATAAAAAAATAATAAATCAAATAGAAACATGATCAACTGATCAACTAGGGAAGTAAATCCTGAATAATTTTTGGGACTTTTCAATCTTAAAAATATAATTTTTAAAATTGTTTAGCAAAATTTTAGTCTAATCTGATAATTAGATAAAAAATTATGTCTATTAATATAAAACATGTTAAAAAAAAATCTCCTACATTATATAGCTTTACTTCCTAGTCTTATAAGGAATTTACTTGAAAATAACTAAAAAAGATTAAGCCTAATCTAATCTAAGATATAAAGTAACATAATTCTAATCAGAACTCATAACTCCTCAACTCAGAGACCTACTTCTGCCAGGTTGAGTTGATGACTTCAAGGCTGTTTCCGCCACATATAAAGCTCTTAATTCTGTACTTTTCTTCTCCTTTTTCCTTGGAAAAAACTTCTTTTTCTGCCTTTCCAGTTTACACAAGAAAATTGTCTCTGGTTGCTGACTTATAGCTGCCGAAATTCCTCCTCCCGCAAGGACTCCTTGCACCGACCTAGCTGCTGGGATTTCTGCTGCTGCCGATTCTTGGCTGCTGTTCCCTTTTCTGCTGTTTTCTGGTCCACCTGGGTCCTCATTAGCTTCTCCTGGCATGGAAGGTCTTAAATAAACTAAAGTTTAAAAGCTGCCCAGAATACAAATAAACTAGTGGAGGTGCCAGCAAGTTTGCTGGTTAACTCACTTGGGCTACCTTCTGTTGGGTAGCTCCAAGGCTCAACGAGCCTCTTAATGAACCATAGTAAGTAACAAATGGCCAGTAGACAGATTCTGAACTTTCCTACACAGTGAATTGTGCTCTGCAAAATGTGCAGATTTTATATATATAATATTCCTTTAAGCTTCTATCAACCAACGGATTTTATGATCTGCATTTAGGGAGTTAGGGAAGCAATGCAGTTTAACTCCAGAATTCTGTAAACATAGACATGATCTTCATGCATCAAGGTGTGTTTGTGTTCCATCATGTTTTATTCTTACAAGCTTAATGGTCTAAAGCAGCAAGGCTGAAGAGTTTTGGCATTTGGTTTCTTCCGGTATCTGATACTAAGAAACTGTCAAAAAAAACTATGTAAATCCAATCACTTGAACTGTTAGGTGAGATTTCAGGATATGATTTATATTATTCTCTAACACACCTCTTCAAGTAAAAAATTTTTGGACTTGAAACTTGAATAGACTCACATTATCTTGTTCCTTTCTTATTCCTCTTGGTGATAAACTGACAATAATGTTGCCTCCCATGTCAGATTAAGAAAGGTTAGGAGAAGAGGCTTGAAGGTTGTCAAATTCATGTAAACAAAGCCTAGAGGAAACTTCAGCTGATCTGCTTTTAATGCTCAATGTTCTAAAGCCAGCAAGGGTGCAAGTCATTTTAACTAGCCAAATCAGTGCAGAAAACTGCAACTTCTAACCTTTCTGCAAGTCATTTTATCATGAGTAGTAACCCTGATGAAAGCCAGCAAGGGTGCAAGTCATTTTACTGTTCAATATATGTAAACGTTCTGGAATTGTACTCTGGTTCATCACAGCTCAAACTGTTCATCATGAAAAATTGTGGATACATTAAGCCACTTAGATCATCTTTACGACAAGAAAACTGAATTCCCGCCTTCAAAGACGACTCATGATAACAGGGCCCTGGTCATATGCATGGAATATAATGGGAATGAATTGTGTAATGATTTAAATGACTTAAATACCTTTAAAATTAAAAAAGATTAAACTAAGGTTTAGAGGCTTTTCTTTTTCCTGGAACAGTTAAAAGACTTAATTATCGTTCCATAATAAAGATATAAAGTCGGGTCTCAGGGTCTTTTCATCCTTTCAATTTAGCTTTCCTCATCTAAGGGTTATTTAATAATTTAATTAAAATAGATATCAATAAAAATAAAAAGGTGACAGGTGGATGATGCCCACACCTTTCATGTATGGTAGAGCATACGGTGTTATTTGATGGTTAAACATCACATTCCACGTCATCATTGGAAGTGTCCCGACATGGTCTTTATGATGGTCAAGTGCATGTGTATGGAGACGCAATAATTAAGTTCAAGTGATTTTTTTTTAATTTTCTTCCTTTTTTTTTTCATTGTCAAAATATAGAGGTATTTTATAATATATTTTTTTATATCTACTTTAATTCTCATTCTTTTAATTATTTTTTAAAAAATATTTTTCTTAAATTTCATTCCTCATCATTTGATTTCTTTTAGTTTTTAAATCAAATTTCATCTCATTCTTTTGATTGCTGTTTGTTTTTAGCTTTTTTTTTTCTAATTGAATTTAGATTTCTATTTCATCCCTCAATATTTGATTTTTATTTATTTTTATGTCAAATTTGATCCCTATTTTTTTATTACTATTTGCTTTGTTTTTTTATCCTTCTTTAAAATTGATTTTTTTTTCAATTTCATCCTTCAACATTTAAATTTTTAGAAATTGGACTTCGTGCTTTTTTTTTTTCACTTTCTATTCTATTGGGCTATCCTTAACTCGAGTTTACTCGATTTTTAATTTTTTTTTAAATTTCTTCTTTTAACATTGAGTTGTTTAGTAATTGAGCTTTATAGTTTTATTCAGCTTGCTTTCAATGAGGTTACCTTCATATCACGATCAGGCTGCATATTTAGCATGCTAATCTAGATGGGTTCAAGTCATGTTTTTTGACCTCTTTTTCATTGTTAATTTCTTTTTAAAGCTTATTTATTATTGCTGTATTTTTTTTATTCGGATTAATTAATTTATCCGAGCTTATAAAAACCAATCAAGTCAATGGCATCTCAATATTTTTTTTAAAAAAAAATGCTTGAGTCATTTTAGTATTGTTTTACATTAAAAAAATTAATCTAGCTAGTGGAATAATCCAAACCACCTATCTAATATCATCTAAATCAGAAGGGATTGGATTCAATTTGTCTTGGATGAGGGTTTTTACAACATGCAAGTAAAATAAAAGCAAGATAGGAGGGTTTCTACAACTAAAGGTACATTGCATGTTTTGAATCTCGATACTCTAAAGTAAAGTTATTAAGCTCGACTTGAAGTTAAACTTGAATTACAAGGAATTGATCTGAATTATTGAAAATAAATATACTTTTAAAAAATATCAAAATATAAAAAAAACTTTAATTAGATGATTTTCGAGTCACTTATACTAGGTTAATCCCGTCTCCTTTTTTCCCCTCCTAAAACCTAGCCCAGCCCATAAAACCTAGCCCAGACCATAAAACCTAGCCCAGCCCATGTCACACGTAAAAACACCAGGCCTAGGTTTTGTAATTATGCTCTGAAGAAGGGAGTGAGGGTTCATGGGTAAAATCATCTAGTCTTGAATAGGAAAATCACAAATTAACCTCCATCTTTTTTCCTGTTTTGGAGTAGCTTTTAGTTCCTTCCAAATCTGAACCCTTTTTTCTCTCCTTTTCCTCACAGAATCCTGCTTAACGGTGGATGAATTATATTAGAACAGAACAGAAAAAATACTGAATTGTAGCATCAGGATTTATTTACTCATACAATTCAATTTCCCGTCCCCATATATACACTACCCTGCCATGCACAAATCATTACTTTATCGACTGGTATTTTAGTTTTTCTTATTACAATTACTCTTCTTCTCTCTACATAGTTTCTCGAAATATCTCAATGGCTAGCGCAGGACAAGCTTTGAACCGGCCAACTCTCCCTGCTGGCTACAGATTTAGCCCTAACAATGATGATCTTATTGTTTATTATTTGAAGAGAAAAATTCTGGGCCAACAACTTCCTGCTGATGTTATTCCCACCACTGATGTTTATGCATCAAGCCCTGATAAACTCCCCTTAGGTAAGTTTTTCTCTTTATTATTATTATTATATCTTTTTATTACGAAAAAAAAAGTTTTGTTTATTTTTTTTTTAAATTTCTATTTTGCTTCATAATGGAGGCATGTTGGATTATGGATGTTAAACAAGCTTGAAAATCTCTTCTTTTGGTAGCAAAACACTTGGGTTGTGTTTGGTTAATTTTTTAAAACAAAAAGGACGACATATATAAAAACATGTTTGGTTGATGGGATGGAGATCGACGTGTTAAATTTATATAAATTTGAGATAATTTTGAAACGAATTACCTTCGTTTCAAAACAAAGAAAGTGTATAGTGGGGACATATTCTCTGTATTCCAACTATCTGTATTTGTTCCGAGACAATCCTTAGATGATTTTAAAGGCGGGGAGGCAAACGAGTGGTTTTTCTTTTCAAATAGAAGCAAGGATGATGACACTATTGCACTGGATGGTGGCTACTATGAAATCGATCCCGAAGGTGCTGGCCCGATCACATGGGAGGGAAAAATTGTTGGTTATGTAAAGACTCTGAATTTCTATCAAGGAAGCTCACCTAATGGAACTGAAACTGAATGGATGGTAGAGGAGTTCAGAATCAATCCTGAGTTTGTTCCAATTAACAACAACGACCGTAGCACTCGAGAAAAGGTAGTATAATTCACATGAATCTACACCGTATTTCAATGCATCTGTTTCAGGAAGTACACTTCAATTTGTCTAATGATGCTTTAAATTGTTAATGTTCAGATAGAAAACCTTGTTGCATGCAAAATTTCTCGAGTGCAACCTGAACCTGAATGGTAGGAGCAAGTCAATTAAGAAGAAGAAAGAAAGAAGCACGAGAGGAAAATTTGAAATCCCAGCAGGTTTTTTATAGGAATGAGCCTGTCAATGCTCTCTTCCGAGGAACAATCTCATATTTATGTTTATAATAAGGAACCAAATAAATAACAAATTCTTTTTCAGTGCCTCTAGTTTCTTCTCACATTTGTTGTATGTTTCATGTCATCAACCTTTTTTTGTTTACTAAATTTACATGGTGGTGGATAGACTAAGCATTAGCCTGCTTTGCAAGCATTGATTATTGGCCAACGGGTTGGACATCATACACATGTTATGACTATAAAATTTTGCTTACTTGTAGATTTAGAAAATAGATTTGAGCATGCAAATGTTGGCATGTGCAGAAAAGAAAAAGAAAAGGAAAAAATTCCCACTTTCCGCAAATTCTTGAGTTGGAAACAAACTGATCAATTTTCGTTTTCAGTGGTTAGTTCTGTATACTTATTTTGCCAATTCCAAGGGCGTTATTAACAAGGTTCTAACCCATCTGCAGATTTTGCCAATTTCAAGCTTCATTAACAAGGTTCTAACCCATCTGCAGATTTGAACTCATGAGTTGAGATGATTTTTGACTGATAAGAATTTAAAACTTGATTTAGATTACGGAAGGTGATCAAATGATTTTTTGGATGTTAGTCGTCGGGATGAAGTTCTTTTTGCTTTTTTCACCTTCCCTGTATTTAGAATATTGACCTCTCTAGATGATCTGAAGTTTGCCTCAATAAGAAACAGACCAAGAACTTCTGGACTATGAACTAAGAAGTGGACTCCAAATTGTTGCGAATTTGTGAAATGCTTATCCACATTGTGAAAAACCAGATTGTGAAAAAACTTATCCACTAAGACACCGATGTGTACAAAACCTAATGTGTTGCAAAGCAAGTTAAAAAGTAGAAAGGTTTTTGAAGATTGTTCAATATTTTCTTTCTTATACACCAAGTTCTGACCGGTTTGAGTTGCTGTAATTCAAGGGTGTCTCTACCACATATAAGGTGTTTTAATTCTGTAATTTCCTTGTCCATGGATACTTTTCTTTCTAATGGGTTCTATTCCTTGTTATTGAAGGAATTCTCAAATGATGATTGAGTACTGTGCCTATTTGCGCAGCAGGCCTATACATGTAGAAGATCTTGATGCAAATTCACAATATCAGATTTAAAAATATGATTACTATATATTTTAATTTTCTTCATTATCTTAAATATGTTTATACACTTAACTTTTATTCCCACGAGAATAATAAATGGGAATAATAAAGGGCATGCTAGAGGGGTTTTCTATGATTTATTAATGCAAAGCATGCCTTTTACATGATTTACCAGCTTGATTTATCAAGACAAAAATTTTCGTGATTTAGTAAGACTGTTTCTGGTAGATTTCCAATTTATATAACGTGCATTTCCATTGATCCTGGTTCATTTCTGTTTTCCTTTATGGAAAGATTGTTTGCCACAAAATCTTGCCCCTGTCTAGTAGAGATTTCGTGGTTATGCTTTTTTTATGGATAAAGATTTCACTCTCCAAAACAAAATTTTTGTTAAGACCCAGTCAAACTCAACCTGCCTCAAACTTCCTTGAAGATCCAAATTTAACGAGTTCAAACTTACAATACCCAAAAACCTCAAACCAAGTTAATTGCATGCACCTAAAAGGAATGGGTTTAGATAGCACCTGGGCCCAAATGCTCAAGGCGCACACCTAATGCCCAAAAGCCTCAAGCGATAGCATCGTGTCCCTAGTGCCTGGGCCCAACAACCATGGGCCTAGGCAATGCATCTAAGCGCACACCTAATGCCCAAAAGCCTCGAGCAATAGCATCGTGTCCCTAGTGCCTGAGCCCAACAACCATGGGCCTAGGCAATGCATCTAGGCCTATGTTTCACTCCTAACAGGTTTAAGACATGCGCTTGAGCCCAACACCTCGAGTCTAATTTTTTCGAGACTCACTTGGGTTCCTTGAGAATTTTTTCAAGAACTCACATGGGTCTCTTGAAATTTTATACTGATTCAATATATATTATTTTGAGTGAAATACAACTTAAAATACAACATTAATTTATAATGTGAAATGACTCTTTAACTTCTCCACTTCATAAAAGAACAAGGTCAGAAGTTATAAATTCTTCTCTTTGGCATATATATTTTCAAAGCCTATATCTCTAAAATTTCATTGCATTCTTTTATATTATAAAGATATTTATTTAAGTACATGAGACTTCTTTATTCTTTGTAGAGAATATTTTATAGGTACTTGGCTTACCAAACACAAACTACAAGTTACCGGCTACCTTGGCTTCCCAACTATTAGCCACCTTGCGCTTTTTTTATTAAGCTACCAACCACCTTAATTTGAGAAACCATATCAAATTATTAGAACTAACTGATTATTCTTAGCATTCTTGGATTTTCCTTGACATCATCACTTTTGTTTTTCTATTATTTGTTTAAATCCATAGAGAAGAGGGACTCTGTTTCTGTTTCTGTTTCTTGGTTTGTCTTGTAAGAGAGATGCCAAAAAAAAATTTTCGTTGTTGCCTTTTGTGGTGGCCTTGACTTTAGGAGGTTGTTAGCACCAGAATGGGTCCATTCTTGATGAACATGCTGTGCCATCTATAGATTAGTTTATCTCTTTTGTGCTTGGATCTTCTTTGTTCGTCATCTGCCTGATGGCTATCTACCTTTTCTTCTTTTCTTCTGTCTTCTTTATCATCAAAATGGAAAAAAATGGAATTGAAACCAATAATTCGTTGTGCTAAGACTAAGATGCTGATGTTATTGTTTGCAGATGGTATACTTGAATGGAAAACAATGAACACAAATACATAGTTTTGATGAAGTGACACTCTGATGCTAGATTTCTACTAGAATGAAATCTGTAATATTCGGACTCTTTAAGACACAAAATTGTATGTTGGCATGCTTCTGATATTTTTGTGCTAAGCCTCTGACGCTGAAGCTATTATATGCAGGGAGGAACTTCTGTTGATACGGGTACTTGTATCCAGGATTCCGTAAAGAGCTTGATTTCCAAGTATCCTTGTCGGGACAGAATTTTACTTCCTGCCATGACCTTCATGTGGCTTCTACTGAACGAATTTTGCATCTTATGAAGAATTCAATTCGAGCGGATTGTTCTGCAACTTATAATGCTGAATATGTTCCTCACAAGGATATTTCCCTCCCCCTAAGTGGGCTTCCATTTGACCTCCCGCCTCTGGAAATGACATACACAACAGGCACCTTCAGATTCTCTACTCCACATCTGTTTTTTCTGCCAAATGAACTGTCGTATTAATGCGAGTTCTGACACTTCCGTTGTTTTGCCATAACAATTATCTGGCATAAGTTGCTGGACTATACTGGAGCAGGAATAGAACCAAGAAATTCCATGTCAAATTATAATTCGCATGTGCATGTTTTTCCGCAGAACTATGCTAGCTTCATGGGCAGGTCCTGGCAATTCTGATGTAAGAGATGAGCTAGTCCACGCCTGGAATAATGACACTATTCACATTAGGAACAACTTGATAAGCACATGTACTAGTGAAGGACATCCGCTGCCCCAGAAGAAATTCTATAAATCTAGGCTTTGTATCTGTCCTAGAGGGCCTCTTCTTGATGGTGTGGTGCTCATATAGCAGTCGCGATTCAACATGGACGTGTTCCGTGTAATGCTCTCTTTCTTTGTTCATCTATTATTGGGTGGACTTTCTGTAAATTATATGAAGCTGTGCTTCCTAGTTCTATTTAACAGTATCAATGAGATAGTTTTAAATAGATCTAGGATATTCTCAAGGAAAAGGAGGAAAAGGTTCTGTCATACCTTACAAAAGCAGTACAATCTCTTATTTCATACAGGGGGATGATTCATGCAATGCATTACTTCAAGAAGCAAAATGGTTTTACTGTAAGTCCACCCCAACATTTGACGATTACTTTGGACATGCTTGGAAATCGTACTTGAGGACATAGCTGAAGAAGGATATAGTCCTGCTGAACAACTCGGTCAAAGTACATAAAATCTTCCTCCACTGACAAGAAGACGCCCGGCATACTTGTTTGTGTAATTCATTCAGGAGAAAATACTTTATTAACCTTTGAGTATGAGAATTCTAGAATACAAATGAATTTGGCCATCAATAAATCATCACCACCATCTAACTCCGGAAAAGTTCCCTCTCTATTACCACTCTGTTGAGCAAGATCAACCTTTGTACTTTTCATGCTGAAAAGAAGATTTTAAGCTCTCATCCAAGGAGTAAAGCTAAGTTCCAAGGCTGATGGCTACTCAAATCCATGGGTCTTCCTCCGCGCTAATAAGAACTTGTCAAAACGCCAAGGTTCTCCATCCAAAACTCTCCGTTTGCCACAGGCTTGTTTGAACTGAAACATGAACATATTTTCTACAACTAAAATGAGAAGAGTTAATTTTCTAAAACTAAAGATACATTGCATGTTTTTGAGTCTCAACTTTCCATGAGCATGCTCTAAAGAAAGGAGTGAGGATTTATAGGCTATTTCATGTAGTCTAGAATGGGAAAATTCTCGTTTTTTTTCCCTTTTTTTTTTATATAGTAGTCGAGGTGGATGAATTTTTCTTGACACTAGTCTAAATGTTTTTGATAATGTTTCTTGTTTTGAAGTAGGCCTTTAGTTCCTTCAAGACCTGAACCGCTTGAGCTTTTTTCCTTTCCTGACCGAATCCTGCTTAACAATGGATGAATTCTATTAAATTGGAACAGGAAAAATACTGAATTGTAGCATCAAGATTTATTTACTCGTACAAACTGGAGTCCATTCAATTTCCAGTCTCTATATATACACTACCCTGCCATGCACAAATCATTACTTTATTGACTAGTATTTTAGTTTTTCTTATTACAATATTTACAGTTCTTCTATCTACATATAGTTTGTCGAAATATCTCAATGGCTAGCGCAGGACAAGCTTTGAACGTGCCAGTTCTCCTTGCTGGCTACAGATTTAGCCCTCACAATGATGATCTTATTGTTTATTATTTGAAGAGAAAAATTCTGGGCCAACAACTTCCTGCTGATGTTATTCCCACCACTGATGTATATGCATCAAGCCCTGATAAACTCCCCTTAGGTAAGTTTTTTTTATCATTGTTTTTTAATTATTTTTTTTTGACACGTGATTGACTTTGCATGTTTGGTTATATTAAGCTTGAACATCTTAAATCACAAAAGTCAAAAGTGATACGTAAACACGTTTGGTTGGTTGAAGGGACTAATTATACAGAGACCAGATTAAAGATAATTTTGAAATGAATTTATTTCTTTCCAAAACAGAGGAACGGGGAACATGTCTGTTCTATCTCAACTTTCTTTCCCGAGTTAGTAACCAAACACTATCTTAAAACATGTTTATGATCAATGTATATGAAATCACCAAACAACTAATTATTACATGCCATATAGCTGGACATTAGATTAGATTATTCTGGAGTATTAGTTTAATAAGGATGTTTTAGTCTTCACACTAAACTGCTAGTAATTCATCTGCTATACTTCTAGTTGATCTTCTAATGTTTCCCATTACACTATCATGCATGTTTCCACCATTAATTAGTTGCAGCTTCAGCATGAACGAAGTCAACATAATTTACATTACATGATTAAGTTACATGCTTTTAAAATCTAACTTGTGTAATGAATATTCAGATGATTTTAAGGGCGGGGTGCCCAACGAGTGGTTTTTCTTTTCAACTAGAAGCAAGGATGATAACATTATTGCACTGGATGGTGGCTACTACGCAATCGATCCCGAAGGTGCTGGCCCGATCACATGGGAGGGAAAAGTTGTTGGTTATGTAAAGACTCTGAATTTCTATCAAGGAAGCTCACCTAATGGAATTGAAACTGAATGGATGGTAGAGGAGTTCAGAGTCAATCCTGAGTTTGTTCCTCTTAACAACAACGACCGTAGCACTCAAGAAAAGGTAGTATAATTCACATGAATCTACACCGTATTTCAATGCATCTGTTTCAGGAAGTACACTTCAATTCGTCTAATGATGCTTTACATTGTTAATGTTCAGATAGAAAACCTTGTTGCATGCAAAATTTCTCGAGTGCAACCTGAACCTGAATGGTAGGAGCAAGTCAACTAAGAAGAAGAAAGAAGCACAAGAGAGGAAAATTTTAAATCCCAGCAAGCTTGTTAAAGGAATGAGTTTAGGAACAATGCTCTTTTATTAGTTTAGGAACAAGAAGTACTTCTTTATAACCATGTTTATGTGCGGAAACATAAATTAGGAGTTGAAAATTTCCATGAATGGAAAGGGAGTTATAGAAAAATATGGAAAATAAAAAAAAGAAAAAAGAATACTTTGTGTCTTCACGTTCAAATAAAGCAAATGCATGTTTCATGGAAAATCATTCATTTTTGGATTTTCTTATATGCATTCTATTAAAATCACTACAAAATCTTTTTTCCGGCAATGTTTTTTTTATTTAGTTTGGGTTATTTTGAGTGAAATATTTTCAATAAAATTGATAATAAAGTCATTATGAATAATTTTTTTATATGCTTGTTCTCATGTCGCCATTGCTGCAGAATTTTGCTGTAGTTTCTTCCCACATTGTATTCTTAGAAACTGTTGTATGTTTCATGTCATCAACCTTTCTTTTGTTTACTAAATTTACTTGGTAGGGAAGCATTTGCAAGCATTGTAAATTGGCGAGCAGGTTGCATTTCATACACATGTTACAACAAGAAATTTTGCTCTTGTTGTTCTTCACCTTCTTTTGAAAAGTCAATATTTGGAGATTTCAACATAATTTTCAGAGTTTCATAATGATGCATTCTTGTCAGAAATTTGTTTTAAAAAATCATGAGTAATATGCATATTTAAGTTCAAATTAAAAATTGAGCTCATTAACTTTTAAAATTAAAACTTAGTTTGGAAATTATTCTCCAACACAAGTTTTTTAACAAGAAATATTAATATATTTAAAAAAAATTATAAGTAAATAAAAAATTAACCTAAAAAACTCTTAATTGATATATTTTATAAAACCTCCAATCCTATATTAAAATATTAATTTTCTTGTAACTTATATAATTGAAGTTCTAGAATTAAAATTACTGTCATAGTGCACCAAAGCTTTTAGAAAGGTGGGAGATAGATATACCTGAGTTTATGATAATGGGTGATTCTGAACAATCAAGTATGGATGACTTAGCAAATGAATATATAGACTAGTGAGATAAGTTTAGGTTTAAGAATAAGTTTTATCATGCTAAACCAGAATAATAGTTTAAAAAAACTATAACTTTTGATTTGATTATTGGATCGTGCTTAAATTTTTATAGAATTTTTTGGAGGTTATTTTCCTTACAATAGCTACTCCATTTCTACACAGATAGCCAGATCTTTATATTTCAAAAATCTTTTCCTTAAGGCCCTGATTATAATAATTTTGATAATTTTTCTTATTATTTTCAGATTTCATTTATTGTTCGGATTCTACGGTTGTTTCTCTGTTATTATCAGGAATTTTTACAAACAAATGAATGCTAAATTCTTATTAAGTGCCCAATCATCTAAAGCAAGTATGGTTGCAGTATTTCGGCATTAGATTTCTCCAGTGCCTGGTTTTAATAAACTGACTGCTATCTGTTTCATGTTTCAGAAACTGTTCCTGTATAGTTTTTACAAGGATCAGGAATTCATAACTCTCCTCTTTGAGAGCATGAACTCATCGTAGTATTCCCAAGGAGTATTGGGCTAGCATGAAATAGTAATTAAGCAAAAAAAAAACATATCAAGAAATTCCCTTTCTAGTTTTATTATTTGTTCAACTCCAGGGATTTCAATTTGCAGATTCATGAGTTCATAGTAAAGAACAGTTACAGATGTTTATGAGTTTTTTTATTGATGTAATTGGTTAAATGAATCAATTAATATTGTTTGAAGATATCCAACTTCAATGGCCAAAACTTTTCTAAAATAATAATTAGTATCAATGCAATCAGCTTTCCCTCTTTGGCTCTCTCCTTCTCTTATCTGTCTCAATTTTTCTCCGCATGCTGCTACCTCGGTGTTCTCTTTACCGGATGCGTCTATACGCTCTTCTCTTGAGGCTAATGGCGGCATTCCCACTAATTTCTTTAATTTGCTAGTTGCCTCTCTAGTATTACTTTTTTAAAATAATTTAATACTTGATGACGATGCCATTTATACCGAAGTCGAACCCGGAGCCCATAATTTCAAAAAATTAACAATAACATAAAGTTCTACTAATCTTTCTGGCTCAAAGACTGTGTAAATAATTCCAACGTGAGGAATGTAAAATATGCAGATGAAGTTTGTAATAGAAGGAGAGAATGAATTTCTTGAAAAGAAAACAAGAATTGTTTACAACTGTATACACTGCATGCAGAGTTCCCTTTTTCTTCTTGTATTTAACTACTGTTTACAGATTACATGAATGAATATATATACACATATTCTAACTGATAAGAAGGAACTAACTCACAATATTTAACTAACTGTAACGGTCATGACTAACTAACTAATAACATCCAACTGTATTTGTAACTGTATTCACATATATATGTGAAGATGGCAGAATAAGAATGGAAAAGCTTTAGGCTGCTGTGATCATTGCAGCGTCAGGTTGCTGGGATTCCTCTGGTTCTTTGTTTATATATGTAGAGTGTTGTAGATTCCAATAGACTGAGTTAACGTTGTCTTCCTTCTCATCTCATCTGAAGCAATGCTTTGCTTTCTGTGCAATTTTCCCAAGAGAATATGAATTTGACAAGAATGAGTTGTTTTACCATGGAGGGATACAACAACCAAACCAAAGGAAAGCAAGCAAGAAGAAGATTTGGGCCATGGTTATCTGAAGTCTAGCGGAGACAACTCAAGATATATAATGCATGATCTCGCTCAGTTTGTTAGTGAATTAACGTTAGAATGGTCTCATAATTTTGATGATTCACGAAGTGAAAGGGATGAGCTGCAAGTCCTCGATTCATTACGACCTCATCAAAGTCTCGAAAAGCTTTCTGTTACAACAGACGGTGGCACGGTATTTCCTCCATGGATAGGAGATCCTTCTTTCACTAAAATGGTAGAGCTAAAGCTTTATGATTGTCTTAAAGTCACATCATCAATGGGATACTTCCCATACTCCGACGGTACTTGAGCATAAATGCCTTGGATGAGATGAAAGAAGTGTCTGCCGAGACTAATTAATTCAACGCTAGAGACTCTTAGATTGCAGATATGCCAGGAAGGGAGAAATGGTCTTGTTGATAATGCTGAAGAAGTATCTCCCAAACTACGTGAGTTTACGTCAAGAAATTGTCCCAAGTTGATTGGTCTTCAGAAGTGTGGCTGATCTCCCCTCCCCTCCGAGGGTTATATAATGAAAGAGTTTCAGTTCTTGAAATTTTACATTTAAAAATTGCAGTGAACCGGTATGCTTGTGGCTAGCATACCAAGATAAAATGACGCTTGAATCTGATATTTCTCAGAAAAGTCTGAAATTTATTAACCTTCAATAAGAAAATAAACCATACATCAGTATTTATATTAATTCTACGGACTATAGAGGAAAAGGATTAGATTCCTTATTGAAAGTTACATGGCTAATAGAATCCAATTAGGATTAGGACACTATACTAAACAAATCCTTGTAAATCTAAAAAATCAAATTAAATAAATATTATAATAAAAATAATCAAAGATCTTGGGATGAACTGAGCTTGAGCAGGTCTGCTTGCACTGTTGAAAGCTTAAGGATCAGGACTTAAAAATGACAGTCAGATTTCTTTCCAAAATATTAGAGATAAATGGCACATTTCATCTATGCACATTTCAATCAGTAAATACAGTTGAGATGGAATTCTGCAGTACCAGAAACATGATGTCAAATCTCCATCTATGCAACTCCTTCAATTTTGGTTGAAGCAAGGGATATACACGCGGTTCATCTTATTAAGATAATTCTCAACTTTTGTTTGTCTTATAATATTTGATACTAGTAAATTAATCTCCAATCAGAATGCTGTGATTTTTCAAAATAATTGGTCAAATATAACATCCTCAAAATATGAAAATCATTAGCTGCTCAGGTCTTATGTCCTCATGTATTGCAAGAATGCCGAGCCCGAGAGGCAGACTGGGAATAGGAACGAGACAGCCAGCACCGAACAGGGACGAAGACTCTCACCTCAATTCCATACTTTAGTACACATGTTGATGATGCAGACGGAAGGTATAAGAATAACAACAACATAGAAAACACAACAAATTTAATGAGTAAAAAGAGTTGTAGATATAAATTCAAAATTTATTAATCTGAAAATAGAACTATTGAAGTATGTCTCCTTAAAGTTTTTACAAGATCTATATATAGGTCAGAATACCTACCTGTAAAGGAAGCAATTAGAAATCCGAAAGCACCAAGGAATTAAAACAAAAATCTGAATTAAACAATAAATAAATAAAAAATAGAAAAAATAACAAAATTATTCTAAACAACATTATAGGTCTGATTCCTAATCCCAAGAGATTCAACAAACCCATAGGAAAATTGTTTGTAGCATCACCTGGACAAATTTGAGCTCATTCCAATAGTTGGATCTCCTGTTATTTTTATTTTAAGCTGCTAATCCGATTTAGCACGATCAAATTTCTTTTTGGGCCTAAACTTGTTCTATTGGTCTATAAAAACATATGCTAAGTCATCCACATGGTCTACCTCTGTTTTAAGATGCTAACTCAATTTACCGCAACCAAATATTCTCTTGAGTCTAAGTTGTGCTACTAGTCCATAAAAATATATGTCAGGTCATCTACATAGTCTACATAGATCAGATCCCCATCTAGTTATCTAGTTGTGCCCATCTAGTTGTGTCAGATCCTCACTTCAATACTCAAGATCTTCTGTTTCTACAATCCCAATTGCATCACATGTCCTTAAAAAAATTTCTGAAGGTGGTTGATTTCATTTTTTTTTATTTGGCTATTTATATAGTTTTACCTACTAGCCTAATAAGGAATTTAATTGAATATAACTAATAAAGATAAGCCTAATCTAATCTAAGATATAAACTAACATAATTGATTCTAATTATAACTCAAAATCCCTCAGCTCAGAGACCTAGTTCTGCCAGGTTGAGTTGCTGACTTCAAAACACTGTTTCTGCCACATATAAAGCCTCTTATCTGTACAATGCATATTATGAGGATCAACTTTACTTGAGCATGCTCTAAAGAAAGGAGTGAGGGTTCATCACGTCTAGAATTATAAAATCACAAACCATCCTCTTGTTTTTCTTTTTCCTATTTTGGAGTAGGAATTTAGTTCCTTCAAAATCCGAACAGCTTGAGCCCTTTTTCTTTTTCCTGGTAGAATCCCGCTTAACAGTGGGTGAACTAATCAAACAGAACAAGAAAAATACTAAATTGTAGCATCAGGATTTATTTACTCATGCAAATTGGAGCCAACTCAATTCCAGTCTCTATATATACACAAGTCTGCCATGCACAAATCATTACTTTATTGACTAGCACTTAGTTTTTCTTATAGCAATCACACTCCTCTTTATATAGTTTGTCGAAATATCTCAATGGCTACTGGCGGACAAGCTTTGAACGTGCCAGTTCTCCTTGCTGGCTACAAATTTAGCCCTGATAATGATGATCTTATTGTTTATTATTTGAAGAGAAAAATTCTGGGCCATCAACTTCCTGCTGATGTTATTACCACCACTGATGTATATGCATCAAGCCCTGATAAACTCCCCTTGGGTAAGGTTTTTTTTTTTCCATTGTTTTTTAATTTAATTTTTTTGACACGTGATTGACTATGCATGTTTGGTTATAGTTAATTAAGCTTTAACATCTTAAATCACAAAAGTCAAAACTGAGGTATACAAAACAGAGCTAAACATGTTTAGTTGAAGAAGGGGTAAGATAGATACCAGATAAAAAATTATTTTGAAGTGAATTTATTTCCTTTCAAAACAAAACACGATTACGGGAACATGAACATGTCCGCTCTGTCTCAACTTTTTCTCTCGAGTCAATAACCAAACACTATCCTAAGACATGTTTATGGTTTGGCGGTTTGAATCTCCAATGACCCATGTATATGAAATCACCAAACGACCAATTGCATGCCACATAGCTGGACATTAGATTAGATTATGCTGGAGTATTAGTTTAATTAGGATGTTTTAGTCTTAACACTAAACTGCTAGTGCTTATCTGTTATACTTCTAGTTGATCTTCTAATGTTTCCCATTACACTATCATGCGTGTTTCCACCATTAATTAATTAGTTGCAACTTCAGCATGAACGAAGTCAACATAATTTACATTACATGATTAAGTTATATGCTTTAAAATCTAACTTGCGTAACGAATATTTAGATGATTTTAAGGGCGGGGTGCCCAACGAGTGGTTTTTCTTTTCAACTAGAAGCAAGGATGATAACAATATTGCACTAGATGGTGGCTATTATGCAATCGATCCCGAAGGTGCTGGCCCGATCACATGGAAGGGAAAAGTTGTTGGTTATGTAAAGACTCTGAATTTCTATCAAGGAAGCTCACCTAATGGAACTGAAACTGAATGGATGGTAGAGGAGTTCAGAATCAATCCCGAGTTTGTTCCAATTAACAACAACGACCGTAGCACTCAAGAAAAGGTAGTAAAATTGACATGAATCTACACCGTATTTCAATGCATCTGTTTCAGGAAGTACACTTCAATTCGTCTAATGATGCTTTACATTAATGTTCAGATAGAAAACCTTGTTGCATGCAAAATTTCTCGAGTGCAACCTGAACCTGAATGGTAGGAGCAAGTCAATTAAGAAGTGGAAAGAAAGAAGCACAAGAGAGGAAAAATTGAAATCCCAGCAAGCTTGTTAAAGGAATGAGCCTGCCAAAGCTCTCTTATTAGTTTAGGAACAATCTTTTATATTCTTTTCCTACATTCCAAGTTTATATTTATGTTAAGTTTTCAGTTACAATAAGGAACTAAATGAGTAACAAATTCTTTTGGAACAAATTTTATATGGGTAGACACTAAATTGTTCAGTTACAATTGGTGAATCTAGAATTTGATAGAATGACAGCGACAATGACCTCTCATACACTTTGTCTTTTTGAGTTGCTTCAACTCTAACATTATCCATGGAAAGGACTGCGTTCTACTTACAATAAGCTATGTGCTTAAATAAAGAGAAGTTCAAACTGGTTCAGCATAACAAATAGTTTAAGGTGGGTGACAGCTAGCTAGCTGGTAAAGTCACTCGCTGCAAAATCCTGCTTACAGGAGGGATTTAGGAAGGGGAGGGCCAACGACCATCCTAATGAACAAAAAACTAATAAACGGCAAGGTGCACAAATTCTAAACTTTCATACTCAGTGAAATGTGCTCTGCGGATTCTGCAGATTTTTTTAAAAAAGATTAGGGAAGTGGAGAAGAAATGCATCTGCACTCCAGAATTCTGTAACCATGAATATATGATCTTTATGCATGAATAGAATGTGTTGTGTATGCTTATGTTTTAATTCTTACAAACAAATGAATGCTAAATTCTTATTAGGTGCTCAATCATCTAAAGCAAGCAAGGTTGAAGAATCTCGGCATTTGTTTTCTCCAGAACCTGATTTTAATAAACTGCTATCCGTTTCATGTTTCAGGAACTGTTCCTGTATAGTTTTTACAAGGATCATGAATTCATAATCCTCTACTTTGAGAGCTTGAACTCATCCTAGTATTCCCTAGGAGTGTCAGTTAATTAGCAGGAAATAGTAATTAAGAAAGAAAACATATCAAGAAATGCCTCTTCTTGTTCCCCTAAAGATAATAATGCTGCCTCCAATGACAGATGGAGAAAGGGTTGGATAAGAGGCTTTAACTGTTAAAGTTGTCAAATTCATGTGAACAAATCCTAGGGAAACTGAGAGGCAAATTTTCTTTTGAAGTGCTCAATGATATGAAGACAGCAAGCCTGCAAGCAAACTTACCTAGCCAATCCAGAGAAGAAAATTGAGACTACTGATCTTAATGTTCAATATATGTACTTTTCTGAAAGGATATGCTTGGGTTATGTTTTGTGTTGATTACGGCCTGAAATCCCAAGCCTGAACCCTAGAACATGGATCTTTTCCAGAAGCCAGGCAGAGCCGAAGGTGTATAGACCTGTTCTGTTGTTTGAGCCAACTGTCCATTTGGATTGAGCTTTTTCTTTTTTTTAGTTTTTTTTACCCATTATTTGATATAGAACTTACAAGGAAAAATAAAAACAACAATTTTGAGGTCGAATACAACATATACCTTGTCTGGAAAATGTTTTGGATCATGTTCTTAGGATACTTGCTTGCTGCGTATTTTAACTGAAGCAACTCATCAGAACTCAGGCGCCAACAAAGGGCAGCCAAGTTTTCCTCTGCTTGCTTTACTGTCTTAACTCCAGGAATCGGAATAGCACCTTTGCAGATGCACCGGTTTATCGCAACCTGCTAACACAAAGCCTTACAAAAGGCAGCTATTGTTGCTTTGGAATGGATGGCATTAGAGAAAGGAACTCAACTAGCAAACATATGAAGCGGTAACTGATCAATTGTTTCCTTATTATGTTGATACCTTGTTTTCTCCAAATTAATCCTGTTACCGATTCATAAATCTACTCACAAATTCTCCGATCCCCCGGAATGATGAATTTTCCATTAGGCATAGACAAGAAGCAATTACTAAAAAGGATTACTCCTTTTTTGTGCAATTTCTCTTAAGAAGTTCAATAAAGGCTCCAATCCAGGAAGAATTTGCCTAAATAGAAGTCATGAACGAAAAGCCATTAGTAAAAAATTTGTGACAGTCAAAACAAAGATTCTTTCCCCATCTCTGACCATGAAAAGCAGGATTCAAATCTCATCACAGGAAAAAGAATCTATATTCTAACTTCATTTATCTTATTTTCACAACAAATAGTTATATAGGACTTGTCAATATCACTATTCAAATTGTGAAAAGTCTAGAGATCAAGTGGATATGGAATCATTCATAAGTTGATCAACAGGGCAACAAAACAATAGATATTTGTTGAGTATGGCTTGAATTTTAGGCTCAAGGATGTCAGGCATTTTTCTCCAGGAAGCCAAATTGGAAGTGCTTGGGAGAAGGGTTGAGAGTTCTCCAAACTTTTACTGTTCCGATATGGTGAAAATCTATCCTCTTTGCTCTCTTGTAGACGTAAGCATAGCCGAACCACGAAGATTTACAAAGTGTAAGTGTATACGCGTGATTGTTTCTATGATTATTCTCTTTATCAGATAGTGTGATCCTAACAATGAAGATTGAAATCAACTGTAGATACGTCAATCTACATCGATCATTCTTGCATTCAATACTCATCATGGGACCAAGAAGAATAGAATTTTCTCAGATATTAAGCAAAAAGGCTCAAAATTATAGCAATTGAATAGAATCCTGAATGATTTAGTGAACAAATGGAACCAAGAAAACATACCAACCAGGAAATTCTTGTAAGAACTTGCCAAGTAGCTTTTCACTTTGGCCATTTAACCTGCCAGTTCCATAAGAATCAGCAGTATATCAAAACAATTGATACCATATCAACAGCCAAGTTAAAAGTGTGTTGAAGATAAGCGTCCATTGATTCTTGGTACCCCCATAAAAGCTTGTTGGCCCAGGTTCATGTTCCAAACCCCATTGGAGACACAGTGAGTGGGTCCATCTTCACCTTCTTCCAGGGCCAGAGTGGAGGGAATTTGAGTGGCTTGAAAGGGAAAGATGGAAGGGAAGTTTGGTTTGAAGAGTTAAAACAGCCGAAATAGGCTGTTGGTAACTTGTTGTAGAACTTGAGAATGCCATGTTGCTCTGTTTAGGCTGCTTTCTTGCAGAGTCTTCTGGCAAGAAGAGAAGTGGAGCGGTTGAAAGAGCTTTGCTAGGTAGGTGGTTGTTAAGCCTTTTCATTGGACATTTGACAGTAGGTAAGTAAGTAATAAAATGGTATTATTTTTAAATTGAATGGGAAATTATAGGACAAAATATAGTGCTCTTACAAAAAAAATTAACCTCCATGAGTAATTTAACCCAAGAATATCCCTTGTCGTAGTGGAATGCAAGGGTGGACATAAATGAAGAAAAAATAGTACAGGGACCATATTAAACATAGCAGGAGCTAGAAATATGTAAGGAAAAACAAAAAGAATATTGACAGCTGTGGGATTTGAACCCACGCCCTTTCGGACCAGAGCCTAAATCTGGCGCCTTAGACCACTCGGCCAAACTGTCTTTTATGCTTGAACTGTTCTAATTTTATATACAACTATTTGTTAAATGTCCAAATTCTCATCCTTCACAAATATTGAGTTGATCGTATGTATTTATGGATATGGCCGCCCCTTGAATTCCAATACCATTTGTTAAAATCATAGCTGTCATATTCAGCCAGGTCTGAACCAAAAAATGTTTAAGAGTTACTTGGTTATTTTTTTAATTTATTGATTTTGATTATTTAAATCGGCTTTGAGAGACTAATTGAATTATGATTAAATTTTTTGAATTAATTGAATTTATTCATAATATTTTTTCTCGATTCAAATTGAAATTTGATATAAATCAAGCTCTGGATCACAAGTAGTTTCTCGTTATCAACCTGTTAGATAATACCAGATTGAATAATTATGATTAAAAGTGTGTTTGACAGTATGGTTGCGGTTGTTTTTCAAATAGCTTTTCGTGCCAAAATACATGCCAATGATATTTTTTATTTTTTAAAAATCATTTTTGACATCAGCATATTAAAATGATTTGAAAATACTAAAAATATATTACTTTGAAGTTAATAAAAAATTAAAAAAAATTTAAATTTTATCAAAAATATTTTTAAAACACAGAAACAAACAAACAGTAACTAAACCAAGCAATATAATCTACGATCCACAGGTTTTACTAGCTCTCTATTGCCTCTCAAGTCCCTAAACTTGTATTTCAAAGTTGTGTATGAAGAAGCTACGCTACTTTAATTGAATGGCATAAATCATTGCAAGAGTTGAAACAAATGGATACGTGCTTGATTGACATTAATGTGCAATATGGCAACTTGTGCTGCGGCTAAGAAACTATTCACCAAACAGATATCCAATAATTTTAATTGTCTTGAAATTATTTAAATATATTTTTATCAACTCCTGAAACTAAAACAATACGAATTGTTCCATGATAGATCAAACGGGGCCCCTGAATCAGTGCTGTAGCATTTCTCATAGGCTGATGCTAATGTCCCATCACTGTATTCTGGTGAACCCGTATAGAGAAATCCTTGTCCTTGATCACCAGAATGTCCATTTCCCATGCTCATATCATCACACACGTTGGCCATTATAGTACTGTTGTCTTGTCCTTGCTGCGCTTCAACCTCAAGGTTGGTGATTCCATCATGAAGAACTGCATCAATGCCTCTGTCACATCTTTCCAACCCCTTACAAGGGTTGCCAAGCTGATTACTTACCGTCTGCAACTGTTGAAGGAAAAGAAAGAGGTAAAATGGTGATTGAGAAAAAAAAAAAACCTGAAGTAAAAAAAATGGTCTGTACCTGTAGAAGTAAGGACTCTCTTTCATTCTTCAAGGACTCATAACTTGAGGCTAAGTTGTCATAACTAGCTTTCAAGGTCTTGTACTTTTGCTCCATCTGCTTTGTCTTCCACCTAGCTCTTCTGTTCTGAAACCATATAGCAACCTGACGAGGCTGCAGCCCGAGTTCTCTTGCTAGTTGCATCTTCTTTCTTGGCTCCAGCTTTGTCTCTGACTCAAACATCGACTCTAGTGACCTAACCTGTTCATCACTAAACCTCCTAGTATTCATCTTGCTTCCCTTCTTCTTCTTCTTCTTCCTCCTTGAAATTTGTTCTAGCTGCTGCTGATGATCATCATCATCAACACAGGCAAAACTTTCAGCTGCTTCTGCATGATCTCCTGCTACTGCCTGGTCAAAATCCACAACTCCCTCTATCAGTATTTGATAGCTCATGTTGCAATAAGTTAGAATGAATCTGTCCATGAGGAGATTTATATGACTTGTATGCATAAGAAGAAAGTATATAGTGTTGTTGTGTGCAGGATATCTAACCAATGAGGTTAGATATCGTATGCCTTTCACCCTCTTGTGCCTTATGGATATGCATTCACATCGTTTTCTGTTTCTTTCCCTCCTATTGCAGGTTTTGGATGCCCCCCTTTTTTTTTTTTTTTTTGTAGTTAGCAGGAATAGAAACGGAAAGTGTTGTGGGGCTGCCACGTGTTCAGACAGACATTTGTTGTTCTTGATGACTTCTTAATCAAAAAGAGGAAACCTCCTATTTCTAGTGTACATTAATTACCTTAATTGCTTGTTCATTGCATCCTTCCTTCTTCAATTGGCCACTTTCTTTAATTTGCTTTCACTTTTATATATAATATATCTCTTTAGAGATGGGATAGCACAATATCTTGATTCTTGAAAATATTGTATCAAATTTTTTAATACTGTTAAGCAAAATATCTTGAATTGGATCACAATTTTGAATATTAGTAATAAAAAATGTGTAATGGATGGCCGAATGTTTCAAATATGCATTTCAAAAGAAAAAATAGGGTAAGAAATTAACCCTTCAAAGAACTTTGATCAATCCAAATAAAACCCCATAGCTTTTTAATTATTTTTAAATGACATCATTTTAATATTGTTTTAAAAAAATTATCAAACTTGAATTGACCCTCCCGATCTGAGACTCGAGCCTTGTCTCAAATCGATCCCCGGACTAAATTATTTTATAACTATGATATTAAGCAGTCACATGACCTTATGTTTGAAAAAAAAAACAAATAAGATTATGCATCCAAACCATTTCAAATATTTTTTTCAATATTTTGATTTTAGTTTAAGTTTCTAGTCTCAATTGAGCTAATTAAGATCCTGTTTATTTTGCAATTTAAACCATAAAATTATATTGTTTGGTTAGCATGCCAATCACACTTTTAAACTCATGGGACTTACAATTTATATATTCCAACCACATGTTCAACAAAAGAAAGTGTGATTTGCTTTTGCTAAATACTGACCACAGTTGCACAATTTACACCGACACTCTATGAGACAGTTGAATTTCCTATTATCCAAAATAACCTTGTCATTGCTTCACTTGTCTCCTCTCTCATCCATCTTCTAACCCTTCTCTTTAGTGTGCCTTTCTCTCCATTGTTCTTACCTTTCACCCTTTTCACCTCATAAATTTTTTTTTCTTACCAATTCCCTTTTCCATTTTTAGATCTTATATTCATTTTTTTTCTATCAACAAATCATTCAAACACCCAAAATATTACTCATTCCCAGCTTAGATCCCCTTTCTAAACTCAAAATAATACACTAGATTTGCCTCCCTCTTCTATTCTTCTTAGGTTTCCATACTTCATAACCCAAAAATTGTTGACAGCATGATATATAATTGATGCCATTTGCAAGGTAATTTTTTTTTTTACTTTCACATTTCAAAAACTTCATGTAATTAAAATTTCCAATATTATCCTAAATCATTCCCTTTTTCTTCTTCTTTTCTAAATTTATGTGTTTTGTTTTGTTATAAGAACCATAGATCTAATTAACATTGGAGCACATGTTCATGCTTGTGTATCACAAAAAAAAATCAAATAACATTTATTGCTAGAAAATGTGTGCTGACACAAAATGTAATGGTAGCATGTAACTTTGGCATGCAATTTATATTTGTTTGGATAGGATGGGAAGATAGCGCACGTAATACAAGAATTTTTCTTAAAGCCATAGATAATTCTAATATCAAATTTTCAAAACCATCAACAAGTACTTAAGATTTAATAATGTAAATAGTAATAAATTTCATTAAAATTATCTTGTGTTGTGTGATTGGGAATAACTTATAGAAAAAATTATTAATGCAGGAAGTATTACGTTGTTGACTCTAGTTATCCAAAGGAGTATTGATTTCTAGGCCCCTGTAGAGGTACAAGATATCATCTTCGAGAATTTTATCATAGAGGGCATCCACAAAATTGGGAGGAGTTATTCAATTGGGTTCATTCTTCAATATAATGTGTAATGGAACGAACTTTTAGAGTTTGAAAAAAAAATGAAGAATTTTGCAGAATATATCAATATTTTCATATAAGACATAGGTTTAAATTGTTGCAATGTCAATGGCTCTACATGATTATATAAGAAGAAAGTTCAAATAAAATGTGGCATTTACTGAGTTTGACCGTCATCCAAATATTGTTCCTTATGATATTTTCAGTGATGTGGATTCACGTTCACAAATATATGAAGGGGGCAGGCATTCATGGATGGATAGTGTTCATGATGAGATTCCATCAAGTTTGATAAGACGATAATTGAAGTTTTTATAATACCAGTTAGTCTTTTTATATGTATTCAATGTTTAATATTATATGTAGAACAATTTTATGTCCTATTTGGTTGTTTTTTTTATATATAAAAAAAAATTACCTCATTAATATATTATTGAATACGATTTTTTTATTAGCATCCAAGGTTCCATTATTCTTTTTTTTAAGTTTTATCTTGGTTACAAATATTCTAATTAGTTAGCTGCAATATCCTTCTAAGATATTTCTGATCACATGTACATGAGTAATTAGAATTAAGGTCAAGACATACTAAGGAAGAAAAAAAAAAGAAATAGTTTTCCACATTCAATTCTTGAATATGAATTTCCTATTAGACACAAAGGTTCTAACATCTTTTTTAGGTTTTAGTTTCTGGTTACAGTGCTAGCTAGTGACACAAAAAAAGCTAGATACATTGTTTCTTTATGATTCATATATGTGTGTGTGTGTGTGGAACTTATACTACTAATTATAATTTATTTACTATTGATTTATTAATCACGGGATATTTCTTGCTTTTGGGGTAAATGTCCTTCATATTTAGGTCTTGTTTGGAAGTAAATTCTTTTTATTGCAGTCCATCGGCCTTATAAATTGAGCTAATATGTGCATAATAAGAGGTTTAGAACAAGATTTTCTAGCACTATCATCAATGGTTGCTCATAATAAAATGTTTCCCCGAGATGTTATTTTTTTTTAACCTCTAGAAAGTTCTCAAAGGAAGTTTGCCTCCAAGTTAATTATGAACAAGTTTCACATTAATAGCCAATCATACCATTTAATTTTAGAGAGGCATCTCGTTTTCGACTGGGGTTTCGGCGTTAGGAGATGATGTATGCAATACTGTGCATAGCTCTAGTGTGTGTTTGTCTATATATGTGGCCATCCGCGTCTCAAAACTGCGGTAGGCCACCAAAAGCATAATATTTTATCCACGCAACTGATTCATGATATGTCAGTCTCTGTGATTTACTAGGACAGCATTTGCTCCATGAGCCACAGGATGCCATCTCCGTGTTGTAGTTGGTGAAGTGTCATGCATAGGCATGGAGGAGTCATGCTTCCCAGGATGCCTTTCGGATTTGACCAATCTTGCAAGCCAAGATGGATCCTTACAACTGTCAATTTTGTAGGGTTTGCACTTTCCCCTCAGATGATCTCACTTCTTCAAAATGGAAACAAATTAAGAGGCCACTGCATTTTTGTCCCAGAACGGGTTCGTTTTCACTTGCCAAAGTTTACAATTTGTGGATTTCTATGCATTCCATAATCATGTGTCCTTCTACCCAGCAGTTTGACTTGTTATCAGAGCTTCGCATCCTAATATTTAAACTCAATCCAAAATTTGTGTAATTAGGTTTTGATTGAGTTATTACATCATCTTCAATTCTAATATTTTAATTAAGTTTCGTGAGTTTTTACTTTTTCTTATATTTTTTAAAATATATATTTTTAAACAACAAAAAAAAAATTGTTGAAGCATTTTTTTTTTCTAATAAAGGTGAGGATAGCAGCCCTAAAAAGAGAAAAAAGCTAGCACACTCATGTCTTCTAGGATTATAAGTAATTCCCACTTCTAACATATATAAATGCATAATTAGTCAACCAATCTCTACATTTATCCTTGTGATTAAATTTGAAATCTTATCCAAATTAAGATTCCATGTTGAAATCCTTTCAAAACTAAATAGGATATGAAGATTTGAAGAGTGGGAAGGACTAACCCATGAAATCCCCAAGAACTTCTTTTCACACACCGCTATTGAAATAGTGAAAAGTAAAACTTAAAATATTATAATTATCAGTTCCAATCACAACACCTTAATTAACTATATATTTCCAGTTGTTTGCATCATTTACAGCATGAACAAGAATATTTCATACAGAATTATGATGGCATCAAAGATCTAAAAGGCTAGCCAGCTGCATCAGAAGCATGGCCACTGTTTTAGGTGCTGGGACAAAAAATTGACTGTCCAAGTCGAGGAAACTTGAATAAGCTCCCTTATCTTCGAAGACTACGTGTGAAGTGAAGGATCATCAATTAATCTACATCAAACTCTGTCTCTGAAAAGACAGTCTTTTTGTCTTTGAACGGCCATGATTACTCATATGTTTCCATTTACACAAAGTGTACTTTGCTTGACCACTCATCAAAAGCAAAACTCTTTCTTCTTTATTACTGTCAAAGAATCCATATACTTGCATTTGGCTAGGGTTTTTATTTGGGATGAGGAAGAACACGTATATTGCTAGCTCTAAATGTACTTTATTTGCAAGGAAGAAGATGCGTGCACTTAATCTTAATGCGAGTTTGGGTAGAAGAGGGATTCAGGGTAGGTTTAGTAATATGATGTGTGTGATTTGAAACCGGGTTAGTTTTCTCTTTACCACAGTTTTGAAAGTACAAGCTTAATCAACCTGTATCATAATTTTGCATGAATTTTATAAAAAATAATTTAAAACAATGGTTATGAAAAATCTATAATTTATTTATTTTTTAAAATATATTTTTTAAAATTAATTATAAAAACTCCCACAATAATAAATATAAATTTAATGTGGCTTCTTGCTAACTTCATGAGGTACGTTTGTTTTTTTAAAAGCAATTTAACATTATTGATGATTTTATAACTAGAAAAATATCATATGAAGCACTGATTAAGTGATTAAATAGTTATTGATAATTAAAAAAAATCTTAACTTTAGGAAATTAAATAAATAGCATCTAACTATAATATAGCTTTAATAAATTAATGACCTCAATTAAATAATATTTTTATTCAATCCCGATTTAAATTTAAAGTTTAAATAACATATTGATTAATTAATTAATTAATTTTCATAATTTCAAGAGTATTAATTTATAGAGATTTAAGGGTAAAAGAATGTTTTTGATTAATTCACAGATATAAATTTCAAGTGCCTGGCTAAACATAACAAAACAAAATTACTAAAAATTAATTCTAAGACTGCTTCGCATAGATTGATTTGGTGGTATAGAATTTGTTTGGCCTTCGTTGTGACCATTGTGCTTTGGGTTTGAAAAACATTATCAAACTAACTACAATATATATATATATATATATATATATATATATATATATATATATATATATATATATATAATAAACTATAAATTAGATCAGAATATAAATTAGGTCAGAATCATATTTCTTAATCAACAAATAATAGTAATAATATTGACAACGAAGACAAAAAAAAAAAAACATGAAATTTTCTGATGTTTGTTTAATGAAAGTTTCATTGTAGCTACACTCAGTTTTACTGAGTTTACTATGCATAATCAATCCATGTTAAATATAGTAAACTATTTGATTATAAATTATTGTGTCTTATTGGAACTAATATTTTTCAATTATTTGGAAATCAATTATTGTGTTTTTTAAATTAAAAGTATTTTAACAACATAATTTAAATTAATATTTTTTTAAGAAAATAAAATAAGTTAATTAAAAACGTGAATTCTTTCAATCATGAAAAGGAATTGATTTTTTAACTAATATAAGTGAAAAAGGAAGAGGCAAGAATTAAAATACTATATAATGTTTTTTAGGAAATGGGAATACTTATATAATTTAATGTGTTTTTTGAATTGACACATAAAAGTTTTAAACAAGTTAAAAACAAAATTAACAAGGAATAATTTATTAAATATTAAGGTGAATTTTCACGATTTTCCAATAAAATTAAATGAAGAATATTTATATTCCGTAGGGGTAGAATAAAAATATTTATTAAGGTAAAAAATTAAATAAGAAAAGAATACTAAGAATTCCAGAAACTGGTGGATGGGCTGGGCCAAAATCTGTCTGGAGATCAAAGTTATAAAATACAGGCTTCTAGCTGAAGCAATCATCGAGGCGGCCCAAATATGCTATTGGGATTAGAAATTGGAGAGGGTAAGTTTCATATGGTCAAGCCTCGAGAGTTTCCACTTTGCCTTTCGTCAAACTTGAACAAGGCAAGTCCCAAGCCCCAGATTATAGCATAGAAAGAGAAATTTGGTATTGAGTTATTTCATTTCTTTCTCCTGTCATCATCTTTTTGGATTCAAGTTAAACTCTGCAGAAAAGAGCTCCTGTTGTAAGACCTGTGGCTGCTTGGAATCTGAATCATGGTACAAAACATGACTTCACAGGCAGACTTGAACATTCTTATACTTTTATTTTTAATGTACCCTTTGTATTTCCTTAAAGAATACATGTGTGTTTGATCAGTCATGATGGCCGAATCCAAGGGTAGAAGTTGAGAGGAACTGTTGGCAAATATATTCTTATTGTGTTGTTGTAATTATTCACGAGGCACGGACAAAAGAGAGAAATGACCACGACTCATGGACGGCCAGACCCCATATTCCCTTCCTTCTCTCTCATTTGGGGCCCCTTTTTCTTTCCAATAAAACTAAATGATTATCCTTATCATCATCATGTTTGTTGTTTTGTCCATGGTATTTAGCACAAACCCTTATTCGCTTCCTTCTGTTCCATCCCCTTATAACACCACATAGCTGGCTGCATTGAGCACTCCTTCATGATCAAGAAAAGAGAGAAGCTTGCCAAGAAATTACAAGATGGTAGCTAGCTGCTTGCTAGTTACAAAGGAAGCTTGTCTTTTGAGGGGAATGTTGTTTGGTTCAAGGCCTGGCCACCCCATGTCTTGGAATTTAAAATATCATGTCCTCGGACCAGGCTTCATTCCCCTCAATTACTGCTTCCAAATATGCATGATCAGATCATTTTGGATCAACTTCGAGATATGGAGGTGACGATTTTTTTTTCTTTTTTTATACGGTTTCCCTTTGCTTTTTATCAGCTTTTTTTCTTTGGCTGATGAATTCCATGTTATAGTTAAATTTCACATGGATCAAGGTTGTTGACTAATTAGTAGCAGATTGGAGTAATGATGAGACATTTTGACTGTCTTGTGATCCGATGGGTAGACACTTAAATCTTAATCATTGCTTCCTGCTGTGAGTATGTATGATCTAAAGTACTATTCAATTAGTACTTAAGTTTTCAACTTAGGTTATCATGGGGCTATGAGATTTTGTCAGTACTCCTCTCTCCTTTCCAATTGATAACCTTTTTTGTGTTTTTCATCATTGGATGGATGGATGGATTTTTTACATGTTCGATATTTTTTCAAAGGAACTGGAGATATGTGTCTGCAACTCTCTTCTTGAGCAGTAGCTAGGGTTGGACTCTCTCTATCTCCTTCCTCTCTCCACATTTACCAATATGTTATTCTTTTCATGTCATCTTTCAGCCTTCCCTTTTTTTAATTAGGAATAGTGTAATGCTAGGCATGTGATGATCAACTTTCTTCACTCTTGCAGAGAGGTGCAAAAAGAAATGATAAAAGAATTGTCAAAATTTAGCCTGCAGAACTTGAAAGAACAAAACCCTTTTGAAGACCGAGGCTTTTTCTATATGTTATTGCTTAATGGGGGTGGTTGGATCTGCAGAGTTTGTAGATATTTCTCTGCTTTCTTTACCTTCGCCAATGTCTTACTTCCAGTTCATTGTATATTAATTAAACTCATTAGAGAATATATCCATTTACATTTTAGTGGAAGACAAGCAGCTGCACTAAAGATTTGAAGCCTGGTATATATAGAGGAGTAGTGGATATGTTCTCTAGTATTTGATTCCCATGATCACTTTCTTTACTAAAAGAGAGGTATCTTTCTACTTCTATCTCTTAACTTGAAACCTTTAAATCTTTTCAAATCCTTTCTTCTTGTTGACGCAACTAATTTACTTAATAATCTTCCATACAATTTATTCCCTTTCCAAATCATATATATATATATATATGGCTAAAATCTTGACTTAATTTGTTCAAGCTGGTTTCAGTCTATCAAATCTTCATGCAAGAATTCAATCACCACATTAAGAAGCTGATTTTATCCTTTGGACGAACACAGGACTTGAGCTAGAAATGGCAATGAACACCTTTTAAATCCTTACATACAGGCTTGAAGAAGCTTTGAAGCTTCTTCTTCTTTAATTGTGCTTTGTTTCTTGTGAAATAGACAAATCTGGAACTACCATGGGATCTAACTCTAGAATATTGGTGTAACACATCATTGTGGAAGATTTTGACATCTTTACAAGTTACAACTGGAGTTACTGATTTCTTCCATGCAACTTCGTTAGGGTAAAAATTTAGAGAAAATTGTTACAGGGTTTCCAATTTGCATGAGAAAGGAAAGGTAATCATTGAAATACATGGCATGCCATGCAACACTTTAACTCGCTCTTTTATTGCAGTAGTGCATGATTTCACTACTTGATCATGAGAATGATGATGCATTCATAAGTACTGTGATGATGCTGGATATGGCCTTTGTAAGCATCAAAATCTTTTACTCTGCTGGGTTTTTCACTTTTGTCAGCACAATCTCTCCTAAATACAAACCATACGTAATGAACACCGGCTAAAATTCAGAAGCTATGGTACACTAAAGGCAACTGTCATGGTTCTGTAATTGGTAAAAGCCCCATGACAAAATATTCCAGTTCCAAACTTCAAAGCCTTGTCTTTTATTTGCTAGAACTCATTAGTTATCAGTGATTCCTATGTTTAAAGAATCACCTTGTCTACGACTCTGTGGACTGGTGGTGGTATATTTGAATTATTTTCTATTATCTGATTACCATGTTTCTTAGTTTTTTCATAGCATTTGGTTAGCATTTTTTTTATCTATTTCATTGGGTCCATATTGTTTCTAATTATTTTTTTTCTTAGTTAGGTAACATTTGGTTATAATACTCTTGAGGCAGAAACAGAAAAAATAGAGAAGACATCTTTCATTTTTCTTTCTATTTTGAAAAGATATAAATTCACTTTTTAGAAATAACTATCCATATACAAGCATTGGATTCTTGGTAGACAAAAGATCGTGCACCGAGAGTTTTTTGTCAAGAAAAATTAAGGAATCTATACGAAGAGAGGCTATTAAATCTATGATTTTCAACTTGAAAGTTCCAAACTTGGTAAATAATTAACCTATCCATTAATTTGAGGAAGATTATATGTAGCTTGGAAGTGGGAGGATTAAGTTCAATTCTAAAACCTCTTTCAAATGACACCAATATCCCATTGCCTCAATCTTGTTAATTATATTCAAGATATCGAGGTCTTATCAAGGCTATATATATATACACGAGAAATGTTTCAAAATCTAGGATTTGCACTCTCTCCTGGACGAGTACTACTGTAGTGTGTGTATCTGTCTGGACCACAGAGGGGTTGGTAGAATAACTTCATATTTCAAGAATTGTGTAAAGCACTTGAAAAAATATTTGCATTAACTATCAGTAGTGGGGAGCAGGTGTGCAGTGCAGGAAGACAAAGGTAAAAAGAGAAGGACTTTCACTTTTATAGGTCCAACAGACAGTGATGACTAGAAGTGTAGGTTTTATGCATACCGCCAAGTTAGCTGATGAAATGTCATCTTACCTTGAACCACTTTTCTGCTTTTTAGCCTTGTAAAATGTAAAAGATCAGTACAAACAAAAGCAATGTCTGTCGGCTTAAATAGTACTTAGTTTTATCTTACTCGTAAAATGATAGCAAATCAACATTAGGGTTCTTCTGTGGCATTTAGACATGGAACTGTGCCTCTGCCTTGACCCATTTGCAGTTCTTCTTTGGCTAGATCTTGATTCTCAACCGATGAGGTTGCTTAAGATCTTTACTCTAAAAGTTTTCAACCCAGTAATTAAGTATTGAATCAATCCTCAAATGATCCATTACAGCTATATTGAATCAAATGACATGTGTTGAAATTAAAGACATGCCCACATTTAACACAAGCACATGGTGTCCCTTTAACAGTGAAAATTGGATCTAGCTTTGACTGAAACTATGGGGTGCATGTAACATTTCCTTACATTTTTCTTTTATTATTATTATTAAAATAGGTGTTCGGACCAGCTTGCACATATCTTAACTAATTCTACGTTAACAATTATATAAATTTTCAATAGCTCTGAAAAACTTAAACTTATAACAATTAAAAAAATAAATTTAAAATCTAACTAATTAAACTTAAAATAATATTTCCTTACACTTGTTTTATCACAAAGTGGTTGAGTTACTTAGGGGCTCGGGGTAGAGTTAATCCCTTGAACCATGAGCCTAACTAGTGATTGGGTCTGTAGATGAGGACCTAGTTTCAACAACATAGTTATATTTCATGTTCGTTTGTTAAAACATTTGTTAGTTTTTTACTTAATTTCAAAATTCACCATTTATGATTTAACATTTTAAATTTCTTTAGAAAAAATCAAAGTTACCATACTCATCTTAGTTTATGATCCGGCTTAGAACTTAACTTATGAATACGTCGAATCAATCTTAAAAACTTTTGTTTCAAGATTTTTTAAGAAAAAATTAAAACCACATTATTTGAAGGTTTTTTAAAAAAGACAATGAAATCATATTATTTTAAAAAAAAATTAAAAAAAATAAATTGATTGATTAATGCTGAATTGATTAGATTTGATTTAGTTAATTAATTCTTATCTATTTTAATTTAAAATATAATCTAGATTATGTTTTGAATTGATAAGTTACTAAGCTGACCCTAACCATATTCATGCCTCTATTTCACTTAAGAAGTTTCACGAATCATATAATATATACTAATAAAGCCTTTTTTATTTAATAATGAAAGATATTCTCATATTAGAAATTAAATTTTTTTCTCAAGTTTTAAGCAGTTTTATTAACCGCACGTTAGTACATCAACATAGCAACCCTTGCTTAATTTATAAGATTGTAAAGGGATGTTGCTCTTACAATCAATCAGATAAAGTATTTAATCTTGATTGACATATAAATTAATTTTAAAATGTAAATAAATATAAAACCAAAGATAAATAAATTTACAGATAGATTTTACCTGGTAGCATATCCATTTATGTTTATAGTATATATCTTGCATTTTCAACTACCCTTGAGCTCCATTTTTATTTGTATGGTTTTGAAGAAGAAGAAGGTCGGGTTGGTATCCATGGTCGTCGATTAGCTGGTGCTTAACACAACATCATGAACTATATATAGACAGCAACTTTCATGCACTGTGCCAATGCAAGCATCCACCTTGTCACCTAAATAATCTAGGTGAGCATTTGTCTCAAAATTTGCACTACAATTTCAAGTAAAAAACAACGATATAGGATCTAAATATAGCTGTATTTTTTATTTATTTTTTTAATTCAAGATACTATATATAATCTATATATGTCACATAAGAATCGTAAGCTTCTATAGATAGAAATATTCCAAGAAATCACATAAAAAATCATCATCCATGCCTAAAAATTAACAAAAATATTTCTGGCACATACACTCATACACCATAACCATACAAACCCGAAATCAAAGCAGCCATCTCAACCCATCTGCCCTCTTGTTTTCCTCTCCCCATTGTTGTTTCTCTTATTAATCTTTGTAGCTGTCCACCAGCCTGGTTTCAGCAGGTTGGGAATTGGGGGAGAGAAAACTACCATCTATTCTTTAACCTCCCCTTTCCCCTTCCGACCACCATATGTAACACTTGTTCTTCTTCAAATCTTTAATTTCTATGCATTTTCCAAACCAAATTTCTCTTAAACCATCACCACCTTTACCTAACAATGTAATCGATCATTACCATTATCAATATCATCATCAACACCATCTATTATAGCAATTCAATAATTGTTAGGTTGTGCCATGTTGAACATTTCTTCTATCTATGATCCATCCTATAACACCACCTTCGACTTGGCGATTCTCTACTCCATCATTGCCCTCTTCCTCCTTTCCCTCTTCTCTCTTTGCTTTGTATTTCATCTCCTATTCAAATCACAAAATTCCCATCATTTACAAAGCTTCAACTCCCTTTGGTCCGTCCGATTCCTCCTTGTCTTTATCATCACACTTTGGGGTCTTAACGAGCTTTTTCGCTTACCCTTATTTCGTAAAGAACATCTCTACCCTTTTTTTCCTTCTTTAACCCTATCACAACAAGAAAGTCTTTGCAAAGTCCATGTTGTTCTCTCATTAGGGTTATTAGAACCTGGTTTCCTGGTGATCCTCCTTTTTCTTATGAACATATCCATCAAGAGAAAAACCCCACGAGGCACTTGGGTTCATGCCTTTCTTTGGTCTGCATGTATTCCCATCCTCACTATACAATTTGTGTTTGTGTTCACTTCGATGGTAAAGATGCCATCTATTTTTCATCGAAGTTCAGTTGTTTTCAAGAATAATTTTGGGGTGGAAATTGTGATGTGCACGTACCCTCTAATAAGTTGCATCATATTTGGTGCTTTTGGGGTTTGGTACACTTTGTTCTTCTTCTTGTCATGTTTCAAGGTGGTCACCCTCGCAATCAACAAAGGGTTACGAGCTAGAATATATAGCCTAGCTTTTGTGGTGATGGTAATGTTGCCATTAGAGATCTTGTTTCTTGTATTGTCAGCTTTTTGGAGACCTGAGGAGACCATCTATGGCGCATTTTCTTTCCTTGTTTTTTTCACAACATTAGTTATTGCCGCCGTCGGAGAGGGCATAATGATAATTAGACCTATCATTGATTCGTTGGCTGCTGGAGGAACCACTTCCCTGTTTCCACAGAAGCAGGAAGCTGGCCAGAGGTATCTGAGTGTAATAATACAAAGTTGATGTTGATCGGGACCAAAGTAGTCACTCTGTTGGTGCATGAAGGGCTTTCAAGTCGACCAAAATATGCATGCCAATGCGCAACATGGCACGGGACCAAGTTATGCCAATCAAGATTAGATCCTTTCTGTTGCTTGGTATATTGTTCAGACCCCTAATTAGATTTGCAAAGCAGGCCATTTTCTCACAAGTTGTGCAATGCCTCAATCTGATGAGTTTTTTCTTCTTGATAATATGTTTCTGACTCTGACATTCATGTGCTATATAGTGAGCTTGTTATTGCCTTTATCATGTAAATACAGAGCAGATTTTGTATATACAAGTATACCATGTCTACGGTATACGACTTTGATGGTTTGGAGAATTATCTCACCGAAGAAAAAAATTGAATTAGCAACAACAAATCCAGTTGCAATTGGAGACATTTAAGTTGCAAAATCAACTTAATTTGCAACTAATTTACTGGATGCAAGATGAGCATTTGTGTTAATTAACTTCGAGAGATTCTAGTGGGTAAAAAGATAACTTTGAGAACAGTATTGTCTCATGAGTTCAAGAACAGTCGGAAAACCTTGTTCTTAACTATAGGCCTTGAAATGTAATGGTTGTCTAACAACAATTGGACGAGGAAAATCGTGTTCCTCCATTGGAGATTTGTTTCTTGTCTTGTCTTGACTTGACAGCTTAAATTATGATTGTTTCTTGGCTAATAAATTGAAAATACTGAATCCAATTCGGATTTGTGTACCTTTTCATTAGAGGATAAACTTCTTCATGACTTTGATGTCTAATTAGCTAGCCCTTTTTTATTAGTGGACATGCTAGAGATCCCAAGGCTTTAAATGCCCAGCCCAAATGGTTAGTTGAAGCGCCAAGTTGGCTCGGTAAACACTAGACCTCTTTCCCCAGTTTTTTTTTTTTTTTTTTTTGGGTGATTTGCATGAGGAAGGTGTTATACAAAAAATGGTGTTCAAAGAATGAGATTCCATAGTCAAGCTCTTCAAATGATGTAAATACTTAGTGGTTACTTGACAAATATATACATATAATAAAAAAAGGTCACCTGCCTCCTTCAACAAATCATAGAAGAGGTAATGGCATGGTAAGGGTCACCTGCCTCCTTCCCGGCCTGAACTTCTACATGCCTGCTAGCTAGCAGTTTAGCTGCTAATTGTTTAATGAATATTCTATCAGTTTCTCTCAGGAAAATATGCTCATGTCAATTGATTGGTTGATAAGCATTGACCTTCTTAGATGAAATTATTTTCTTCGTTATGGGATTTCTGATTAAAAATTCTGAAACGTAAATCTGGGTTGACTTTTTTGTTGTTGTTGTTGTTTAGACATGAAAATAAGGAAATGTGTGGAGTGGATGTCTTCGATAGTTGCGGTAAATTCCAAAATTAATGCAAGACAGACGGCCTGGAGGCCGAGTCTATAGTCAGCATAGCTCTTGCTTTGACCCTGTCCCTTTTATACATTCGAAAGCGATGAACAATCTAAAACCATGGAATATTTAAATTTAAACTTTAGTCTCCTTAACCATGATCGACGAAGTTATCAAGGACGGTCTCATCCATGACTTGTCCCGAGGCTAGGGTTGGCATGACCTCGGTTGTTCTAGATTAAATTAAAATATTTATTTTAATTAATTTAAAATAATATTATTTTAAAAAAAAAATAAGTATTGATTGATTTGATTAGATAACGGGTTGATTTATCGGGTCAGTCAAGTTCGATTATATCGATTTCTACATGATTTAATTTAAAACTCGATCTAAATAATATTTTAATTTAACAGATTATTTAGACCAAGCTAAATTTTTTTACACCGATAAAAAATTAGAAGCAATAAAGATTAGGTAAGCTCTAGGAAGAAAAAAAAGGAGAAGTAATTAAATAACACCTTTATGAACAATAGAGGCAACAAAGAAAGAACACAAGCACCTTGCTTGGGGGAAAAGAAAAGGAAAAAAGCCCTAAATCAAGCTCCATTTCACAATCTCTTTGCCACAAAGCAAAAAAGTCCACTCTTTCATCCACACCTTTTGGAGTGCCTTGTCTTGTAATTAATTTTCTCATTCTTCTCTTGACGCTCCCTTTCTTTATGCAAACGGCATTTTGCATGCTTGACCCTTGAATTCTTGCATATTTTAGAATTCACCGGTTTTAGCTTTACAAGATTTTCTAACAATTTGAACTTCTAGATCCTTTGTTGGTTTTTATCGCATTTCTAGACCCATTACAGCTGCTTGTGAATAGGTGATGTGAACCACAAAGCTAGGAATTGATTATGGTGTGACCCACAGGGAAATGCTGCTAGTGGCACGTCCCCTTCTTTGTGCGTGGCAGAAAGAGTGGTTGAGTAGGCCAAACATCAGGAGGTAGAGAACTTAATTGTATTTGGATATTTCAATCAATTTATTTAAAGATTATTTGATGACTAATCAACTAAATACATGCATAAGAAACTCTTTTATTTCTTGTTGTTTTTATGTTTTAAAAATATTTTTGAAAAACATTTAAAAATTTTAATTTTTTTCTTTTTTCAAATTAATATTTTTTGTATTTTTAGTCGTTTTGATGTGTTGATGTCAAAATAAATTTTAAAGAATAAAAAAATATTATTTTAATATATTTTAAAAAAATATATTTTAAAAAATAATCACTATCACAATATCAAACAGGCTCTTAATCTAATTCAAGGAGTAAGTATTGATATAGATTAAGGTATAACTTGATCTAATAACACTCATTTTTCATGTATCTAGAAGCAATCATTAACACTATATTACAAAGAAAAAGGAAGAAAAAATATATTTTATTATATATTCAAAATTGTTTGAGCTAATAATATATATATATATAGTGGAAAATGGAAATCAAATTTCATGTCAATATCTTCAATTAATTACCAACACAAAGCATGATGTTTTGTCTTCGTATAAGATTTATGGTGAAATTAATGTCTATAGTTATCTATCCCTTTAATTTGATAGAGACCTAAAACCTAATTATCCTATTCCTTTTATAATGGAATTATATTTATCCTATATATACCTTTTATAATGGATTTTGATTGGCCACTATATGTGTTGTTGGTTATCTTCCCCGTCCATTTGGGGCGGGGCAAATCTTTGATTTGAAAAGTTTAAAGCAGGTGCGAAGAACAAAGCTGCAAAATTATAGAAAATCAATGAAGAAGGACCTAATTGAAATGATCATGTATTTCTTTAGCCTTTCCCAACTTATGGGTGGGCCAAAACCCGCAACCCTTTATTTTCTTTCCCATTCTCCCGCATTCACTACCATGCTGACAAGGTGAACTGTCATGGAATTTCTATGCTAACCATATATATATATATATTTATATATATTAAAATTGGGTTAGCATATATAGAAATTAAACTGCAAAAAAATTGAAAATATAAAATGAGAAATATAAATGTGAATTTAACTGCAAACATATATATATATAGTATTTATTTTTTTTAATTTAATGTGTGTGTGCGTGTATATTATTTTTTATGAATATTAAATAATAATTGAATAATAAATAATCATATGGATATTCGAACCTCAATAAATAAAATTTTAAATTTTTAAACTAATAAATAATAAATAAGATATAGAAAAAAAAACCAACATATATATATATATGATCACACACCTTTGCATCACAAAAAAAATTGCAATGAAATCAGCCGCAACATCCGGCTAGACCTTGACCAAGGAGCTCCCATGTAGGTGTCATCCATTAAAGAAATAATAATAATAAATAAATAAATAAAGGGTAGAATTGGTAATACACCCACAACCCCTGATACGGCTGCCTTAAGCGTGTTTGTCTGCAATTTTGTAACTGTTCCAAGATCACACGTTAAAAACAAGGTAATTAGTAATTAGTGACTAATTAATTAGCTTGTCAGATTTTGTGATGTCAGGTTTGACGAGTTCACGCTTGCTATTGGTTGTTCCCTCCTTGCTGACGTCTGCATGGCCGTTCACGGGTCCCACGTCGTTTCACCTCTCATCGTTATCCTCTTTTCTTGGTGTATGTAATTGCTACGAGCAGTTTACTCTCTCCTCCTACCTCCAATATTACTGGCTTGTGAATATATTGGTTCTGGCTTGATTTATTAGCTAAATATTAGCTTAAAAAATATGAATATTAATATGACCCATAAAGGGAGAAAGAATAAGATATTAATTAATGTATTACCTTAATTATTAATTAAGGGAAATACCTCATCATAATCTCGGCAATCAAAACACATGAATCTCACAATAAATTACCAATATTAATTAATCATACAAAATCGTAATATTAATTAGAAAATCCAAATCCAAATAATATTAGAAAATATTAATAAAACAACTTAGAATTGTCTGATGATGGACGTCATGCTTGTCAGGGTGGCAGACACCCTCTTGGTTAAAATAAAATAAAAAAATAAATTTCTAATCTTATCCAAAATTTGCAGCATCTGTCAACTGAAATATAGTATTCTTAGAATTTATTTTAGTCATGTTGATGGGAAAGTCAAACACCCTTTTAAATAAAATAAAAAAAAATAAAAAATTACCTGGTAATTATGCACCTAGAAATATATTTTTTTTAATATAATAATATCCCCTTCTGATTGGAAAAGTCTGCGAGGTTGTCATTCACACAAAAATGAATATCAGCTATTTCAGGATCCATCACAGCACTCGCAATCTTCACATTTGCCCTGTTTTTTTCACCTTTTTATCGCACTAATCCTAGAGGCGAATAGTGTTTATTTATTTTTCTCTTAATATTTGACCTTTCGCTTATTTGAAAAGTCAAATGTTAATTTCCACCAAGCTTTATCCTGTAAATAGCGTGTTTTAATTCCAGCTGTAAATAAGATGATCAATTTTGTATTTACATTCTCTTATCTTAGACGGAAAGTTATTAAAAAATAAAAATATAGAAACCTACCTAAGATGTGAACTCTTGGCGTCTCTGGCTGTTTCTGTCTCTAGAACAACCTCTACGAGTATAACCGAAGCATATCCTAGCAGGCTAGAACCATATCTACTACCTCCCTCCCCCACTATATATATGTAAACCACTCTTCTTCCTAGAAAAAAATAACCCTCGATCTTTCTTTCTTGTGCTTATGTTGTTTTTGTTTGATTTTCATAGATCATGAGCAACATACCAAGATCTCTTGCAGACTCTTCTTTCACCCTTTTCAAGCTTGCCATTTCTGCAGCTGACCCTTGGCCTTTCTCCCTTGTTTTCTTATAACCTATACTATATAAGAATTTGCACCCATCTTTAGGCTTTCAGGGTGATCTTCTTTGTTGTTTCTTTGATTTTTTGTGGTGTTTAAGCGTACAATGGGGAGTGGAGATAAAAATCATTTGAGTTTCCATATTCACTTGCCAAATCACCATCACCACCACCACCATCACCACCACCACCACCACCACCACCATGATCATCATGGCAAGAAGCAGTTGAAAGATATCCCAAAAGGGTGTCTGGCAGTCATGGTAGGGCAAGGTGAGGAGCAACAGAGGTTTGTGATTCCTGTGATTTATATAAATCACCCGCTGTTCATGCAGTTATTGAAAGAAGCTGAGGAAGAGTTTGGATTTGATCAAGAAGGCCCCATCACTATTCCTTGCCATGTTGAGGAGTTTCGCAATGTTCAAGGCATGATTGAAGAGGAAAAGTCCTCCCAAGATCATCATCAACAACAACACCATCACCACCACCACCACCACCATCATATCTTGTGCTTTAGGGTTTGATTTAATTATTTATGGAGTTGTATAAAAATCATTTGTGATCTCTTTTCAGTTTCCTTTGTCTACCAGATTAATTATTATCCGCTTCAATATTATTGTATATTTTGATGATCACGAAAAATTTAATGGAAAGAAGATTGTGTTTGGTTCAAGAACAATTAATCACAACCATCTCTTGCAACATTATATATATATATTTCTAGGGCATAGTTTATTTTTGGCTTGCTTGTTTTGCTGCTTTCTTATTAATGTGGACACAAGAAACGGTTGGCAATTGAACTAGTAGATGGAGAGAGCTAGAGGACATGTTAAGGGCAACCGTATAGGACACGGCTAGAACTTTGAAGGGGGAAGAGGGTTTGCTTAGAGCCATTGGATTTGATTCTTTGTGTGTGATTTCACAAATCCTTTTGCTTTCTTTTACTTTTTCTTTCCATTTTTTGATTCATATTGTTTGGAATATATTCCTTGTATATAAACCATACATGAAGAGACAAGCATCAAGTCCCTTCACCAAGCTATTTTTTTTAATTATTATTATTAATATTATTATTATTATTCCCAATTGCAATGTTTATAGATGGTAATATATAGTTGTTTAAGTCTTTTCTTCGATGTCTTTTAAGAATTCAAAATCATGGTTGAACCTAATGTTTGAAACATTCAGCCGGATCGAGGTTGTCTAGGAGTGCATGTTTGGTGGAGCTCCACCCTCTTTCTAGCTCTTGCTCCTTCTCCACTGCAAATACAAGATCAGTGCTTGGACTTCGCATTCTTACCAAATCCTTGGAAACTCTTAGCATTTGTCCCGAGATCGATCATGTTAAAAATTATGAACCATCCTTATTGTTAAATTTTATTTTATTTTTTTGTCTGGTAATTAAGTTATTTGGCAGTAGAAATTAACATTTAGAAGCATCTTGATCGTGCATGTATTAAATACGGTTGATTAATTTGCCTAGTGCTCACGATAATTAAGTAGTGGATATGCTCTCAACAAGATGTTGCATTCAAAAACTAAAAATATATGACTTAGGTTATGTAATAAACCGGATTAAACTAAAACGATATTATTTTAAAAATTAAATTAAATTTTTACTGGATAAATCAAATTGTGGGTTAACCCTCCAAATCAATTGAGTTAAAATTAAATTTTACCCGGTTAAATTTGAAATGCGGATCAAATTAAATTTTGATGGATAAATTATCAGGATAACTCATTAATCTAAATTAACTGGGTTTAATAACAGTTCTATACAAAACATATAATGTCCAAGGCATGCAAATGAAATGAAATCATATGAATTGGGTGAGAAAACAACAAAACCACAGTCCCAATTTTGCGTAGGGAATGTGCCTCACTGTTTTTACAAGTTCCCAGATAATGAGTGGTTTTCTTGAACAATTTAGCCAAAAGGAGCCCCTTAAAGTCATCATCAAGTGCATGTGACAGCACAGCTTAGTTGAAACAATTTGGTCCCATGGAAACAGACGGTTGGAGAAGGGCCGGACGTTTGCTTTAAAGGCTGTTTGCTTGTATGAATGCAATTGCATCTTTCCTTCTATTTTCTGCCTACATTTTGAAACCATAAGCTAACATCATGTTCTTGCTCGGGCCTCAGGGACCACGCCACCTTGTACAGCATTTATATTCTTTTTGAGGCTGGTGGGCAATATTTTAGCCTGCAGATAATATTTACCAAGTTTAAAGCTTTACCGATTGAACTCTCTGTGCTCTCTTGGCAGCTGCTGGCCATGGAAGAATTGGAAGCTAAAACTCTCCTTGAGAAAAATAAGCCAAGAATTAGTAAAAATCCCTCCAACCAATGTTAAATTAAAGTACAAATAATTTTAAAACTTCAAGGCGGTGGTCTGAGGGTACGCTTCATTTATTAATCTTCTTGTTCAAGACTTAGAGCAACATTCAGATGAATTTATTTAAGTTTTTTGTGTCCTTGAAGAAAGAATATAATTTTGATTTGAGGTATAAGTTGGCCTCGAGATAGAATTAATTCGAGGAATCTTTTCCATGTGTGAAGAACATAATCTTCGGCACTACGTCGGCTTCCTACTGCTCTTGTGGGCTATATAGCTGTCCAGGCTCAGGCCTGATCTTTTAAGCTGGTTGAAGCCCATGGCTTATAATTATGTCTGTGATTGGTGTATCAAACAAAAAAACAACGCTCGGAAAAAATGTTGGAGGCAGACTTGCTTGACATGCTTAATTAGTTGCTCTGAAGCAGTAGATCTCAATCTCTGTATAACCTAATTACACAAGCACTTGACCATATCTTGAAGCCAAAATGGAAGAGAAGAAGCTAAAATTATTTTGTGTGTGTGTGTGTATATATATATATGTGTGTGTGTGTGTGTGTGTGTGTGTCTATATAAGCTAAAATTATTTTTTGTGTGTGTGTGTGTGTATATATAAGCTAAAATTATTTTTTGTGTGTGTGTGTGTGTCTATATAAGCTAAAATTATTTTTTTTGTGTGTGTGTGTGTGTATATATATATGTGTGTGTGTGTCTATATAAGCTAAAATTATTTTGTGTGTGTGTGTGTGTGTGTGTATATATGTGTGTGTGTGTGTGTCTATATATATACACACACACACACACACACACCAACAAGGCGTTTTTATTGTACATTTTGCACTCTTTTACGAATCATAATTTTTAAAAAATTTTCAATTTAATCTTTAACTCTTATTTTTTGTGTGCATAATTGAACTCTTTCGAACTCAAATTAGTATCTAATTGCTTTTGTTTTTGATAAAAAGGTTGACTTGAAAAATAAAGGATCAAAGTGAAAGGAACCAGAAAATAGATGGCAACTTTTAATTTCATACCAAAAGTTCATTTAGTCCCTCTTTTTTTCAATTAATAGGTTAATTGGTCCTTTTAGTTGTTAAAAATTCATTTTTGATAAAAATCCTTATTTTTTTTATTTTTCAATCTTTGGTTTATTTGAGGAGAGAGAGAGAGGGTTATTGAAAATTGTGAGAGAGTCATCATTAACACTTATTCCGACCACCAAAATGGTTAAAATTAGTGTTTTTCGTTATAAAGAGTTTTATAATAGTTATTTTGAGTTTCGATATTATCCTAAAAAATAGATCTAAGACGAGAATGATAAATTTTATTTGGTTTGATTTTGTGATTTGAACTATTATTTCAGTTTATTAGGTTGATAAGTTGATTTTTAAGTATTTTAAAAGTATTTATAGAGTGTTTTTAAGTTAAAATAAATTGAAAATAAATTTTTAAAGTCGAAACTCACTACCATGTTTTTCCAACACCATAGTAGTGGCTAAAATCTAAACATTTATTATTTTACCCTTTAAAAAAATATAACCCAATCAGGCGAACTTTGACTTCAACGTCCATTTCAAAGGCACTAGGGTGTTGGCCATAGGCTTTAAATGTCTGAGCTTATTTTTTCTGTTTTTTTATTTTATATTTAGGTTAAATATAGTTTTATAAAAAATATATTAATAAATATTGATGAATTCATTATTAAAATCATAGATTTAACGAGTTAAGTCACAACATTTAAACTATAATTTTATTTTATTTTTAATTTTTTTAAAGTATTTTTTGCCCATCAATTTAAAATAATACAATTTTGCTATTTGTTATCAATAGTATATTTTTTTTATTCAACTTGAAAGTAAAAAAAATATAATTACATCATTTTTTATTAATTATCTGTTTTTTTATCTCATTCCCACACGCCTACACGTTTTCTCCTAAAAAAATATTTACTATAAAAAATTTTCATGTGCTTTGTTATTGTATAAATCTATTAAATAAAAAATAATCTTTAAAAATAAAAATAGGAATTAAATAAATTATCAGTTGTTGATCACCAAACCAAACCTGCAATTTGTTTAACATGACCTGTATTTTATTGCCGTGGTCCAAACCTTGAGGGGCCCCACCAAGCTGGTCTAATGAAAAAACGCCACGTTAAATAAAGTGGTTAGGACTACGTATACGACTATAGTACATTAATTCAAGATATTAAATAAATCACCCAGTTGATTCCGGCACGCACCATGGCTTCTGGGATCCACGTCGCTGGAACTAACTACAAGGCCTTGTACAAAGACGGTACTATATTAATTATGGACTGGTTTTTCCTTGGTGTTGTTACCTCAAATATCCCATGCCGATAAACACCAGAATGTATACCAATCGGAGACTCCCCTTGATCGGAGCCATTGATGGTGTTCCGAGGTAACTCCAAGAACTGTCGCATTTGTGCTCACTTTATAAAACCGTCGGCATGCATGTTGCTATTTTAATTCGATAATATACATAAGTTAATTCAGCTGAAAAATCATGTAGACATTTTTGACAAAAGAGTCACGCTATATGGGTTTAAATCAAAACAAATTGAATCTCAACATGATCCTGGCTAGACATTTCTTCCTACACCTCCAATCAGATGCGATAACAAGAAAGTCGATGCACTTGGTACAAAAAATAGTGTGTAACAGTTCTACAATTATGTATTGGCTATGTCATCGATGTCTTGCATTCGAGGTGCGCATTGTCACGCCATGTAAGAACTTGGTATATCCAATAAAACTCAACTTCCCATCAGAGCTTCTAATCCAATCCTTGACTGCAGAATAAGCCGTAGGGCCCAAATTCATTTCCTGCAGAAATTATTTGATTGTCAGGAGGTGTTTGATCGATTGAACATAAACTGGTAGCTAGCTAGTAAAATAGTAGATGCTGATACCTGTGCCAATTCCTCCACCGAGATGACCTGGTTTCCTTCTTGTTCAAAAAAACCAAAGGCTTCAGTTGCAATGTTCTCCCATCCTTCCAGGGCTTCGAGCTGATGTGTGCTGATTGCAGCAGCACAGAATTCCTCGAACCCCATTCTCTTGTGAGCGAGCGGTTCCATCTGAAATTGGAAGCTAAGATATTAGTCTTAGCCATTGGGGTTCACAGCATGACAAGCTCCTCGTGCAAGAGTCACATGAAATCATATCATTTAGTGATTTCCAAATGATATAGAAATAGAGAGGAAAACCAATAGAGAGTGATCAAAGCCATCCATTTAGAGAACATAGCTGTGAGAGAAAGGCAACGGCAAGAGATTCATGATTTATGATCAAGGCTCTTTTTCATGTTTCACTACATCCTACTTTCGAGCACAAGCACAAAGTTATTAAAGGAACCATGTGAACAAAACTGGAAAATGTGAGGACTATTGCAGGTGTTCCCTCTCAAGAACAGATGATGAGTTGATTTTTCAATAGTCCCTATCAAGGAAATAAGTTGGTCAAATATTTCACCTCAAGCTCCAAAATGTTAAACAACTCACGTAACACTAACCTCAACGAGATAAAGTCAGAAAGATTAAGGTAAGGAAACTGTCAAGTGTACTAAATATATAGCCAAATGAACTTTGGAATCAACATTGTTATTTTCTTTTCTTTCTGGAAAATCTCCACAAACAATGCTGTGGAAGAAGCCAGCGGAATAAGTAAATAAACCTTACCACATTTAAAATGTCAAAAACCCGTGATTCCTTCATGGCATCAGTAACATGTCTCGTCAAAGCCTGCACTTCACCACAAGTTTATATGTTGTGAGAAGAATATACTGAAAAACAAATAACTAATACAATATAAAATTGGATCCATTAATCAATCACGTTATACTTATAAAAAATAAACTAAAAACCTCTGTTTGAAAATGTCAAAATTTCACATAGAGAGATAGAGAAAGAAAAGAAAGCTTTGACTAACCACTCTGAAATTATTAAGGGATACGGATCCATTTTTCGGTTCCAAGAGACTAAATTGAGTCTTGAGATAGACGAGCTCATCTTCAGGAATGGCTTTTGAAAGAGCCTGCAAAAGTCAAACAAGTAAAAAACCAGTCCCAAATCGCAATTCTACATGATAATGAGAGTATTATATAGAAAGCTACTATGCCCGAAATGGTGGACAACTAGATTCAAATCACTCAAGAAAGAAAACCAACATACACATTACTCAATGACATAATCATAAAATCCCATTATTTTCCTTCTTTTTTTTTCGTTCTTTATGAGGGAAACGGTTCCAATCAGAATGCAAGTGTCCATGCATAATTATTGTCACCGTTGCGTGTTTGAAAGCTGTGGTGCGAAGTAATACAAATAAAAACCAGTCTCAATCTTACTTAAAGAGTATTCAGTGGAAAGCTACTATGCTCCAAATGGTGGGCAACGAGTGCCACATCACTCAATAAAGCAAAGCAACATACACATTACTCAATGACAGTGATAAAATCCCGTTATTTTCCTGTTCTTTTCTTCTTTTTGAGGGAAAAGATACCTTTAAAAATACAAGTGTCTATGCATAAATACCTTCAATGCTGCCCGTTTGAAAGGTGTGGCACGAACATATGACTTGACCAACTTGAAGATCAAAATATCCAAAGGCACAGCTGGATTTAAATCTCGTAACCATGGGTGGGCTGCAAATGTAGGAGATTTTATTAGTTTCCACAAAGATGAACGCACAGCGTAAACTGTTAGTAAAAAGGATGTGCAAAATCATACATATCCAGAACAGAGAGGGAGAGGGAGAGACAGGGATTATCTATATATTCAGTGTTCACTGATTAAAGTAATGGAGGTTCTGAAATATTTGCAAATAACTTACTTAGAGCCTGAGCAGCAGTCATTCTTTTTCTGTGGTCCTTGTTCAGAAGCCTTTTGACAAAATCTTTAGCTTCTGGTGACACAGAAGGCCAAGGTGAATCATCAAAGTTAGGATCAGCTCTTAGCACAGAGCGGAAAATTCCCGATTCAGTTCTTGCCCAGAAAGGTCTACTTCCGCATAATAATATGTATGTTATCACACCGGTACTCCACATATCAGCTTCGAGATTGTACGATCTGTGGAGCACTTCAGGTGCAACATAATATGCACTGCCAACAACATCGTTGAGACGATCATCTGTGGATGTATAAGAACTGAATGTTTTGCACTCAAATAACAGTTGGAAATAACTAGCCTGTATTAAAGGGAACTGGTTGTAGCAATAACCAGGAAAAAACAAATTTGCACGGGTGGCTGGAAGATCTAATAATTTTGTATGATTCAAATCCATGGAAAGTATCCGTGTTTTACTTCAAGCAGTTAAATGCAATTGAAAGCACAGTCATAAACAAATAAATTCATATGGAATTGCCAATGATGTAAGTTTCTGGCAGTCAGCCAACCCAAGCTTGTATGAGGACAAAGGAACCAATGCAGGTTGGCTGGGAAACACCATGAGTCAGATATAGTTCGATTTCATTTTCCTTTGATCCACAATTTCCTATTTGTTCTTTTGTGAAAAAAATTCCTAATTGTTGATTTTTCTTCTGTTAGCATAAACTTGAAAGAAAATGAAAATCAGAAATTAGAAGAGTGCGTAAAAATATTTCTTTTATAAATATCATATTATGCCCTGACAGAAACTGAAAAGAAAAACGAACGCAAATGAAATCTGCATTTCACACGGAATTTCCTGAGGCGCGACACAGGAGAAGTTTGATTTTGAGCCTTTGAATCCACCAATAAAAATGCTTTATATGTGACATTATTTTGTGGAGCAAATCAACCTCCCAATGAATATGAAAGTGTAACTGGGACAATTTCACAGAGAAAATAGAAAACCCTTTGACAAGTTTATCGGTAAGCAAATGTTACCTGGCCTTACAAAATCAGATAGACCAAAATCGATAATCCTCATTGGAGCATCCTCATCTCTTGAGGTGAAAAGAAAATTCTGCCAAGTGGTCACAGAATACATGGTTAAGAGCTGGAAAGGAAATTGGTGGCTTAGTGTCCTACGACATGAGTTTGTTACTTTAAAACATAGAATCCAAACAAAACAACACCATACTTTAGTGTCCATGCTTATCAAAGTACCTCTGGCTTTAGATCACGGTGAGAAACCCCTTGAAGATGACAATAGGCAACTACACTTAGAATTTGCACAACAATAGTTTTAGCATCTTGCTCGGTGTACCTTCCCCCTCTGCAAAATGGAAGCCACAAGGAATAGAGTCAAACAAAAAATCTGAAGTCCAAACTATAAAGCAACTAAAAAACTGAAGCATCACAGCGAGTAGAAGTATTCCCTTCTCCTTTACTACCTTGATAAAATTCTGTCCAGCAGTTCTCCACCTTCACATAACCTGACAATAACAAAGAGATTTTAAAACACATGAGAACAAATTTAGAAATTTTGTGATGGCATAGTAAGTAAACCTCAGTTACCTCAATAGCAAACAAATTAAATTTATAGTGGAGGGTTAGGTTCATCATAAGCATCAGCTCAATTCATGAAGGTGTAAATAAAACATCAAAGAAATCATCCAAAACGAGAGGTTGAACTCCGATAAGATAAATAATCTTTTCGAAGAAGAAGTACAGAATATACATACTCCATGGCTATGTAGACATTATTTTCATCCTCAAAAGCATCATAGAATTTGATTATATTCTTATGCCCCGACAATGCTTTCAATATCTTGACCTCCCGTCTAACATCTTCAATTGATATTGCTGTTGTCATCTGCCAATCAATACCCATTTAGTTAGCAAACCACCCCAACATCGATTCAGTCATACAATACATCAGCTAGCTAAAACAATCGATTTCATCTCTAGTGGCAATTGCAGCTCTTACAATGCTTGCTCAGGTCAGCAATACTAGACACTAAACAACATCAAGATTTCGTTTTTTGTTCGACGGCAAGGGATATTCTCGATCCAGCTAATGCATCAACAGAAACTAAATACGATCTTAAGGGCACCCATACTCATTGTATAGCATGTTTAAAGGATAATGTTTGCTCAGGTCAGCAACATTGTGACATTAAACAATATCAAGACATAGAAACATGAACTGAACAAGACAACCGGCACAATCATATGGCATGTTTCAAAGACATGATAGTTATCACAGGTGAAAATTATGGCATTTGGACAGATGAAAGAGGAAGTAGACAAATGCTGACAACAACCGACAGAAACACACGTATGTAACAGCAAACGAACGGTCAGGATTCATCAATCAAGACTAACACTGAAAACAATGCACCTTAGCTTTGGAAATGATCTTGACAGCAACAGGTTGTCCTTTAAGCTCTCCTTTCTTTCCTTTAGCCCAGCAAGTATGCCCAAAATGCCCTCTCCCCACCTCCTTTCCCAACTCAAACTTCGCCGCCAAGTTCTTTGGATACCCAAAATTCTTATCCAAACCCCCCGTCCCAGTCCCCGCCGCTACCCTCTCTCCCCCTCCTCCCTCTCCGCCACCATCCACCGTTATCGGTTGCCCCTCCTGAGGCTGCTGCTTCCCCTGCACCCGCCTCCTCATCATAGCCATGATCGGCTTAGCCGGAGAAGGAGGCGGCAACGGCCACCGGAACTTCCTCCCCGGCGTCCTCGCCGGGGAAGGCGATGGCATGACTCCCGCGGGAAGTGGGCTCTGAAATGGGCTGGCTGCGAATGAATTGGCGTAGCCATTGGTGGCAGGCGGTGCCACCTCAACCGTCGCCGCGTTCGGCGGAGTAGGATGCTTGATCGAGTTGATCACTTCATTGTTAACAGCTGACACGTCTTTGCTGCAGCAGTGTCCCATGGGTGGATACGGAGGTGAAGTTGTTGATCAGAGAGAGTCAGATCATCAGACGGTGGGCTGTGATATTAAGTCAGGTGCTGAGGCAGTAACCGTGGGAAGGAAATTTAGAGGGAAATACAAAGAAGGAAAGGTAAAGAAAGAAGGAGTTGAGAAATGGAGGAGAGGGTTGGGCTATTAATATTTTTGAAAGTTGACAGAGAGAAGATAGAGTGAAATTGAATTGTATGCCTTAATTGGTCAAAGCCAAATTTCTGTCCGTCTGATTATTGTTATCACATAAGGTGCCTGCGGGTCCCTTGTGTATTTACCCTTGATGAATGCCACTCATTGAAGAGTTAAAATATGCTGGTTTGAGTTTTTATTTTTATTTTTATTTTTAATTTTTATTTAATTATTATATGATCTCTTATTTAAGTCATATTTTTTTCCATGATTTTGATTTTGAAATTGAGACTATAAAGATAAATATGATTAGAAGTCAAAACCATAAGGTTTAGCTTAAAAAATGAATTTCGCTGGTTTAATTTATACTACTCAATATTACCACAGTATAAATGTGTTATTTTTATTTTTAAGGTCTGTAAATGTTTTTCATGTTTTAAAACTCAGAATTTATTTACTATTTAATTAAAGATAAGTCAACATGTTAAAAAAAAAAAAAAACTCATTTTTGCGAAGGCCCGATTTAAAGTTTCCATGATGTGAATGCAATGAATGCGACCCTGTTCTTCATTTCAATGTTCTTATTAAAAAAAAAAAAGCCTTAGATCCACAATAAAGCATATTTTTAAACAATTTGTTGTTATAAATTATTTATGTACTCATGAGAGATTTATTTTTCTGTTTAAGATTAAATCTGGATGATAATGTTAAAAATAAATTCATTAATAGAAACTAATAACTAAAATATAATGAAAATGTTTTTTTTTTCAATATTACAGTAGACTGGAAGTATTTAAAAATGTAGTTGTAATTATTTTTTAAAGTATTTTTTATTTGAAAATATATTAAAATAATATTTTTTATTTTTAAAAATTATTTTTGATATCGACGTATTAAAATGATTTGAAAACATCAAAAAAAAAATTAATTTAAAATAAAAATAAATTTAAATTTTTTAAAAATATTTTTAAAATATAAAAATAAACAAGATCTAAGCAAAGTAATGAAATCCAACGTTTAATTTTATGGCTAGGTTTCACGAAACAGTTTTTTTTTTGTAATAATTTTTTTTTTTGAAAAGAAATAGCATTGTATTTCTTTGACTTACGTTAAGGAAACACCTTGACTTATTTTAGTTTATAAGTTATGATATTATATTTATTGATATAATTATTAATCATGGTCTGTGAGAAAACGCGTTTTCTTGTGGAAAATGCTGCGTTTAATATTATTATACGAAGCTTGAGGAAATTTCTAGCTCCAAAACAGATGTGAATCTGCAGGTGGATGCTTTTCAGGAAAGAAAAGGACAGGCAGTAGAAGACTAGGACAGGCCACTGATCCTCCCTTGGAAAAATCGTTAATTGTTTTCTCAAGGTTCTTCTTTTGATCCAAAAGTGAAAGATTTTGTTATTGTTTTCCATGTTTAGAAAGCTGAAAAGTATGGCTGATGTCACCGCCAGATTTATTAAACTCCTGAGTTTTCCGTCCTAAACCCAACGCGCAAGCAATGAATTTGATTTTAAATTAAATCAATAAAAAATTAACTTAATTAACATGTGATTTAATTCAAACTTAATTTGATTTGTAAAACTAATAATTTAAAACAATGCTGTTTTATTTTTAAAAACAATTAAAGCCATGCTGTTTTGAATTCAGTTTAATCAGCTCGGATTAATCCTCTTGTAAAAGTCGGTTTAATAACTTTAATTAAAAATTTTAAAACTAGTAATTGAGTTTGTTTTTTATGGGATTCAAATCTATAATGTAATTAAGAATGAAAATCCCTTATAAATATATCAAATTAGACATAGATGGGTAGTCTATCAATGAAGTATTGGTCTAGCTGTTAAGATATTGTTATATTCCTGCAAAGATGAGAATACAAATTCGATCTCTATAAAACGTACTTATTGGAAATGGCAACCACGAACCCTAAACGGGACTAGTCTCATCCTTTAAAATGATGTGAGGATATCCGGGTAAGAACCTAAAAAAATAAAGGGATGATCTAAAATCTAATTATAGAAAAAAATCATAAATATCTTGATTACTGAATAAAAAAGAAACAAGAATAAAGTCTAGAACGGTATGCTACATGGTGGGTACATTAGGGAGTTTAATGTTGTCACCATCTCCAATTAAATGTTTTTACTATTTGAGCAACATAAGAAAATATAAAGTAATGGGTCATAAATTAAATTGCTTCTTCTTCGGCAATTAAATTTATTGTTGTGCGGGTTAGTGCATGAACATAAATCAAATTTCTTTCTTCAATTAATTTTAATCTGTTTTTTTTTATTAAATTCGGTTTATATAATTTGGTAAATTTAAAGAACGAGGCGAATTTTTTTTCCTAATTAAAACCAGGTGGACTATACCTAACTTGCCTAATTAACTCTGACTAAATAAATTTTAATATTTTTTATTTAAAACATAAATCCACAACTCTCGAGCTTGGATGAAGTGAGAATTAATCCGTGTATAACTATGATTGGTCTTGGAATAATCAAAATACAGGTTACCGAACAATCATGAACAGGGAGGTTTTCAAACAGGAAACATTCTCATCTTTGACTTTGCTTTTCCTTTGTAATATATTTTCCGGCTTGCCGGTTCTGTTCTCTGTCTGGATCTTGGAATTGGTAAACGGTATGGGATGCGAAGGAAAATCTAATCAATTCACACTTCACGCAGTTTGATGAAAATATTAAAGATATATTGCAAGTTAGTTCGCCAGGACACTTGCTGGTTAATCTAAATTCAAACAGCGATTTTAAATAAATAATTACTTTTATTCTAGTTGCTCAACTTGAACTAGTCAGCAAGGTCAACCTTCAATCTTTTCAAAAAAAAAATGTCAAATTATATCATCCTAGGAGGAAAAATCCAGTCATTAACACGCTAATTATTTTTTAAGGTTTTTTTAATTAAAAAAACATCATCATTTTGATTATTTTAAAAAAAATTATGGGGTCAACCTCTAAATAAGATTTTAAATCTATTAAATTATATTTCCAAGATAGCCAAGTTCTTTTTGCAAACTAGCTTTGTTATCTATTTTATCACACTTGTGTATTGTCACGACGATTGTCCTTCTTGACTGGAATCTCTCTGGTTATGGGAAAAACAAAGAATTTTTATTTCTTATTAATAAAAAATAAGTGGAGTCGTCATCTAATATTTTAGTCACTAAAAACCTTAATTGGTCTTAAAATCTTGATACATAGACTAGTTATGTGTATAAATAATGTATCACCCCTAGCACACTTTACCTAAAATAAATTGCATTGTTTGTTTTTTCTTATATAAACTAAGATATCGTTGTGTGTTTCTAGTTATTGGTTTGTTTAAGGTTTAAGAAAAATCTTTCTTGATAAGAAGATCCTTATTTTATCTATTCAAAAGTTAAAACATTTTTTTTTGTATTTTTTCCTTTGATATCGGTAATACATCTTACGTGTAAATTCATAATACTTGATATTGAAACAAATAAAATAATTTTTTTTTATAAAATATAGGCTAAGTTCTAATGGCTATAATAAACTAGATATTAAATTCAATATGCATACGAAATAAAACAACTGTTTTTGTGATTTTTTAATATACTAAAATATACAAATATAATTTATTTTCGAGGGACTTAACCACATGCAACTTAAAATAAAATTGTATTTTTGAAAGAAAGATATTTGTTATTTTTATGGAACGAAATTGATTTATTTAATACCGGTTACAATTCTAAATATTAAATTACAAAAGGTAAAAAAAAAAAAAAAGATACAAGGTTTGAAATTGTACTTTAAGTGCGTTTGCCAAACAAAATTTAGTGTTTTTGTTTTTTAGGTAACTTTTTGTGGTTGTAGTTTGAAAAAAGTAAGTTTTAAAAAGGTACGGTTAGCTGAATTTAGATACGTGTTTGGTAAAAATTATAATTGAAATTTATGTGTAGCAAAAAATACGTATAAAATTTTTGGTTGTTGTATTTGATAGTGTGCTTGCGATTACTTTTCAAAGTGTTTTTTACTTAGAAATACATTAAAATAATATATATTTTTTATTTTTTAAAAATTATTTTTAATGTCAGCGCATCAAAATGATATGAAAACACTAAAAAAATATTAATTTGAAGCAGATAAAAAATATAAAAAAATAAATTTTTTTAAAAACACTTTTGAAACATAAAAATAAATAGAGTTTTATGAAACTTAATTAAAAAACATATAAAAATATTTTATAAAAACTATATTTCAAACTTAATTTTTTTAGTGGTGGTAGCACATAAAATACAATTTAATATGTTAACAAAACATCTTATTATACTTGTTTCACTGTAAACACAAAAACAACCCAATCAAATGTACCAGGCTTTCTAGCCAAGCCCAAACCTGATGCAGGCTCTACCCAAGGAAACCGTATGGGCTTAGAAAAACACAGGGGCATCCATGAAAAGAAAACAACCCACCTTTTTTTTAAACAATGGCTTTGACCCACAAACAAAACTAAATGCACCTTTCTTGTTCTTGAAGAATCAAAACAGCTGAAATCAGAGAAACTTGCCTTCCAAAACAACCCAGACCGATATTGATTTATACTTCAGTGTTTATTCAGAGTCTTGGCCTAAAGGAAGAAAACTTCAAGAATCCTAGGCTCTTCAATGTGTACTACCAAAAAAAAGAAACCTGGTTATTTCACTCCTCACTTTCACCCTCGTTTTTCCTCTACAGTAAAACGGGACCTCATTAATCCAAACCACATGAAAAAGCTAGATGTAATTCTAAGAAAAATATAGCAACTATTTCCATTACCCTGTGGTCAATACATGGCTATATTCTTGGTTAGAATAGAGACTGATGCTCATGGATGGAGCAAGGCTATTGCTCCCGGCTAGAGAAATCTACTACTGCTTGACTGACACAAGTGGTGTCACTGCTTTTGGCTAGAGAAGTCTACTGCTGTGGATGCTGCGAATGGAAAAGAAAATTTTACTAATTTTCTTTTTGCTAATTTTTAAAAATTCTTTGCATTTTTTGAAGTAAAAGCAAGAAGCCAAACACTAAAGCGTATACTCTTAGATTGTAGTTATTTTTAATCAATTAAAACAACACTGCTGCTGCTGTGACCGAGAGGAAGAAACTTTGTTGCCGCTGTATGAATGGAATGAAGATACTCTGCTGGACAGGAACCGTGGGGGAGACGATCTTGGTGGTCTTGAGAGGAGTTGTTGTAGCCGAGGAGGAACTACTATGTTTTGGTTGGATTGGACAGAGGACAGGGTCAATCTGTTTGTTTTTTTTGGAATAGAGAGTGAATGGTCTTTGGGCATAGAAGAGGAGAGGGGCTGGTTCAAGTATGGTGGAAGCTAGTGGTTGGTAGTGAAACGAGGATAAGGGAGAGGCTGTATGATGGTGTAAAGATTGCTGTATGATGGTGTAAAGATTGTAGGTTGAGCCTTTGGTTACGGGGAAGGCCCTGTTAGTGTTCTTGGCCCTCTCTCTGTTTTTTTCTTTCTTTTTCAGGGTTGGCTTATGTTTCCTGGCTAAGAGTTCGCAAAAATGCTTGAAATGTAGTGCGATGGCGTTGATGGTGTTCAGTTCAGCCACCCCTCCAGCTTTTTGTTGTTTTTCCTTTCAGCAGGTCGAGACAAAGTGAAGGCTTAAACTAGGGAAGATGACTTGGCTGGATTTTGCCGTTTCTAGGTTGGTTTCAGGCTGGGAAATTAAGGGGAAGGTTGCTATAGTCATGGCTAGTAGATGGTGTTTATGGCAGTGATCGTCCATCCTTTCCCATGCCGCTTAGGTTAGTTTTTTTTTTTTTTAATCAAAAGAAAAATTATGAGAGATCAAATGGAGAGGTTCTAAAAGGAATTATTAGTAATAAGGAATAGATCCCAGTCATTTAAGTTCAGGATAAAAATTTGTTCTATTCTGTAATTAATAAGAGACGACACAAGATTATTTTAGCAAGCACAACAGTGCTTGATAATGTTTTTGGAAGACATCCTCTAAGTATTTTTAATGCAATAAAAGCTAAATTTTTGATTTATAACTAATTATAAATATCAAGATATAAGTTGATATAAGATTTGTATCGAATAGTTAAAGGACGAGGGAGATATTAAGGTTAAAAGGTAGGTATTTAGACATCTTTTTTTTTAAAAAAAAAAATAATTTTTCTGAATTTGATCCTTGAATTTTTGATACTTTGTAATGGAACTCCCAGTTAGTTCTAATTTTTTGGATTCTTTACAATTCCATCCTTAGCCTTCTTTAACAAGACCATCAAATTTTAGTACTTTTTACAAAGTGATTTTTAGTTTCGGATTTCATCAACATAGTCCTCAATTGAACTTTATATTTTAAATTTCTTCCAATTAGACCCTTTATTGTATCAATTTAGCATTTCAAAGTTTTAATTGTGTCTCTAAACTTTTAATCTTTACAAATTAATAAGAAATGAGCCTCCAAACTTGATTTTTCTTCAATTCACGAGTCATTGCTTGAATCCACAAAACCATTAGAAGTTTAATTAAGTCCTTGACTTGTCCATCTTTTAATTACCATTAGAATTTAATTCAAGTCCTTAAATAAGTCAATTAAACCTGCTAAAAATTTAATTAAGTCTTTAGATTTAATTAATTATTTTAACTTTGATCAAGTTTGGATTTTAACCTCATTTTTCTTTATTTCTTCATCTCATTTTGTCTGGCTATTCTTCTAGTATTTAATTTAGTTTTTTGTAGCTCTTCGTGTCGAAAAATATTTTAGAATTTTTAGATTTTTGTAATAAAAATAAAAATATATACATTTATAAAATAAATTTGAGGGTATGAAATTGGATTACAATATACTTTAAACATAATTAACTCAATCACCTACTTAAAAAGTTCTCCTAAGATTTTGTGGATGGCAACAATTGATATTATATTTGTGTTTTGTTCAACTGAATCAATTTTTTTGACATAACTAGTTTGATGTTTTGCCTGTAATGACGTGATAGAAAACCATTTTGAATGAGAATGATGAACAATTTAATTCTCTAACCGAAGCAATACTGAAACTCATATACTATATATGTGTGTATGGATTTTCAAGTTATTTGTGAAATTTGTAAAACTCGAACTAATAAATTTAAAAAATTAAAAAATAATTTGTTATTCATGGTTTTAGGCCCGTAAAAACTTGGGCTCTCCCAATCAAATCAGCATGTGCATACATGGTCTTAGGCCCTTAATAATTTGGGCCCCATTTAGATAAGCAGGTGCAGAGATGGGTTTAGGCCAGTAATTACTTGGGCCCGCATTCAGATTGGCAGGTGCAGACATGGGCTTTGGGCCGTAAGAAATTGGGCCCCCCATTCAGATCAGCGAGTGCAGCATGTACCAGCATGCCAGCCTCTTCTGAGTTCTGACACATGGTCACAGATTCATAGCTCACCCTCGCATTACTTGAATTACAGTTTGAATAGTTAACTTGTTTGGAGATTTATTTTTTAGAAAATTAAAATAAATTTATTTTGAATTATTCAAAATAAGATAAAATTTTTATTGAACCGGTTAATTATAAATTAATATTACAAATAAATTTTTTATAAATTAACATTATATTCAATTTAATTTAAAACTCATGTTAGATGTTTGAATATAGTAAATATTATTTTTTAAAGTATTTTATACTTATAAAAATATTAAAATAATATATTTTTTAAATTTATTTATAATATTAGTACATTAAAATAATTAATTTAAAATTATAAAACATAATTTCTTTTAAAACATGGTAAAACTCAACCTAATATATATATATATATATATATATATATATATATATATATATATATATATATTAGTTTGAATGCAGTAATAGTTATATTTTAAAATATTTGTTATTTAAAAATATATTAAAAAATATTTTTTTAAAATTATTTTTAATATTAATATATTAAAATAATCTAAAAATATTTTAAAAATAATAATTATTTTTTAAAGTGTTTTTATTTAGAAATATATTAAAATAATATTTTTATAACAGAAAATTAATGTGAAATAAAAATATTAATTTAAAGAAAAAATATTTTTTTTTAAAAAAATTTTTAAATAATAAAAACAAAAAGTTTCTACTTCTCCTGTAAGTATTGACAATCATACAATCAACGTGTTACGCCGTGTTTAACAACACTGCTCAAAGGACTGGCAGTGACCAAAGATACCAATAATGTTTCACCTTTTTTCCCCCCTATAAATTGCGGGAGCCTTCATTTCCTATCAAGCTCTCTCTCGTCAACTTTTTTCACTATTGACACTCCAACCCCTCTCAGAACCCTCAACAAAGTTTCCCGAAATCCCTAATCTATTCTCTAAATCCACTTCTCAAGATTTTTTCACTCAAGGCACTCTCGTTTTCTCCTCCCTCATTTCAGTTTCTCTTTCGCAATTCTAGGGTTTTTATTTTTTTTAATTAGGGTTTTCTTGCCGTTGTGTTTTGTGCAGTTACGAATTGGAGAGGTATCGGCGATTTGTGAAGTAAATGGAGGTGACTGCCGGAGTAGCGGCAGCCTCACGAGGTTCGTTGTCGAGGAAGGAGTGGCGAGCGGTTACGGAGCAGCAGCATAGAAATGGTGGTGGTGGAGAAGAGGTGGTGAGTGATTTCTTGCTTTATCGGGGTTTGTTTGGTTGATGGGGAAATGTGATGGGAAACAGGAAAAAACCTTGGTGTTTTGATTTGGGCTTTATGGAATCATGCGGGTTTTTAGTTATCATGTTTTTGAGATGCAAGACAGGGAATTGGGTTTCTCTCTGTGTGTTAAAATGTGCTTATATAGTGGTTTGTAGAAATGTATTGGTGATACCCTTGATGTGGAATGTTTGGCTTGTATGGTTTTCGAAGCAAGCAAGGTTTTGTTTTGAAAACCAAGTGACTAAGCTAATTGTTTTTGAGGCCATGGGTAAATGGGTGAAATGTTATTAGCTTTTTTGATGGGAAAGCTGTCTCTTTTTTGGTTATTTGAAGATGGGGAGATTGAATAGAGTTAGTAACTGGGGTTTCTTTTCCTTTTTAGATGTTTTTCTGTGGTGCTTGTTAATGGGCGTTTGAATGCAAACCAAAAAATATATTTCTTCGAGTTTTCAGTATCTGCTAGGCAATCAATGTGGGTATTAGATGATTGGTTTTTGGGTCATTAACTGTGGAAGCTTTTTATCACAGAATTTGGAACGTTCAAAGTTGGGGCAATCAGATGAGAGAACAATATATGAGGTAAATGTTGTGGTTTTTGGGCCTGGGTGTTTGGTTAACGGATTGTATAAAGTTAACTTGGTTTGATGTTTATCAAGGTGCAGCATGGAAGAGAGCCTGTTGATGTGGACTTCTGTTCAATCACAGTTGATGGGGGTTTAGATGATGACATCTTGCAGCAGCGAATTCACAGCATTGCTAGACAAAGAGAAGAGTTGCAACACATGGAGACTGAGCTCAGAGCTCAAGTGATTGCGGGGTCTGAGATCATGGAAATACAGAAAAGCTTCCATGCACAAATCAAAGAACGTGAAGATGCTGCCGCAAAGCTTCAGGTTTGGATTTTTCTATCAATACCGTCTCAGAATTCTTCTCCTAGTATATAAAAATTGCAATAATTTGTAATTGCATTAAACATTTTCTGGTCATTGTGTTGGGTTTAAGTCTGATAGAAGTTGTAAAACCACCACTGTATGAATTTGATCAGGTTTGTATTGCAATTACAGTGACCTCACCTGAAACCCTTATGTTCAGGTCCATAGATTTTGTTGAATGTCTTTACGTTATTCCACAAAGCAGTTTTTAGGAACTGTGTAGTGACTGCTCGACAATTTCTCATTTCTGCAACAATTTCCCTTACAAATGCAAGCTTACTATGCCGTGCAGGAACAACTGCATGAAAGGGGACAGACCATACATGACTTGGAAAGGAGAATGGAAGAAAGAGATAGAGAACTGCATGCAATTAAATTAGATAATGAAGCGGTTTGTTCATCTCTTCGCTGTACCTTTGGACAAAGTCTTTGCGGCAAGCCATATGTCATGTGCTATCTCTTGTCTATTCTTACAGGCCTGGGCTAAAGAGGATCTTCTCAGGGAACAAAATAAAGAACTGGCAACATTTAGGTATGTCACTTGTTCAATGTTTTGACACTGTTTTATGCCTTAGTTTGATGGTAGAAGCAACTTTCTAATTTCATGCAAGGCTTTTAAAAGATGTGCACGTGAGAAATTCATAGACTATCATACGTTTAGGTCTCAATGATTTATAAAAAAAAATTTGTTGAGCTTTTTCGATTTATTTTACCCTTCTTTAAGGTTAGATTGGGTCATTTAAGTCTGGATGGGCTAATTTAGATGGTCTATTTCTTTTTGCAGAAGAGAGCATGATCATTCTGAAGCTGAAAGGGCACAGCATATACAGCAATTGCACGACCTTCAAGAACATTTTCAAGACAAGGAAAGGCAGATTCTAGAGTTGCAGGAACAGGTCTGTCCATCAATTGAGTTCTGATTTGCTTGCATTTTTTCGTTGGGTGGGAGTTGACACTTCTGGTTTTGACCAGGTGCTGTTTATAGAAAACGGAAGTTTTTACTATAAGATTGCCGAACAAGAATTCTTAAACATAAAGTAACACTGTTATGTTACAGCTTAAAAGCAGGAAAAGAAAAGGAATTCTTAAAACATGTTTTGAGTGGGAGGTCTAACATTTATCTTTTCTTTCAGCATAGGGTTGATCAGGAGACCATATATTTGAAGGATGAACAATTGAAAGTTTGGATCGCACGTGTTCAGGAGATGGATGCCTTGCATTCTAATGCCAACCATTCCTTACAAGCTGAATTGAGAGACCGCACAGAGCAGTATAATCAGCTTTGGCTTGGCTGTCAACGACAGGTCGCTTGCTTTCTTCACCCTTTGCACTTCTTTTCAGTCCTTGGTTTATATCACTTGGGCCTGATGTGTGTGCATGTGAGTGCGTGTGTGTTTTTGCTGCTTGCATGCATTTGTTCGCTTGTATCTCTGTTTGTGATATTTTACTGTATTCATTCAACTGAGAAACCAATTTCTACATTAAGATATTGAAATTTTACTACAGTTTTCATTCCTTGGTGTGTTTTTGTTCACTACACATCACAGAACAATTTACTGTTCACCATGGTTAAACATTTTGTATTGACTGTTTTCCCCCCCTCGTGGTCACTGATATCAGTTTGCAGAGATGGAGAGAGTTCATCTACATACTGTACAACAGCTTCAGTTTGAACTAGCTGATGCCAGAGAAAGGAGTGGATCCTATGCAGACGAGTCACACCTATCTCAATCAAACACAAAGGATGAATCAAACTTTATTCAGAACAATGGTAACCAACTTGATGTAAATGGAACTGCTGCATCCATTGCTAGTAATGGAGCACTGTCAAATGGGAATGTGGACAATGCTCAGTCTTTTGCGTCAACTGGAAATGCAAATCAGGTATCTTCCATATCACTGTGGCTGTTTTTTCCCATAAATCTTATGGCCCGTTTGGTATTGTGGTAGCGGTTGCTTTGCAAAGTGCATTTCACTTGGAAATGCATGAAAGAATGTTTTTTTCATTTTTTAAAATTTATTTTTGACTTCAGCATATCAAAACGATATGAAAACATAAAAAATAATTAATTTGAAGCGAGCAAAAAAAATGATTTTTTTTTCAAAAACGCTTTTGAAATACAAAAACGAATGGTCTCTTAATGTATGTAGTCTTGCTCTTTTCCAAGTTATCAATGTAAGAACTGTAGATACTGACTACTCTTCTATTCTACAACATTGTTGCTGCCATTCAGTATCTGTAATGCCACTTCATGTGTCCTCATATTCCTGGTTCCCCTCTCACCATGACCTCCATTACTCTGGCTTAGTTTTGAATTTTTCCATCCCTCTTTAGGTAGCTGGTTCCATAGTATACCCCTAGAGCTGAGATCTAAGTCATGCCTATTGAGATATGAGCAATCAAAAGGATTCATACTGTGGAAAACACCTAATTTGATAAGACTGTTAATCAAAAGGATTCATACTGTGGAAAACACCATACAGATAAAATATGTTATAGGCGTTTCCAAGTTTTTTTCCCAATAAAAAAAAATTGTTTCTGTTATGCAGTAGCCAGTAGGTGATTGAAATATACTTTTTAGTAGGAAGTAAAATTAAATGTTCAAATCCTATATCCATGACTTCCAATATCTGTTCTGTTGATCAATAGACCAACCATGTTGCTGGTGTTCCAATGGCTCCAACATCCTTACTCGGGATGCCTACCTACCTTCCACCTGGGCAGGTGACTGCAATGCACCCATTCATTCTGCATCAACAGGGGATTCCCCATTCTATGACATCTCATGTTCCCCAATCTCATACTGGACATTTTCACTCAGTACCTGCAATGTCATCTGTCCCGGACTGGCAGAATGGGCAGGTAACTATTGAATGGAAACTTCTTCTGTCATCATTGTAGATTTTATCATTGTAAATATTACAGGTGCTCATTTCTCTTTGATATCACTCAATAACATGTTTTCTAACCTAAACCATGATAACAATTTGTATACTTTCCTTTTTTTTTAAAAAAATATTTCAGGCTGTAACAGAGAGTGCACAATTACCTGCACAGAATCAACTTGCATCATCTAACCTTATGAGTTCAGATGGGAAGTATGACTATGAAAGGTCTGTTAATGGCCACGAGTTTCATCCAGACTATCTAGATGTTCACATCAGTCAAGGAGCAGAGCCAGATTCTGTAATCTCATCATCCACAGGGGAATCACAGGTTATGCATATTAAGTTGTTGCCTTTGTAATCAATAGTGGCAGAGTTATAGTAAAATAAATTTGGGGGGAGGGAGATATGAAAATAACGATGATGAGATAAACTAAAAGAAATGTGTCATTAATAAAATTATCAGAAATGTATCATCAATAAAGTTATCAAATTTTTGGAGGGGCCTCACCTTAGATACAAGGGCCAAAATGAACTTTCTAAAAAACATGGGGCCATTGACTCTCAACACAAGCTGTAGTGTTGCCCCTGACAATCAACTTATGTTTCATGATGATTATTGACTGCCTGCAAAAATTCTACCTTCTGCAGGTTATTGAGTCGATTGACAGGGGTTACCTGGTCAATCCCCAACCTGAGCAGAGCTTGCAAGAGATTTCTTCCCAATTTAATGATGCCTTGAGATTGAATCCTCCTGAACGGAATACTGAAACGAAGGTCTGTGCTTGTTTTTGCTGAAAGTTCCTTTGCATTGCTGGTTCCATTTATTGGGTTGTTTTTACTCCATTAGTAGCATTTGACAGTTAGGGCAGAAACTAAAATCAGTTGCATATGGACTGTTGTAGGATCAAAATGTTTTGAACTTTAATAACCATGGCCAAGCTTTGATGGAAGAGCAGGCAAGTTCTGCTGCCAGTGCATCACTATCCGAAACATCCACGCATTCAGTTAATGTCAATGAAACCACAATCAACAATGGAACTGCTGCTGTTTCGACTAAAGCATTGATCTCATCTGAGCAGACAAATATGGTTACCGGAGGAAAAACTTCTGAGACTCCTTTCCTCGATGAAAGATCTCTGTTGACTTGCATAGTTCGCACCATTCCAGCTGGTGGCCAAATTCGGATCAATTCAACGGTTAGTGACTGAGTAAAATATTTTATTATTCCCATCTTAGCTCATTTTAAAATCTTTTAAGAAGCAATGATAATTGCCATTCATGTCAATTACAGCTACCAAATAGACTTGGCAAGATGCTTTCACCTTTGCATTGGCATGATTACAAGAAAAAATATGGAAAGCTAGAGGACTTTGTGGGTGGTCACCCAGAAGTGAGTTTTTGGGATCTCAATTTACATGTTTGCTTACATGGACTGTAACACTGTATCTGAGCCTCTACGTTGTGATTTCAGTTGTTTTTGATCGAGGGTGACTTTATCCAGCTTCGGGAAGGAGCTCAAGAAATGATAGCTGCTACAGCAGCTGTTGCTAAAGTTGCTGCTGCTGTTGCAGCATCATCTCCTTACTCTTCATTCTTGCCTTCTGTGGCTGTTACTCCCATGGCACAATCTCATCGACTTAAGAAGGTTCCGTCAATTGAATCAAAGTTTTCTAATGGTGTTAATTTTGGGGTTGCCGGAGGCATATCAAATGTAAAAATTTTGAGCAAATCAAAAGATTCTCAAGAACTAAATGTGCCAGATTCTGATAAATCCAGCGTAAGCAGTACTCAAAGCAAGGGCTCAATTCATGGGACATCTAACTCAATTTATACTGGAAAACAGCAGAGCAGGTATGGTTTAAATCCTTATAAAAATATTGCAGAATTTGCAATTTATGTTGGATAATGTAGTGATGTGTACCAGTGGTTTAAGAGCTCATTGAGTTTTATATGTTTGAATGTTTTCAGGACAACTGGAGCTGCATTAACTTCTAGAAGATAGTATGGTAATAATAATTATCTGAGATGTGCATTTGCATTGTATGCCAGTTCTCAGTTTCGGTGATCATGGATTCTTGTCTATGTTTTGTGTGATTTTCCATGGATTTACAATCAATTTTAATTTGATTTTGCAGGAGGCAATGTCCAACAAATGAATGAATTCATGGAGTTAATAGGAGTGCAGATTGGGCATTTATGGGAGCGATCTGTGGTAGAATTGTGCTCTTGATGAAATTGCCTGCCATCTTTTGCTTATGATAGAATCCACCATTGGACTTAGCTGATTTTTTTTATCCTCTTTAGTTTTATGCTTTTGGAAAACACCTGCTTTTTGTGTGTGTTTATGATACCGAAGACGAACTTGTTCAACTTTCTGCATTGATATTCATGCACACAATTGCTTCTGTGCATTTGATAGTCCATACCTCCTCCTGTCAGCTCCTTTTCTTTGCGAGTTTTCTCTAAGCAAATTATCTTTGCTCCACCCCTCTTTTATTCTTCCCTTTCGAGTTCTTTCATTGGTAAAATTTTTAACTTGAGCATTGTTTCAGCCGCAAATGAATGCATCAAAATAACAAAAAAAATGGGCGTTCTCATAGCTTTCATGGTGCTTGGATGTTGAATGTTGTGACAAGTATTGTTAAAATGGGGAAATTGGATATATTATTGACTAGATATATGTGACTTTCATTAGAAGAAAATCAGTGATATTGGCTGCGATTGAGAGCTATTTGATCTCTTTAACTTGATGGAAATAAAGATTGGTCATGGGAAATCATCAAGATGTGTGGATTATCCGCTCATTGTTGGGGACCAAAGCTTTTTGGCTGGAATCTTCTGTTAGCGGCCGCTGGTGCTCCCTCAATTCAAAATTAAGTGGCCATTACAAAAAGGAGAGAACATAAGAGTTATTTAATATATATTTTTAAAATAAATTAAATAATTACTTTTATGTTTTCAGTCATCTTATGCTGTGTGTAGTCTACAATCCAAAAACAACTCTCAACTTGAGAAGCACACAAGGAACAACAAGAATTAATCAAAGTTTGGAGGCATCTTCACGCCAAAGCAGTCCCGTGTCTTACCTTAGACTTGAAACCCAAGTTCCAACTACGCAATGCAAATACCCGCATGGCCATGGGCATAACATTGTTTCTCTGAACCTTGACATTGTTTGAATGATATGTTAAAGTTCTTAATTTATGTCGCATCAGCACTGTGTGAATAACTGCTTTTAACAAGAATTGACAGTGAAACCAAACAATGCCCATATTCCAACTTGTATGAAGCTTTTCCATCTGAACCCCTAGAAAAATAGCAGCAGATTTACCTGGAAATTACTGAGCATACACACCCATGAAAGAAAAAGAGAATGCCTCTTAGTAATGCTTACAAGATATATTAACCAGACAGCCTACAGAAGAAAATGCAGTTAAATAGATATTCCTGTACTGCTAGTTCTGAGGCAGTCCTAAACTGCAGACATTCTGGGCAATCAGAATTTGCTGGTTTTAGGCATCAGAATCTTGATCAGTGACACCGGGTCTCATTCTCATCTGTCCTTGGGTGAAGTGTTGCTGTTGGAGGTGTGGTGGCAACTGTTGCTGCTGCTCATGCTGAAAATTCGTTTGGAAAGGGAGCTTCTGATTGAAGAAAATTGGTTGCTGAGGCATAGCAACTTGTGATGGCTGCATGTACTGCTCTTGCTTCACTGCAGGCTGCTGGGGGGGCATCTAATTTTTTTTTTTCAACAGAAGAAACAGTTCAAATTCAACAGCAGGCTATCCAAAGCCGAAATGAATTTTTGTAGGGGACACACCCAAAAAAAAAAAGAAGAACGTGTTCAGGTCTTGTTCAGCAATTTTACCTGAGAAGGCATTGTGGTTCCTTGTGGTTGGGCATCAGCAATTCTTGCTAGGTACATCAGGTTCTGCTGTAACTGGGCTTGATACCTGAATCATTGGCAAATTTTACAAGAACAAGTGTGTGAATATATGTACCTGTCTAGATGAATCACAAAGTTGCAGATAAGAGCTAACATAATTTTCCATTCTCTTTCTTAACATCGAAAGAGAGAGAGAGTTAGAGGCAAGATGGCCTTTCAAATTTTTATTCAGAAAAGACACAAATGTGACATATACTAGTAAGGGAAGAAAAAGATTCATCGGTGATGCTCATAAGAGTTATATGAAACTGATGAACCGAAGACTGAAAGAGAAGCTCATAATAGTTCATAGCTCCAAGTTCACTTTGAGCCAAAAATTCTGCAAGATTAAGCATGATGCAAAAACTTGGGTTTATCTTATATCACAGATGATTCAGAAACATTAGCTAGAACATAGTTGTTGCTACCCGTTCACTCTCAATGGACACTTTGTCTGAGCTAAGGATTGATGTCAATTATAAATCTTTTAATAAACCAACATTTTTAACAAATCAACGTGCTATTCACCAATAAGCAGTGCCAGAGGTGAGATTTTTAATGTTGTTGTCCAAATTAGCTTTCAGTTGGTATAATACATTCAGTTATGTATGCAGTCTTCGTTTCCAATGCCATGTTAAAAAAAAGAAGTCCACTGAAGGTAATCAGTGATAGGTGAAAGACCACTGAAGCTAATCAGTGATCTGTTATATCATGAACAGCCTTGCCATCTCATCAACAAAGGAGAAGATTAAAAGGATTCACATGAGCGGGTAAGAAATGGGGGGGGGGGTCTGGTTTACATTGGATATTGGAAATAGTCAGAAACATCAAGCTCCCAGCAAAAATATTTGAGTTCAAAATTAGGCAGATCACACCATTTTTGTGCCAGAAAGGAAACAAACAAGTTAAATGGCATTGCAGATAGTTTGCAACTCACGAAGCACATTCAGAAACGTTTCCCTTGTTCTGATTCTCCAGTATAGCCATAATCAGCTGTTTGTTCTCTTCTAAGTACTGCATGAATCACAAAAAATCACCGTCTTAAACTTATAATCAAACAATGAATTTCATTTTCTAACCAATTTTTAGGCATTGTCTGTTCCATCATAAACAATCAAATCAATTACTAATTAGTAAGTTGTCAGGGTCTATGTTTTGCATAAGAAAAATCTACTTGACACAAATGCTTCAATGTAGGTCACAAAAGCATAATTACGTCGAACCCCATTACAAAGAATAGAACCAGAGGCAGATCAAAAGAACACTCATGTTGAATCCTTATTAACATTAACTAATTGGCGAAAACTGCCTTGTCTTTCATTTTTAACAGAAGAACCACCACCATAGTACCATCCTCTGAATTACCTCAACAATTGTAACCATCCGTGCCTCATCAATTATTTGATCACAGAATGACAGCCAAACTGCTATCCTTTTTTGTTTGGAAGTAATCAAAATTCTCTACTCTAACACACAATCCCTCACTTTATTTTCAAAAGAACACCAAAAATCAGAGAATATGAACAATTCCCAACAGGCCAGCAATATATACATGTAAAACATGCTCAAACAAAGAACTAAACTTTAAACAAACCCCATCAACAACAAGAAAACCTTGCCAACCCAGAAACACAACAAGCAAAAAAAATCAATAAAACCAAGTTTTAAAGCTCAGAGGTAGCACCTTGATCAACTAACTCCATTGTCCAAGATTTATAGACAAAAGTTAGACAAACAAGTCCTACTACTCTTACCACAAACAAATGCATGCAAGAGGCCAAATCCATTACAAAAAAAAAAAAAAATCTAGCATGCCCACATTTTAACTTTTTGGAAAAAAAATTATGAAGTGGGTGTACCTTTTGAATCTGCTCAGTGGTGATGCTCAACATTTGTTGCGGTGACTGCTGCATTTAAAAACAAAACCCAAAAACCCTAACTGCAGATAAGAAATTAAAAAAAAAAAAAGATTGAGAGAACCAAAGAAAGGAAAAGGTTTGTATAGAGAATTCTGAGGGTTACACCATGACCCTCGAGAAAAATAAAAATAAAAATGTATTCTTTTTGTTTCTCTTTTGCTAAATTTGGTAACAAGACAAGGATTCCCAAACGGTGCCGCGTCAAAGGGTTGTTTTATAGTGTGGCAAGACACGTCGGACCTGTCAGGCCGGCTAACATGGAATCTAGACTAATCCAAGTTAAAAAATACAAAAAAAATAAAAAATAAAATTGGCTAACCTAGTAAAAGCTTTCAATTAATTCAAAACTTAACACTTGTTGATTTTTTTTTAATTTTTTTTTTTATTAAAACAACATGATTTTAATTTTTTTTTAAATTGATCCTTCTAACCTAAACCTTTTCCCTATTAAAGTTTTACAGCTATGGAAGCATCCCTTTTGTCTGGAAGGGACAAGGAGAGTAGGAAGGCTGGGGGTTTGGTTTGGTTTGGTTTGGTAGTAGGTGGATTTTCTTGCCGCATTATTATTTATTATCTAAATTGAAAATTAATTAATTAATTTATTGATTTTGATATTTAATATTCATGTATATGCCTTAAATACATATATATTTTTTATTTTATATTGAATAATAAATAATATTATACAATGAATAATAAAAAATCAATAAATAAAAAATAAGCTTTCTACGCCCTAAATATTTATAATAGAATATAAATATAATAGAAGAGATTTCAAGTTTCGATTTATGATTGGTATTTCGCCATTAAAATAGAATACGTCGTCGTACAAGACAAGGAGTAACACCAGCGAGCAAAGACTAATCATGGCTTGACACCATTTTAGAATTGAAGAGAGAAAAGAAGAGAAAGAATGGGTTACGTATTGAGAGTGAGATTGGCTTCATTTTTTGCAGGAGCAGCAACAGCATCATTTGCGGGACTCTATCTCCTATACAAAGATTTCAAGGTTGCCCATGATGCCATCTCTCAACAGGTACTCATCAAAATCTTAAAAAAAAAAATGCTCTTTTTAAGCTGAATTTTGCAGTCAAAACTCACTCCATTTAGCATCCGTGAAAAAAGGCAGCGACTTGAGGCTCAATTGGTCCTTATTGCAACATATTAATCATGGGTTTTCATTTTTATCGTCTCTTTTTCACTGTGTTTCCTCGCTTGAGTTGTGCATGTTGTGGAATGGCATTTGTCTGTTGGCATTTGAGAAAAAAAGGTAGAAACTTGAGGTTCAACTAGTCCTTATTGTGAAATTTTAATCATGGGTTTTGAATTTTTCTCTCTCTCTATTTGTATTGTTTTGGTTTTTGCTCATGATTTTTTGTTTGTTGTGGAAGAATATATGCTTACTGGGCACTTAGTAGATTGATATTTGAATGCGGATCATCTGTATTGATTGCTCTTTTATATGGAATTTAGTAGTACTAAAGAAGTTCGAGGATCCTAAGAGGCAATAAAAATGGTATAGAAGCAGTAAAGCTAGTTGGAGAGAGGTTATATTTGGGAGAAATACGTAGAAGAAGTATATCCTTGTAAGTTGAGAAGGTAGATTTACAAGATTAATTTGTTAATGGTAATTGTACGTGTTTTATGCTCCTGGTGTTGGTCGCTTTTGCAGTGTTACCTTGTCTCTATGTGTTTGTTACTAGGTGTTGGTTGTGTTAATTTAAGGTTATATGGGCTCTTTTCGCAGGATGCTTTACTTACTGGCATTCTTTGATGAGAATTCCATGTCGCCTGTTCAGACAGAAATCAAATCATAATTTGTCACAACTAATGCAATTTTTGTGGAAAACATGCATTTGAAAGTCAAAAAAGTAACTGCGGTTTACTTTTGTCTAGAGAAATCGTACAAATAGTAGAGAATGATTTGCAAGTCTGGTAATGGTATCAGAGGACACCAATTGAAACTCCATTGCGCATCCAATTTTTAATCTCTTGATTGTACCTTCGTGATTCATATAACATTCTTCGAGCATTGCCCCCCTTAATGCTGCATCAAAGTGTTTAATCTCTTGTTGCAACATGGAAAAGGGCATAACTGACTGAAGAATGTTAGAATGCTAATTCTGTTATCATCTGTTCATAAGATATTGTAAAAGAAACAGTAGGAATATTGCTCTTGCTTTGCAATGAAATAAATTTTTGGGTGGAGTTATTAGCTCTCCATCAAGTGTTAATGGCACAGTACTTTTCTCTCTTTAAAGGTGAAGGGCCATTAACAACTGATGGAGTGTTAATAGCCCCAGCCTAAAGATTTTCTGTTCTTCTGGATTAAATGCATGCTTTACAATTGACGTTACCTGCAGCATTATTCTCAAAGGAAGGACCATGGTTTCCTTCTTTAAGTTTTTCTGAATGTGCAAGGCTGTAGGATATTGGGTTTATAATACAGGACATGAAAGATTCTTTTTGTGTGCATGTTTGGAGAACTTGTGAATTTGCTACTCATATGCTATTATTTACTCTTTCATTCTCCAGGTGGAAAGTGCTCATGAATCACTTGATAGACGGATCTCTGCATTGGAAAAATTGAAACAAAGTGAAGCTCCACAGCCTCTGCAAGCAACAGAATAGGAGATTCAAGACATTCTACTGTAGTTTGATGTTGTGGCTTCAGACATGTTTTTCTGATAATGCTGTTGGTTTCTATATGGATTTTGTCTCCTTGTTAAAGAATAATCATGACTCCTAACTCTGTATGGTAATACTCAATCAGTTTAAAGAGTCTTCCTGAAGAGGCAAGATTGCAATCTCTATTGGATGATTGGCAATGTATGAGTATTCAAATTTTATATGTGGTTGATATTATTATGTAAGATGTTGGAAAAGTATTTATACATCATCTCTTAAAAGTTGCTGGGTTTTTTTTAGCAACAGCTGGTTAGTTTCTAATGATAGTCTTATTATTTGGTGTACCGTATCATCTGAAGGCGTGAATCCGTGAGTGTGGATTCGTCTTAGTAACTGGACATTTTTGTCACTTGTAATTGCTGTAAATAATGCACACCATTCTTGCAGATGCAACTATAGAAGTTTTCATTTGAGATGATGATAAGCTGCGATAAAATCATTACTTGTGCTTCCTATCTCAATAGGAAGAGATAAATGGGAAACTTGCACAGATGAGTGTTGCCCGCATTTTGGTTCATGGATTGTCCTGAATCGATATAATTTTATCTGGGAACTAGTTGGTGCTTCTATATTGTTTGATTTGCTGTGCTCTGGCAGGACAAGTCTCCCACCTCACCTCGACGACAGTTATTAGAGGCATTTGGAAGGAACACAGCCAAAAAAAAGCTGCTTGTTGTGCGCTAATGATCAATCCTGATCATCTTTTTTGGCAAATGGAAAGCATCAAAGCTCAAAGTTAGCTCTTCATATTTCACGCATATTCAGCATGCAATAATACACGGTCTGTGTAAGAGAGCCTTGATGAAAACCTGACTTTCTATAACAGGTCAGGACTCAGGAAGGATATAAGATGTTTTGGTTCGAATTGTTTCTGTTATTTACACTTCTTTCATGCTTATCATGCAATTTTATAAGAGAACCTACTACATCTCTCATGGATGGTCTCTTATCAGCCACTGATTCAGTGCACTCAAGTGCCAATTCTAGCAGTTTCAAAGCCTTTTGTTGCTCATCTCCATCCCAGAAACTGATTTCTCTATCAAGGAAGCAAACACATTCATCATTCTCTTGCAGCTTCTTCCTCGTCCAGGAAACGATATCCAGACCTTCTTCAAAGCTGGGGTCTACTGGAAATTTTCTGCAAACAATCTCTAACAGAATGACTCCGTAGCTGTATACATCGACTTTCTCTGTCAATCGGATTGAGGATGCATTTTCTGAAATTTTGGACAAGGAAAAAGGAGAAACACAAGACAGGAATTAGTATTTGAGCTTCGACATAAATTTTTCATGATTAATGAACCGAAAGAACGGTTTAGCTTGGTAGAAAGCGACTTACCTGGTGCCATGTAACCTAGAGTTCCTACAATTCTAGACCTCGTCGAGCTTGAATCAGAATCAAGAAGCATTTTTGACATCCCAAAATCTCCAACCTTGGGTTCCAATTCAGAATCCATCAAAATGTTATCTGATTTGACATCTCTGTGAATGATTTGTGGCACGCAATCATGATGAAGGTAAGAAAGGCCTTGTGCAACACCAAGAGCAATGCGATATCGGGTGTCCCAATCCAAAGCCATGCGTGGTTCATGTCTGTGTAGGACATCAAATAATGTTCCTCCAGGCATGAATTCAGTTACAATGAACCCATAACCATCTTTAATGCAGTAACCCCCCATTCTCACGATATTTCGATGCCTGACTACGCTCAAAGTTCTCATTTCAAGGTTAAAGTTATCCCCAGACAAGCTCACCTTCTTGACAGCCCAATGCTTTCTGGAGTTTGCGGATTCTGTCCTGTAAACTGTGCCATGCTTGCCTCTCCCAATTACATATTCCTCACTCCTGCCTTCTGTAGCACGCATTATATCTTCAAACTGTAAATCTTCTGGCAAATCTTCAGTATGCGATCGACATTCACGAAGAAGTGATTGATCACGGTGATATTTATGTTGAAGGACTCGAACCACTATTATGTAAACCACAGAACAAAGCAATGCCATAGAGATAACAACACATATAATGACACCAGCCAACGCATGCCGGTCAAGCCTTCTTGTATGGCCTTCTCTAACATTCTTGCAGTCTCTTGCATCATTACCTAGCAAACAAAGTTCAGGATTTCCAAGAAAAGACCCTGGATATGAAGCCACTATTCTCATCCATGAAGTTGGAAGCTTGCCAGAGAGTTGATTGAATGATATGTTGACAAAGTAAAGGGAGATCATGTTATTGAGTTCTGTCGGCATCTCACCATAGAAGCTGTTGCATGAGAGATCAAGAATCTGTAACTTGTCTAGATTGCCAAGGCACCCAGGGATTTTACCAGAAAGCTTATTATAGCTCAGATTAAGAACTGAACTAAAATGGTTGATCTTACTCAAACTGCAAGGAATAGGACCTTCAAGCATGTTACTGCTAAGCTGCAATTCGAAGAGACCTTGGAGAGGAGAGAAGGAGTCAGGAATAGCTCCACTAAGTTTGTTCTCTTGAAGGAGAAGGCTTTCTAATTTTTCCAATGAAGTGATCTCTGAAGGAATTTTTCCTGACAACTGATTCTTACTCAAGTCTATTTTAATCAACTTTCTGCAATGACTGAGGTCAGAGGGAATGCTTCCCGTTAAATTATTAGAAGAAAGTCTCAAGGCTTGAAGATTTGCAAGCTTTCCAAGCTCAGGAGGTATAGAGCCAGAGAATTTGTTCCCTGAAAAATCAATCATTGATAGATTGCTCCAAGAACCAAACACTGCAGGTATTTTTCCTTCAATCAAGTTTCCTCTAACTTCCAAGTAAGAAATCCCAGAGTTCCTCTCCAAATCGGTTGGTATACTCCCCTCTAGAAGATTGTTACTAAGAATCACCCTCCTTAGAGACAAACACTTGCCAATCTCAACCGGAAAGATCCCATTAAACCTGTTGTCCCCAAGGGTCAGAACTCTCAGATTATTGCCATTGCATACATTAGGAGGAATTGGTCCGTAAAGGTGGTTCGAGGTTAGGTCGAGTCTATCAAGATCTGGAGAATTTTTCCCAAGATCAAATGGTACCTCACCAGTAAGATCATTATGAGCAAATGAAAGATAGGTGAGTTTTGTAAAATTGGTGATTTCAGATGGGATTATACCACTCAAATTATTGCTATACAGAGCTAATATTTTAAGGTTGCTCAATCTCCCTATCTGCCTAGGAATATGGCCTTCAATAAAATTATTGGACAAGAAAAGAACCTCAAGATTCTCAAGATTACATATTTCAGGAGGGATGTTCCCTCCTATAAGGTTATTCTGAAGCCTAAATTCAACAAGTGAACTGCAATTTCCAAGCTCAGCAGGCAATGAGCCATCAAGCTTGTTGTCAAAGAGAATTAGATTGGTCAAATATTGGAGAGTTCCTACTAATCTAGGAATATGACCAACAAGATTATTACCAGAAAGAGCAATGGTCATAAGCTGAGGGCATTGAGAAATCCTCTCAGATATTGTGCCATTCAGCTTGTTCCCTGAAAGAACAAGCTCTTGTAAATTTTCAAGACCCCATAAAGTTTCTGGAATTTCCCCTTCAAGTTTGTTTCCATCAAGATAAAGAACTTCAAGTTGCAAAAGACCCTTGAAAATCTCTGGTGCAATGACTCCTTCAAAATTGTTTTGAGAGGCGATAAACACAGTAAGGTTTTGGCAATTACTGAGAGTGAAAGGAAGAGATCCAGAAAATGCATTCTCATGAATCCAAAGATCAGAGATTGCGCAGGAAGGTAAGAAATTTGGCAACAACCCTGTTAGGTTATTTGTGTTAAGATACAGAAAATTCAACTTTGGCAGAGAAAATATTTCACTTGGAACCGCTCCACTCAAATAATTGTTATACAACCCTAGGTATTCAAGGTTGGTGCAAAAGCTTACCTCAGGAGGAATATTACCAGAAAGAGAGTTGTAGCCGAAGTCTAACTGTACAAGCTTCTTTGATTTGAAAACATCAGCAGGAATTGAACCTTCCAAGCCATTGTCATTGAGAAGAATGGTATTGAGTTGACCACAGTTTACAAGCAAGTGAGGAATAACACCGGTGAAATGGTTTCCACTAAGATCAAGTAAGACCAAATGTTTATGGCGGCAGAGATAAGAAATGGAGTTATTTAAGACACCAGAAAGACCATATCCTGACAGGTTTAAGGCCTTGACTTGAAAACTTTTGTTGGGATAGCAAGAAACTCCAGGCCATTGGCAAGGAGAGGAAGATGAGCTTGATTGGTTCCATGGCAAGAGCTTTTGAGAAAGTAACGAAAGACTATCTTGGAACTTGAGAAGGTCAATTGCTGATGAAGGTAATGAGGCTGGTGAAGAAACTTGGAAAAGGGTAAGAGAGATTAGAACAAAACATTGGCAAAGCAGAAACATGGTAACTAATGATCATAGACCAAACTAAACATGACAAGGGAAGTGGTTTGTACCGAAGTTGTGAGCTATATTCTCTGTCTGTGTAATGGTTTTTCTTCTGAATTTATAATGTTTTTTTACTGTTTCCTATGAAACTTTGATGTCTTTATGTGTGTAGATGAAGTGGGGCGGCAAATGCTCTTTATGGGGAAACTAATGGCAGCAGATGTAAAGAAAGAGGTCCAAGGTGTTCGTTTTGGTCGTTTTGTGCAACTTTGACACTTGAATATTTGAGAGAATGTGAAGCTTTGCTTAAAAGAAAAGTTAAATAAGGGCCATGTTGAGGAGATAAGGTGACTATGATTTTTGCCATCTGCCATCTTATTATTTTAAGCCAGAATCATGCACGTCACCAATATAAAAATGATGTTGTTTTCAAGACTCATTAGGGCCAACGTTACTTCAACATTTCTCCATCAATGAAGTATACACAAAGGCACCCTAGCAAATTATTATACCCTTTGTATATTCAATGCTTTCTTTTAACCTCGTGTTAAACAAGTGGATTGTTGCACAACACCAATCTCTAGGCTCTAGGTCTTCCATCTTTTGAGTTCATTCACCAATGAGTTATCTATTAATTCATCTTAAAATCAATTTAAAAGAGGATTTAATCTCGATTGATTTGAAAACTAATTTGAAAACATTATTTACCAATACAACTTATTATTACATCCTTTGTATATTCAATGCTTGCCTGATTCTCTAGTTAATATAGACATTCCTGGTCTGTTGGTTGCTCCAGATTTGTTGCTGATGTGTCCCATTTCCAATTTGGGATTCTTACTATTTCAGCATGTACACAAGAATGAGCTTTGCTGCCAATAGGATGAATCACTTGCCAGCAGCCATAAAAACCTGCACCAGCATCATTTGGGGCACTCTATTTCCTTCATAAAGACTACAAGCTCGCCCATGATTCCTTGTTACCACTTAGATATAGGGATATCTCAAGGTAGAAGAGTTTGAAACTGAGGGTGCATGGGGGAGGTATTTGCCCACCAATATTGTTGTTTGGCAGCTTGATAAACTCTATTGTCGTCAACTGCTCTAATTTTACTCTAGACAATAGTTGTAGATATGGCAAGTTTTCTAAACAAGCTGGGAGCATACCTCCTCGATTATTTTTATATTTTGTGTTTAAATATAAGATAATATAATATATTTTTATTTTAAATAAATAAGTTTCGTAATAATAAATTATATCTTGAGTTTTGGCCCTTCCTATTATATAATTCCAGCTCCACCCCTAACTGTGTTGTCTACTAATTAACATCCATTCTCCATGGATTATCTTCTTAGTATCCGGAGGAAAACCAGCACCTTAACTTGAGAACTAAAACTAGTGCTTTCCCAACAGCCTTTAATAAGAAACTGCATAGAAGCGATCAGAGTTATAAAAAGTGAGTTAACCTATTTAACTCTCCAAATCTAGGAGAAGGTAAATGTGTCAGCTGCAACGGACGAAGGGAAGGGCCAAGGCGAAGGGAAGACGCGTATAACACATATGTAGAATACTATGAAAAGCTAAGAACTCCATCCCTGAGACTGAGCATTGATAATAATATCTACAGTTGAGAGACCAAAGAGTTGAGTTAATCTGGAGAGACATCTAAGGGGATGAAACTCTCTCATGAGAATATTTGAAGACACTCTCAAAATATTTACTCAACGTAACTAGAACGATCAGAAGAAAGAAGTAATTAAAAACAAGGTCGTTCATGATTTCAAGTGGTTCGAAAACTTGAGAGAGTTTCCTCATTGGAATTGCAAGTGTGTCCTTGAACTACCTTTGGTTTTAGCTTGTTTGTTGCTGTCTTTCTTTTCATCACCAGCCATGCTTGTGTTTAATTTACATTGCCAAGGCTTACCCTAGGGGGAACATCACCTGAAATTAAAGAACTATGAATGACATTTAGAAATGTAATTAAGCAGATATATACTGAAGCTCCTAAGCCATTGTGATACAGAAGGTGGCCACAGTTTCCAAGTGGGAGGGGATTACTCCACTAAAATGTTTCTACCGAGGTCAAGAAGACCAAATGTTTGAGATGGGAAATATGGAATTTTTCAAGATACCAAAACCCCCGAATCCTGACAGGTTTAAGGCCTTGACTTGAAGTCTGCTGTTGGAGGATAACAAGAAACTAGTTGAGAAGGTGAAAAATATTGTTATGCAGATATTTTTTAAAAGTTGAAAGATCAAGGGGTACGTAGATTAGGATTCTTCCCAGTGAGTAACGGATAATGCAGAATAATAAGAAAACAAAAATGGTATGCAGATAAGCATAATGCATAGATGAAAAATATTTTAAAAAATGTGAAATATGATCATAAAAGAAAGATATATGTCTGTAATGAAGGAGTAAATTGATGATACTTGCATGTAAGGAAGATAAGAATCTCTACCCTCCTATAACTGACAGTTGCTCACCACAATGGAAATACGATTTTTCTGAAAAATTCAATTGTAATTCTACCTCTCATCCGATTATCTAGCAATAGTATTCAGAAACATGATAGTTATCCCAATCCAGCATCCTAATTAAGCCCTCCCTAAAGAACATTAATTCCCCCTTTCCCAGTGAACATGATCGTATTGTCCTTCACTAAATCCTTCACCTACCAGAAGAATACATGACTTGAAAAGAATAGTTGACTCTAGAAGCTGTGCTCATGTTACATACCAGTTCCTATAATCAGATTCAGCTGTCATTTCTATCCACTTGATCACAACGAGCTTCCTATATCTGTACATGCAACATTAAGCCCTAACGAGATACAATGCATGCCCACAGAGAGAACAATCAGTGTTCATAGATGCACAAGAACTGCGATAATTGTTAGTAAATGTATCCTACATTGAATAAATAAACTTTAAAAACAATACATAAAGTCGAGAATGAGCCACCCACCACAAGTCTTTCGGATGAAAATAAAATCAACAGCGTAGTCACAGCCTGGATACCCTGGACTAAGCTTAAGGAGAAGCAAGTTGAAGAACAACAAACATAGAATGAAGGTCTAAATTTCATATAGAGCTTGCCAAATCAAGCCTGAACCCTGGATTCCCCCACTAAGCTGAGTCCTAGATGTACAAATGTTCCATTCCCAGCTGGTGGAGAAAAAGAAGTGAATTTCTTGCTGTACTATTCATCGGAAGTCAATAAATTAATTAATCATATCCAAGAGCAGCAGAACTCGAGATTTGAGTGGAGATAATAGTCTTTTATGGGACTTTACTGATAAAAACACAGCTCAAGACGGAGCAATACAGAAGCTAGTGGTTTTCTAATATTTGTTAGACCTGTTGGGATTATTTTAATCCCAATAAGAAATCCTCTCATGTCTTCACTCCCTCCAGAAATTATGGTGGCGCGCCGTGATTATGCTTATTTCTTGTGATATTATTATTGAGTAACATGTTGTATTGGTGTTTTCACATATGATTCACTGTTGAGTTGGAAGAATGATATCATAAGATAAAATAAAATGTTAAAGGACGACTTGAAAAAAAAAAGATAAATAAATCTAAAAAGAACAGCAATTAAAATAATAAAGGTTAAAATCATTAAAAAAAAATCAAAGGAAAAAAATAAATTTTTAATTTCATACTTAACTTGAAAAGAATAAAAAAATTAACAAAAAATAAAATAGGAACCAAAATAATAATAATAAAAAGCAATACACAATTAACTTAGATTCAATTGTGAAATTAAAAAAAATAAAAATTTTATAAAAAGATCGAAAAAAAAATTCAAAAGAATAAAAATTAAGTTGAAAACACAGTATATGACTAAGAAAAATCAAACATGTAGAATTTTCAACATGTTTTTTTATATAAAAAAATTTAAATATAAATAAAAAAACTTATGAACGCATCTAATTCCATAAATTACAAATTATTTTGTAAATAAATTAAAAAATTTATCAAAGATAAATAAAAATATAATTGAAAAAACTTGAGTAATAAATATAAATTCAGATATTTAATATCGTATTACAAGTCATTTGTCCAGTTGTGTTTAATTAATATATTTATAAAAATCAATTTACAATAGAAATTGACACACACATGAAATTTATTGAATAAAAAAAATTTTATGTAGGGATACACGTGTTAAAAATATTGTAAAAAAATATTTTCTTATTCTTAAAAATAAGTTTAATCTATATAAAATAAAATAAAAATTATAGATGAATTATACCAACCTCATAAAAAAAATTAAACACACTCAATATAATTAAAAAATAATTATTATTTCAAAAATGTTAAATAAGCTAAAAAAATCATAGAGAAGGGGTATTAAATAAAACATAAATGCAAAAATTATTCTTAAAAATACATATAAAAAAATTAGTAATAAAAAAAACAAAAAATATATAAAATATATATAAAAAATGAAGTCAGACCTAGTGTCTAACCCATAAAAAAAAGCCCACATGCAAGCCTTCATTTTTTTTTTGAAGTCAATGGGGTGGATGACTTTGTCAAGAAAAAATAAACAACACGTCATTTATAATTGTCCAAAATTTGGCACTATGATGGCTAGAAAAACAAGGCTTTTGTTTTTTAATCGAAAAACCTATTTCAACCCTTTTTTTTATTACAAACACTTAGAAAACACTAGTGAAACCTTGTTTCCTCAAAAAACACAAAAAAAGGACCTCAAAAATCAACATGAAAATAAAAAATTTCCAAACCTCGTATCTTTTTTAGGTGTTTTCAAAGTAAGAAAACACTTAATCTTAACTCTCCTCGTTATTTGAGATCATTTAACCCAGAAATCAATTGTGTTTAGTGGTCAAAATCATCGCTAACAACAACTTTCTCTCTTTTAACTGAAATCCGGTGATTTCTTCTCTCTCCTCCACTTAAAAATGACTAAAAAAAGATAAATAAAGTATGATACCAAAATGTAATGTTTAAAATTATAGAAACCGATCAACTAATAGTTTTATAGGATAAGAGACTAAAATGAACATTTTAAACAAATGGCAAAGCCGCCAATTATGTTGCTCGTGTTTTTCACTTAAGCCCTGATTCTTTCAATTCAACCCTCATTTCCCAAAAAACATGCAATTGGGATCCAAATTGGGTTCAAAAGGGTTCAATTGCGCAAAAAAAAAAGAAGCTTAAGGACTAAATTAAATATTTTTTTAAATTACTATTACAATCCATAATGAATTATGAGATGAAAAGCGATAAAAAAAGCTACGACAAAAAATCCACACGCTTTATATATCATGTTAATGATGAATATGCAACTATATGAAGGGTAAATGAGTTAGGGTCTTATTTAAATAATTGCTCGAGATATGCACCGCTTGGTGGGTGTTTACCATTATAGTAGCTTTTATAACTACATTTTGAAAAAATAAGTTTAATAAAGCAATAAATTGTAGTTTTTCATAACCAAGATTTTAAGAGAGATTTTTTAATGAAACCCAACTGTAGTTTTTTTAAACCAGAATTCTGAGAGAAAGTTTTCAAAGAAATCATGCAAATATATAATATGTATTGATTAACCAAATATTTTTGAAACTATAATGAGACTAAAAAGAATTTTTTATTTTTTTCTTAATCACTACTAATAAAAAAAAGTAACAAATGTATAATGTTTTAATAAAAAAGAGGTCAACAAGAGTCAAGCAAATAAAATTTAAAGGTTTTAAGAAACGAAAGACTAAGTTATGATTCTGTTAATAATTCAGGGACTGAAATATTAATTTACTCATCTTACAATCCATTTGCCACTATTTTCTCACCCAAATCCCTCCCGCCAAACAAAAAGGGTTTAAGCTCCTCTCTTTTCTCTCCAATTCAAAAGCCCTAACCCCCAATTTTCTCAAATCCAAACCCTAACCACAATGAGCTACGCTGCCTACAAGATGATGCACTGGCCAACCACCATAGACACGTGCGTGTCTGGTTTCGTAACCCATTCTCGTTCCGAGTCAGCCCATCTTCCTCAACTCCACACTGACGATCTTGACTCTGACTGGCCTTCACGCCGCCGCCGCGGTGGAGGAATTGGCCCTACTCCGAACCTAATTGTTGCTTCCGGTAATGTTCTTGAACTCTATGTTGTCAGGGTTCAAGAAGAGGGGGCGAGGAGTTCGGGTGAATTGAAGCGTGGTGGAGTTATGGATGGTGTTGCTGGAGCTTCTCTTGAGCTTGTTTGCCATTACAGGTATGGTAAATTTGAAAAAGGAACGATCGTTTTGAAGGTTTTAGGGGTTTGGGTTTGCTGGTTTTGGATGAATTTGGAAATTTGATTGAAAGAAGGTAGATTTTAGTTGTGTGTGTGGAAATTTAGGGTTTAGGTTCTCGGGTTTGGCTCATTAAAATATCTGATTAAACAGTATGCTGGTCTTAGATGTATCTGTTGTGGGTTTGGCTCAAAATGGAAACCTGATGTTTGTGTTTTTTGGGTTCGGGTAAATTGGAAGCTAAACTAGCTAACATTTTCTGGTGGATGTGTGGATTTAGGTGTTTGTAGTTTTGGGTTTGGGCCAAGTTAGAGACTTGATTTTTATTCCGAGGTTATCAATGTAATTGTTCATTGTTCCTGTCTTTTTCTCTCCTTTTTCTCTCTTGTTTTTTGAAGGGTAATGTTGAATTGGTTTTGCAGGTTGCATGGTAATGTTGAGTCAATGGGGGTGTTGTCTGTTGAAGGTGGTGATGATTCTAGGAGAAGGGATTCTATTATATTGGCATTTAAAGATGCAAAGATTTCTGTTTTGGAGTTTGATGATTCAATTCATGGACTTCGCACAAGGTAAAGTTTTATACTGTCTATCATCATCATTGATGTGGAGCTTTTGATTGCATTTTGGTAGTTGTGCTACTACAAATCTATTTGATTTTCTGACATTGTTTTACTTCTTGTTTTGTTTAAAATTGATTCCTTTTCAGCTCTATGCATTGTTTTGAAGGTCCAGACTGGCGTCATTTGAAAAGAGGTAGGGAATCATTTGCAAGAGGTCCATTGGTAAAGGTTGATCCTCAAGGAAGATGCGGAGGTGTTCTTGTTTATGATTTGCAGATGATAATACTTAAGGCTGCTCAGGTAACTTTCCCTGCTTAATGTAGTGAAACTTTTAACTCTCTGTAATCCAAGTTATTCAACTACTTCAACCCTTTTTTCCTTTAAGATGAATCATGTTTTTGTAAATAGCTTGTAAAGTAATCACGCCTGATAGAATTACAACATAAAACTGTTCTAATGTTTTTGTTTTAATGGCTAAATTGTTTTAGTGTTGTGAATGTCAAAGGGTCTCGAGCTGGATGTTGCCATTATACACAAGGCACATTTTTATATATGATATGAACCCAGATACCATCCGGGATTAATTCTGAAATTAAATGAACTATGAACCATGACATTTAACTCATTCCTGTATAAAAAATGAACCATAAAAAAATAATAAAAAAAATAAAGAAAGCAACTCTTGACAGACCGTTGGAGATATGGTTTTTGTACAGGCAGAGAAAAAAAAAAGAACTCTTGGGGTTTATACCTTCAGCAATATTTTGGGTTTTGTGCAAGGAGCAAAGTGAAAGAGCTTAAGGGGAAGAGTACTGATTCTAATAAATCCACTGCTTTCCACAGATTGACTATAGCACCAACAGCTAGCTCACTGTTGCTTGGTATTGGATCTTTCCTATATGAATAATTTTCCCTTCATTGGGAACTCCTACTATTTTTAGTTTGTGTACCTACATTATTCTTTCTTTAAGAAGACAGTTTCCCATGATCAAGCTTGGTAGAGCTCCAAACTCTAAAGTAGAATGGACCACTTTGCTAGTTTACCCATCTCAACTACTTGAAGGATTCTTGCCAAAATTTTGGGTTTTGGCTTGCTGGAAAGCATATTCTTTTGCAATGAAGACTTCATATAATTCATAGATTATCTGTTCCAGATGTTTACTTTCTGATTTACAGTCATTGAACTTTGTTGGTACTTGGTAGTTTCGTTTGCTTTGTGAATGGGTGGTAGGCTTTGGTGCCTGCATTTATGAGGTGGTTTCTTATAAACGAAATTAAAAATAGTAATGTCTTTACTTTAATCTTTGAGACAGAAAATTTTGACTCTGAAACTTTTGTTGTCAGGCTGGTTCTGCCTTGGTTCAAGATGAAGATGCTTTTGGTTCTGGAGCTGCTATCTCTGCTCATATTGCCTCTTCTTACATCATTAATCTTAGAGATTTAGACATGAAACATGTAAAAGATTTTATATTTGTGCATGGTGAGTCTGGTTTATGAACCCAATTTCCTTTTCTATACCGTGCTTTGAACCTAAAACCTGGGGCTAATGGATGTTTAAAATGAATGTTGCAATATGTGAGCATGTGAACACTGGCAAAAAAGTTTGGGTGTGGTGGGGGTAGGTGGGGGTAGGTTCGAGGTTTGTATCTTACCTACGAAGAATATGTAGATCAGACTAGGTTTGGTTTAATTTTTGAAGATAAAGACTTTTCTGGATTATAGATACATATGCATGCCAAACTTTTTGTACTGCATAATTTTAATTGACATTTTAAATTGCTGATTGCAAGTTTGAAATCTGGTAGTCTACCTTTCCACACACTGTCTTCATACGATGATATTCTTCATAAGGCATTAGCATGTTGTATGAGCTAGTTGTGTATTCTCATTTTAACATGTACACAAAGAGCTTTGATCATTTTACATTTCTGACACTGTTTGGTGTTTCCTGATGTGTTGCAATATGCAGATTATATTGAACCTGTGGTGGTTGTCCTTCACGAGCGAGAGCTTACTTGGGCTGGGCGTGTTGTGTGGAAGCATCATACTTGCATGATTTCTGCTCTTAGTATCAGTACAACTTTGAAGCAACCTACCCTTATATGGTCTATTGGAGTATGTTTCTAAAAGAACTACCTTAAGGAATCAAAAAATTAATATTAGAAAAGCTGTGTTTTGGCCAAATTTTTGTCACCTTTATATGAAATTTTATAGAGGCCTATTTCTTGAGACATATGCCTAGTGACGTAGAACAATTATCCGAGGAGTTATGAACCAGATTGACAAGGCCAAACCTGAAAAGAAGTCCACAAAGAAACCTAAAAGCAACTGATATGAAACATGAAATTACTATTTTCCTGTTTTAATTATTTTCCTAGTTAATTTTAGGAATCTTTTCCTATAAAAGATTTTAGGACTAATATAAATAGGGATATCTAGTTTATTTTATGGAGATAAAGACTATTATTTAGATTTAATAAAAATACTACAGAATTTTCTCTAGATTTCTCTACAGTTAGGTCTCCATACGTTGTGCCACCTTGGGACATCTAGCCTTGTATATATTCATGGTGGGAATGGATATTATCAAAGCATCACTTTATAGAAGTTTTGGCATTTTTAATAAATATTTTCAAATCATCATAATAATTCTGATCTCTAATGAAGATGTCTTAGTTTTCTGCTTTGGGTTAAAACTGGTGGTCTCGCATTTTTCCATCTTATTGGACATTGTCTCAAGCAATAACTATGTCATACAGCCCCCCCAAAAATTCATATATTATTTGAGAGTTTGCAGAGTTTTTTCTTACATTTGTTTTCTCCTTCAGAATCTCCCGCATGATGCGTATAAGCTGCTTGCAGTGCCATCTCCCATTGGCGGTGTTCTTGTGATTGGTGTGAACACTATCCATTATCACAGTGAGGTAAGCTCAACTGCTGCCAGAGTCTGATTTCTTATGGATATATTTCTAGTTTTATTCTTTCATCTGTAAGCATAATAACACACGAGTGTGTTGTTTGTGCAGTCAGCTTCTTGTGCATTGGCTCTGAACAGCTATGCTGCTTCTGTTGATAGCAGGTATTTACTCTGTCTACCTCTTTAAAACCATGCCTTCAGAAAAACAATAAAATATCTGAACTGTATTGTGTTTTTCTGTCATCGTTTTGTAAAATAGCAAGCCCTTAAATGTGAATCCAATTGATCTGTGCAAAATTTTTAGAAAATTGGTCTCTTCACGCTACTATAGCTTTCAATTGAATTAATCTGCTGTTCAATTTTCCAGTTTGTCTTATAAACATGCTGCCTTTTTTGTTTGCATTTTCTTTTATTTTTTCCCCTTTCATTAGTCAAGAGCTGCCAAGAGCAACTTTCAGTGTGGAACTTGATGCTGCCAATGCAACTTGGCTATTAAAAGATGTAGCCTTGCTGTCAACAAAAACTGGGGAACTCTTGTTACTGACCCTTGTTTATGATGGAAGGTAGCTGTGTCCCATCTCTTTTTTATTTATCCATTTTCTTGCACAAATTAGCAGTTTCCGCATTACTAATAATAACTTGCTTGAAATCCTAAATTCTAGAGTTTAGCCAGCAACAAAGCTGATTGAGAGGAACAGAGCCATGCAGATCCATCTAGTTTGGGACAGAGGTGTCTTTGAATTGAGATTTAGTTTATTTTTGTGATATAGCAAGTGGCCACTATAGTTGTTAAGATTACTTGATATGAGGAGTTCTAGAAGCATGAAAAAGCGCAGAGATGATTTTTTTTTCCTTTCATTTTTGTCTTGTTTTTGTCAGATGTGCAATCTAGATTATTTGGGTATTTATCTGTGTGCAAATTTATGGTTGTTGACATAGTTTTTGAAGTTTGGTTACTGCTATATTTTATCAATGCTCTAAGAGTTTTTTTGCTTCACAAGATGATGGTTATAAATAGCAATGGTGGTCGGTGGTTAGAGAAATTGTTATATTGCTGCAACTCATGTGATGGGATTTGGTACTATGCAATGTTACCCTACAGAGATCAAATTTTAAATTTGGATCTAGATAGATTTATATATTTGAAATACTTGTGAAAAGAGATGATATTGAGAAGCTAAACACTTTGGAAAGTTTAGCTTGGTATGCAATTCTTACAATAGGTTAAATTTTGCTGGTCCAAAATTTTCATGTTTTAAGAAATTGCATCATATGTTTCCTTTTTCAAATCATTTTGCTCTGATGTTATGAATCTTTCATATTCCATGTGCTTTTGGAATCAAGTTTCATTTTGAATAGCTCATGTATTTGATGTTTCTTTTTCCTCTCCCCTTGAAGGGTTGTGCAGAGACTTGATCTTTCCAAGTCTAAAGCTTCAGTGCTTACTTCGGTTAGTTACTTCTAACGGATTCTGTCCTAAACTCCTTTTCATGTGAAGCTTTCTTCTGTATTCTTTCCATTGATATAATTCTTGACTATGTTTTTCTCCTACAACATTTTTTTTTTCATACAGGATATTACAACACTTGGAAACTCGTTCTTTTTTCTGGGAAGTCGTTTGGGAGACAGTTTGCTTGTGCAGTTTACTTCTGGATTGGGATCTTCAATGTTGTCACCTGGTTTAAAGGAAGAGGTATTGTGTTGGATGCCTTCCATTCCTCTTTGCAAGTTAATGTTGACAAGTTCAATGAAATTGTTCTGGCCCATCAAATTCTACATGTTTTCTGCCTCTGAAATTCAAGCAACTGGCAATCATCTTTGGATCATGTTGTAAATCTTAGTCTTGAAATTGTCGGACTAATTTTTTTATCCTCTCACAACTGGTCTTGATAAAAAATTTCTTTTCCAGAGTTGTTTTCAAGCAAATTTCTCTCTAGAAATTGCTGTTTTCTTTTTTCTATAATTCTGAAACCTTCTCTGCTACCTGTGTATCTACAGGTTGGAGATATTGAAGGTGATTTGCCTTCAGCAAAGCGATTGAAGGTGTCCTCTTCTGATGCTTTACAAGATATGGTTAGCGGGGAGGAACTTTCCTTGTATAGTTCAGCGCCAAATAATGCAGAATCATCACAGGTTGTATCAGTTATTGTTCTCCTTTATACTTTATCCACAATGCATTTTATAAAAGTAAAAAATAAAGGAGCAAGAACACTTATCCTGGGAATGATGCAGGGCAGATTTGAATTTCTGTCCTACAACTAAAAGCATTTTATGACGAGCCAGGCCTGGAAATATGGGGATTTAAGGGTTTTGATTAAAGAATAAAGGATTTGAGTTTTACAACTCAAGTAAGTATGAGTTTGAAGTAGCTACTGGAGTTGATCTTGAATCATAGGTAAGATAAATTGCATTGCATTGCATCGCCTCATCTAACATGTTGGACTCAAAGTGAGGAAGAAGACTGAACAATTTCCACCATCCTTCTAAGTTTAGCAATAGCACCTTATTGATCTTCTTAGTTTTCTTTTCAAGTCTGAGGCTCATCTAAAATGATCCTCCTTTTCCTATCACTGAAAATAACACAAATGTGTTTCTTGATTGCCATGACCGTGACCATAAATCCTACCTGGGCAGATGTTTTTTTTTTTAATGTTTTGCCACAATTATTGTGATATTTTAGCTTTGACTGTCTATTCTAATTTTATTCTGGTTAGCATTTTTCCTAATTACATTTTTTTTTTAATAATCCCATCCCTCTTTTTTGTCTTTATGGGTACAGAAAACTTTCTCATTTACAGTGAGGGATTCGTTGATCAATGTTGGCCCTTTGAAGGACTTTGCATATGGTTTAAGGATTAATGCGGATGCAAATGCAACTGGAATCTCCAAACAAAGCAACTATGAATTGGTTAGTTTCACACATCAGACTGCTATTTTTGTCATGTTTTACATATTTGATATTCTAAAACCTATTAGAAGGTAAGGAATTGAAATCTCAGGAATAAGTTACTGTAAGTTTTGAGGTTCACTCAAGATGTTCAGCCCCCTCCCCCAATTTGATTTCTGGTACCACCAGGCTTCAGATCTAACAATTGGCTCCATGTTTACAAGAGGAATATACTGAGCAAAATAAGAAGTTATGACTTATGGATTTTGTCGAGTCAAGAGTTTCAGAATGGAAAAGCTCTTGTTTCAAATTCTATTATCTTTAAATTTTTCTTGGTTAATCTTTTCAGGTGTGTTGTTCTGGACACGGTAAAAATGGTGCTCTCTGTGTCCTTCAGCAATCAATTCGCCCAGAAATGATTACAGAGGTTTATCCTTAATCTTATTTTTATGATTCTTAGACGGGAAATAGCTTTGAGCTTTAAAATTTCTTATGATTTTGTTTGGATTGTTGAGTTGTATCCATGTTACAATGCCATACAGATTCTGTTATTTGAATATTTTTCATTTACTATCTTGGATGTCCCTATTATTGGATCATACAATGTATTGTTGCTGGTAAAACATCATTCTTTCCCCTTAAAACTTCTTGTGATTACTTCCATAAGGTCCAGTAACTTTTACCATCACTCTTTTCATTTTTTTCATAATATTTCCTTCTCAGGTACAACAAAGAATCCTCTATCAAGATGAAAGTTTATATATCCTAATTTGTTAATATGAAGTACTTTCATGTCTCATTGATGATGATATTGTTGATTTAATATTTACATTTAGGCCACTGACAGTTTGCAACATGATACCATCTATTATCTGAACAGTTTGTAAATGGAATCATTATTCAATCTGTACAGTTTTACAATTATGCACTGCAACTTCATTAAGACCAACTTTTCTCGTGGCTAAGTGCATCTTTTCTTGTACACGTGTTTCTGAGTACAGGTTGAACTTCCTGGATGTAAAGGAATTTGGACTGTTTACCACAAGAATGCACGTAGTCATAGTGTTGACTCATTGAAAATGGCTTCAGATGATGAATATCATGCATATTTGATCATAAGTATGGAGGCACGGACAATGGTAATCTCATTAACTTGTGTTAACAGGAGTTATTTGCAAAATCTGCAAACTGTGTGGTTCTCAGTTGAACTTGTAATGACCTGATGCATAGAAGATAATTGCTAGAAGTCTTCATATCTTTTTTTTAATATTTTTATTAAAATATCAAGTTGATCTGCAATTTCCTATTTGGAATAATACAAACATATGGAAAGAGCTATGTTTAATATCTTTATAACTGAACAAGAGACTTTCCAGTCCTTTCACCGCATTTTTGTGTCTTTTTTTTCTTCGTGTTTTCTCATACAAGTGACCATTTGCTGCATTCAGTAAAATTATCAGAATTGTCTAGCTAAGTAGGCAAAGTGAAAGTGGCAAGTCAGGAAAGTTATGGAATCAAATGAGAAAAAAAATGGTAAAATATGTGAGTGCAGTAGAGTTGCAAAAATAAGTTTGAAATATACATCCATATAATATGCCTTATTGTTTTTCAGAAAACTTAAGATAAATATAGGAGCTTAGGACATTGTTCAGGTCAGCAATTGCACAATCCCCTATTAAATGGGATCGATGCTATATCACAAAGAGTTTCTACTTGATGTCATCATAGCTTAAATAGAGGATATAGCTATAATAAGAATATGAGCAAACTTCTTGTACTTGGGCAGTTTGAACACTATAAATGAAAATGTCCATCTCTCTCTCTCTCTCTCTTTCTCTCTCTCTCGCACACACTGGTATGGACTTTGATACTTTGTGCTTCTCATCTATATAGAATCAACCTGTTTATTATCTATAATTTTGATGAATGCCTCTATCTGTGAAATTTAATTCTCTCTTTCTCTCTCTCCCCTGTGAATGTTTATTATTGTTGCTTCTCATCTATAGGGAATTATCCTGTTTATTATCTGTAATTTTAATGAATGTCTCCATCTTCAAAATTCAAGTAATTCATTATGAATACTGGGCAATAAGTTACTAGTTTTGGAATAATTTATGGGGTGTAATTTCATGTCTTTTTCACAGTAATCTCTATGGCCACCCTAGGAGCTTGCCACCCCTTTATTTTTTATTTGCTAAAGCACATGGAATCATGTACATGTGCATCTCTCCCTAAGCATGACTAAATATAAGTGCAAAGCATCTTATACTCTGAAAGTCATCTACATGTACACTGAGATGATGGAGGAGAAAATTTAAAAATCAAACCTAATTTGCAGTTCCAAATGTTGTCATTTTCTTATCAAAAACATCTCCTTAGTTGTATAGTTTACGATCAACATCATGTAATTTGATTCTTTAATTGCACTCTATTTTTGCATGCTGGGTAGGTGCTTGAAACTGCTGATCATTTGACGGAAGTCACTGAAAGTGTGGACTATTTTGTGCAAGGAAGAACAATTGCTGCAGGGAACTTGTTTGGAAGGTGAGAATTCATCTAGTTTCAGTGACTTGAATTTACTTTCTTATGAATGCGGTTCTGATTTCCTTGCTTCTTTATATTGGCTTGCCTTTTAGATGACTATTTTTTCTTTTCATTCAATTTCTGAAATGTAAATGGGTTTGTTCTATCGATTTTTTTATGCTGTTAAAAAGCATGAATGTCAACTGTACCAATAAATTCTATACAACTACCTTTCCCATTGATTTTTGCTATGCTTCTTGTTGTCTATATGCACATGTATGACTTGTCATACAAATTAAAATGATAAGTGATTGAAGACATGTCATCTAAGGCTTGCTGTAAATTGTGACTGAATGATTTTATTGCTTTACTGGTTGCTTGACTATGTTTCGCAAATTATTTTCCATTTTATTTCTTTTCCCTTGAGATGAGAAATTGGCTCAATTTTCTTGATATCAACTTAGAAACTAAAATTTCCTGCTTCTTGGTTATTTCCCTTCTCAGACGTCGAGTTGTTCAGGTTTTTGAACGTGGTGCTCGAATCTTAGATGGTTCTTTTATGACTCAAGATTTAAGCTTTGGAGGTTCTAACTCGGAAACTGGTCGTTCTGAGAGTTCCACAGTGATGCATGTGTCTATTGTGGATCCATATGTTTTAGTTAGAATGGCTGACGGGAGTATTCAGATTCTTGTTGGAGGTATGTTATGTCATGGATTAGCTTTCAACATATTTGTTTTAGTTTTATGATATAGTTTTGTTAGCTCACAACTCTCTTTCCAAGCAAGTTTCCATGAAAGCTTCCATAATGGATGGTAGCATTCCATGAAACGTCTCTTTAGTTCCTTTTATTTTGACATGGTCAAATTGTGAAGGCTTTTCGTAGATTTTGTAACTCAATGAAGAGGCTCATACCCTTCTTTTGTGCTCAAAGTATGCGGATATTTTTAGGGACAGGTTCTTGGATCCTCCCATTCTAGTTTGGGAGCTCTCATGCTAGGTTACTATGTGGGCCAGAATGCCCTTGCCTTCATGCTATAGCAATTCTAAGATTGTAAAGCATCATGCCATATGATTGATTCACATTATAAAGTCTTAGAACATGTCTAAGATGGTAGTCTTAGTTACCCGAACCCTATGAAAGCTGACCTTCATTAATGTATTGATGGTGTTGCATTTAATAAAATTTCTATTTTAGCTTCATATAGATAAGCTTATAGCATTGTTAAAGGTCTGTATTGGAAGAATTAATGTTTTCAAGATGCTGAGACGCACCAGGCGAGGCGAGGCGACGCCTTTATTAGCCTCGGGCGATGAATTTCAATGAAGCACTGCCTAGGCGAGTGCCTCATGAGTGGGTGTCAAGCGTTAAAGCGAGCACCTGATTCTTCTTTTTTTTGTTGCATTTTTTTTAACTGATTTATGTTTTGACCTTTTTGTTCATTTTTTAATTTACCACAAGAAACAACTTAGGTTTTTTTTTTTTTTTTGAAAAAAACAATGATTAGGGTAAAAAAATCATTAAAGTGGGAGACATACAGTCAAGGAAGGACACTTGAAGAGAAACACTAGCCAAACTTTGCGTTGAACAGAGAACAACAACGCAATTACAGAACATGAAAGCATGGATGAAGATGTTTTTGAAGATTAATGAATAATGATGATGATTTTTAAGTTTGCTTTTTAATCTATCTGGCTACTTTCTACTTTAAATTATCTTATTTTGTTTTAAGGGTGAAAATAAAACTTTATATGATTATGTAATGGTATTTTATATTTTCTTTTTATTTTCTAATGATCTAATATTAATTGGGAAGGTATATATTTGAGATTTATATAATATAATATAATATAATATAATATTATATTATACATATATATTTTTTTAATCTATAGTATATCACCTGGGTTCATTCGGGCACTTTTATTGCCTTTTGCCTTTGACAACACCAAGGAATATAGAAAGAAGCTTGCGGTCTTCAAAAGTGCAACCATGATTGTCATTCTTCTCCAACCATATTGATGATGCTTCTATACTGCAGGGAGGAGAAAAGGATAGAACTGGATTTTTTTCATGTTTGGCTGGTTGGAGTGATGGGAAGGAAATGAAAGGACAATTTCCTTCTTCATGGGCCCACAAAGTTTGATCCTACTCAAAGTGGAGGGATCAGAAATATTCATGGGTGAAATATGGATTATTTTCCACATGGAAATGTTTGATCCTTCTTCATGTGCAGTCCATTCTTCCACAACAATATCTTTCATATCTTTTCTTCACCCTTAAGTTCCCTCCGAATCCCAGTAACATTTTGATTCAGTTGTCTGGACTAGTTTGTAAGAACTACCTCTTCTGTCTAGATTAGGTTCCTCAGATGGTGAATCTCTATAGTTTTGGCATATATCATCTGGAATTGCAGTAATTGATATTAATTTGAAGAATCTGGTAGTTTGACACTGCTGTTGTTAATTTTTTCAAGTTGCTTAAGGTTTAAAGTTTGAACTGAAACATCCAAGGTATTGGATTTTACAGTCAGGTGGCTGTAAATGTTAATCGACTGCAGTAATAATACTATATGATCCAACAATTCTATCTGGGTGGGTGAATGATATCTGTTTTCATATGCCCTTGTACAGGCATGGCATGCCCTTCTTGTATTGTGAAACCATGGTTTTTTTCTTCTCTGTTTGTTTAACAGATTTTTCTTTTTTCTTTTCTGGAATTTTTAACAAGGGACATGTTTAATTTGGAATTTCAGATCCTTCTGCTTGTACAGTTTCTGTAAACACTCCGTCTGCCTTTCAGAGCTCAACGAAACCAGTATCTGCCTGCACACTGTATCATGATAAAGGGCCAGAGCCATGGCTCCGGAAGACAAGTACAGATGCATGGCTTTCTACTGGAATTAGCGAGGCTATTGATGGTGCTGACAGTGGAGCTCATGAGCAGGGTGATATATACTGTGTTGTTTGTTATGAGACTGGTGCCCTTGAAATATTTGATGTGCCAAATTTCAATTCTGTGTTCTTCGTGGATAAATTTGTCTCTGGAAGAACTCATCTCCTTGATACCTGCACGGGGGAACCTGCTAAAGATATGATGAAGGGGGTGAAAGAAGAAGTTGCCGGTGCTGGCAGAAAAGAAAGTACTCAAAACATGAAGGTTGTCGAATTGACTATGCTGAGATGGTCTGGGCGTCACAGTCGGCCTTTTCTTTTTGGAATATTGACTGATGGGACAATTCTTTGTTACCACGCATACCTGTTTGAAGGTCCAGATGGTACTTCTAAACTAGAAGATTCTGTTTCTGCTCAAAGTTCTGTTGGTGCTAGCAGCATCAGTGCTTCAAGGCTTAGAAATCTGCGATTCGTTCGGGTCCCTTTGGACACATATACTAGGGAGGAAACGTCAAGTGAAACCTCATGCCAAAGGATTACGACTTTCAAGAATATTAGTGGTTATCAAGGGTTTTTCCTTTCTGGATCAAGACCAGCTTGGTTTATGGTATTTAGAGAGCGACTGCGAGTTCATCCACAGGTAAGCTCTCGGCAATTTGAATTGCTATCTAATGATTCAAATTTGATGTCTCTTGACATTTTTACCGCCCAAAGAAGCATGGTACTCGATAAGTGCCTGTTTTTCTTTCACTTCATCTCACTCTCGTGTTGTTATATATGATTTTCTTGCAGCTATGTGATGGATCTATTGTTGCCTTCACTGTTCTTCACACTGTTAATTGTAATCATGGGCTCATTTATGTCACGTCACAGGTTGAACAATTATAAGATTCTTATTCTCTGTTTGATGCTTTGATAGAATATATTAGAACTTTTGAGGTTGGGTGGAATTCATTTTTCATTTTCCTATCTTACAGGGCAATTTGAAGATTTGTCACCTGTCATCTGTCTCGAGTTATGACAACTACTGGCCAGTGCAAAAGGTGCTCCTCTTTTCTCATTCATGTTTCCTCTATCATCTGTCCATATGAGAGTTGATATTTGCTTACAGGCATCAATGTGCTCATTAGAAATTTTTGTTTTCTCGTTAGATTCCTTTGAAAGGAACTCCACATCAAGTGACTTATTTTGCAGAGAGGAATTTATACCCTCTCATAGTTTCAGTTCCTGTAAGTGTCTTCTCTTTCTCTCTAAATTTTTCTTGCTTTGCTAGTTTTTGTGAAGTGTATTTTCTTAGATCGTTAAAACAGCGTTTTTGTGGGCATAATTCTGACATGGACAGTGCCTGGTCCAAATCATATGTGGCTGGTTATGGGAATTCAGTTTGGATTGTATGATAGAGAACTAAGAGAAACTTTGAGAACTGATAGTTAATTACCAAGGTGTCTTTGATTATTAAAGACAATGTTCATATTGAAAATTTTGCTTTATTTGTTATCAAAATAGTCTTAATAGGAGTATCCTCTATTTTCCTATTTAGCTTATTTTTTACGGTGTCTTCCCCATAGTTACTGGATTTGTGGATATGCAAATATATTTACATCACATGTTCTGAATAGCAGTACAATTACATATTGAATAATCTTGGAGCACAATCTGGATTGGTCATTTTGGTGACCCAATTTTGTTGAAGGGGGAACTGGATAAGTAAGAGTGTGTGTGTGTGTGTGTGTGAGAGAGAGAGAGAGAGAGAGAGAGAGGTAGTGAGAACTTGCCAGGGACCTGCAAGGATGGCGGCAGAAAGGTTTTGGGGACATATATTAAGACTGACGAGCTTCAAATCTAAAATACTAGGTTGGGTAAGATAAACAAAAAAAGAAAACAAGGTTGGGATGAGTTGATTCCTACACTGCACTTATCCTTTCTGCCAACAAAGTGTTTGCTAGCCAAAGACAGAAAAAATAGTGGGAAAGGAGAGAGAGGGAGAGAGTTGATTCCTACACTGTGCACATATCCTTTCGGATCCATGTTCCTCTGGAGTAATCAACATCTGCTTTGCTTCCTTTATAACTTCTGTTATTGCTTGCTTCATTTACAGACTGATTTCTGAAATAAATCACTGTATTAAAGAAATGATGTTTTAGCATTCTTGGAAGTGGAACGAGTAAAACTTTTATATCTGGTTAAATTTTTCACTCTTCAGTTCCCAAGTTTCAGTAGCCAAAAGAAATTAAATATTTTGTCTCCATGGACATCTGAGTCTCGACTATAGTGTGGTGTAGCAACTTCTACCTGAACATGTCATACTGGCATCTTATACATTATATTGGTGATGATATAGTTCTGTGTGGCCTTTTTTGTTTTTTAAATGGAGCACAGCCTGCAGCTGTAATGCCATTTTCACATTCTTCTGCAGGTTCAAAAGCCAGTAAATCAAGTTCTTTCATCACTGGTTGATCAAGAAGTTGGCCATCAGATTGAGAATCATAATTTGAGTTCTGATGAAATACACCGAACTTACAGTGTAGATGAATTTGAGGTTCGGATTTTGGAACCATCTAATGGCCCTTGGCAAGTTAAGGCTACAATCCCAATGCAGACTTCTGAAAATGCATTGACTGTACGAATGGTTTCACTGTTTGTAAGTGACTTCTTCCATCCCTTCATCTACTTTGCTATTATATCTTTTTAGCATCTTTTTTTTTTTATGAGAGATGGAGTGTGTGTGAGTGGTTGGTCGGATAATAATCCGTGTATACATAGCAACTTTCCTTGTGAGAGTGACGTTTTGAGAGAGTAAGAGTTTATTTTCATAAAAAACAAGAAAGAAAATTCTATAACATGAAGAGAAATTCAAGGGTAAAAATGAGGTTTAGAGAGTGGAATTGTTAAAAGGAATACGCAATGGAATATCTAAACTTAGCAAGAAGGACCATCATACCAGCTAAGCAGTGTTTGTCTTTTGTAACTCTAGATTGTTTTCTGATGCCATTGTTTCTGATTTTCAATATAATTATAATAAGATCCATTTTTCACTCACATAGTACCTCAACACAGAATACAAGTACAAAGGAAAATGAAACACTTTTGGCTGTTGGGACTGCTTATGTGCAAGGGGAGGATGTTGCTGCTAGAGGACGTATTCTGCTGTTTTCTGTAGTGAAAAATCCAGAAAATTCTCAGATTTTGGTATGTTTTTTGATAGTTCTCTCTTTGCTAATAAATCCTTATGTTTTATGTTCAACTAGTTATTACATAACTAATCCACTATAGCAATCCCTTAAACCAATCTGTCTTTCAAACGTCTGCATTCATCAGTATTGATTTCATCACTGTGCTCTTCAGGTTTCAGAAGTTTATTCTAAGGAATTGAAAGGTGCTATATCTGCTTTAGCCTCACTTCAAGGCCATCTGTTGATAGCTTCTGGTCCAAAAATTATTTTACACAAATGGACCGGTACAGAGTTGACTGGTGTTGCATTTTCTGATGCTCCTCCATTATATGTCGTGAGCTTAAATATTGTAAGTGACACTCAACGGCAGCATCTCTTCTGAACTTTTCTTTACATAGCTATCTGTTGTAAAGTTGATTCACTTTTTTCTGCTTGTTGCTATTGCATTTCAAAAGGAGAAAAAGGATAAAAAATAAGGGGAGGGGGGGAATTCAAAGATGTGAATTGTACTTTCTGATATTGATTGAATCATTGTGACCAAATTTGCTGTATCCAATAACAATGATGGGTATTTGTTAAAAACTGTCGTGTTTGGTTTGTCTTTATTACCCTTTCTCAATTTATGGACAATAGATGGTTTTTGCTGTGAAAATTTATCCAGTGGGATTAGTTACTTTTAAGTTTAGTCCAGTATTGCAGCAGGGCTCGCCAACATAACATGTTAGGTAGAAGCATTGATAGAAGCACTGCATCCTGTCTTTTTCATGTAACATATGCACCTGCTTAATGCTTTCTTTTCTTCATGGCCATACCTCTACATGCAATTGCAGGTGAAGAATTTTATTCTGTTGGGTGACATTCACAAAAGCATATACTTTCTTAGTTGGAAGGAGCAGGGAGCTCAGCTCAGCTTGCTGGCGAAGGATTTTGCCTCCCTTGATTGTTTCTCAACAGAGTTTTTGATTGATGGAAGTACTTTGAGCCTTGTGGTTTCAGATGAACAAAAGAATGTTCAGGTTTGGGCTTTATCACATGTTGCTTTCATTGATGTTGTCTGATATTGTTTTTGGTTGACAGCATTAGAATGGTGAGATAAAATTATATAAATTTCATTATGATGAAAAACTTGCAAGTAGACTAGAAATTTTGATACCTTCAATATCTACTATGAAGTTGGTTTTTATCTTAACTTCCTCTTCTGCTTTTGACTAAATCATCTTCGTTGTTCTGGAAATTTGAGAGACCTTCAATACTGTATTCACCTTTGCCACTTCACCTGGTAAGTCCTTAACTGTATTTTTAGACAGGTGAAATCCCTTAACAGGCCATGGCTAGTCTTATCATTGTCATATTAAGGGGTGCATTGTTGACTTAAAACTGTGAAGTTTCTTAGCTCAAACAGAAAATGAATGTACAAACTGGAGCAAATTTAGATTTTGAATTGGCAGTTGTTTTGTCAAACATAATATATCTGCAACCAAAAGTAAAGATGCGACAAATGTGAGGCTGGAAATTAAATTACTGCCATCATAGAATTCATGAATATACAAATCGCCAATGAATTTGAATTTTGATTACACATTGTTATGATTTTTATGCAATCTACATGCATTTCTGTTGCTAGAGATTCTTTTTGCTCATTGTTTTACTTTGAGAATATTTTTGAATGGAAACAAGGATTAGCAGAATGGGGTGAAGTTGGTTCTGTTTTCACTGATTTTCAATTTTATTTTTTTGGTGACAACAGATATTCTATTATGCACCAAAGATGTCTGAGAGTTGGAAAGGACAGAAACTGCTTTCAAGGGCTGAATTTCATGTTGGTGCCCTTGTTACTAAGTTCATGAGGTTGCAAATGCTTTCCCCTTCACTTGATCGAAGTGGTGCCGCTCCAGTTTCTGACAAGACCAATCGCTTTGCTTTACTGTTTGGTACTTTGGACGGCAGCATAGGCTGTATTGCACCTCTTGACGAGCTCACATTTCGTAGGCTGCAGTCACTGCAGAAGAAACTTGTTGATGCTGTTCCCCATGTAGCTGGTTTAAACCCAAAATCATTCCGCCAGTTCCGCTCTGATGGAAAGGCTCACCGACCTGGCCCTGAAAGCATAGTTGATTGTGAAATGCTTTCCTAGTAAGTTCTTCCTGTTAAGTTAACAACCTGATTAAATGGTGGTGGTTAAGGCTGATTAACAACTTGTTTATCTTAGGCCAAGTAAGCTTTCAATTTATAAGTAGGCCTAAGTCTTAAAGCGAGCATACTCATTTATAAGAAGTATATAACTAACCATTGACAAAGTTTCTCATTTGCATTTGCTTCAATGAGAAATGAGAGATATATAAATTACTACTAACACAGTTTTGGTTCTTTGTTTTGGTTGGCAATCACACCATGTCGTCAAGGCTATTTGTGATCTGTTTCTTACATGATCTCATTAAATAACTAGAATGTTGGGATGGGTTGTCATTGCTGTGATTCCAGTGAATGCGAGGCATCCATAGGCTGGCATTTGCTCATGGATTGTCATCTGTCATGATTACTACTTTGTCTACCGGACTAAATCGAGACGTTCCATTTTGCAGTTATGAGATGATCCCGTTGGAGGAACAGGTTGAAATTGCCCAACAGATTGGAACAACACGTGCTCAGATTTTGTCAAATTTGAACGACCTTACTCTGGGCACAAGTTTTCTGTGACTGTAACCAGGTTAGAGGCAGGAAGTACTGCAGGGTACGATATCCTTCACAAGGGCAATCAACTGATGTGCTCAAACTAATTTGTGCCAGCGTGCTGTTCAAGTCCTGGAGGAACTATTAAATGCAAAAGCAGCAATCTGAAACTGGATCAAGATCACTCATTCAAGACCCTCGCCTTCTTGGCAGGACTGACACTGGAGCACAGCCATTGTGCATCCTTTGTATCATTGGTAATTACTGTTCTGCATTTCAAAGGTTTCATGGCTTCAGCTCTAGAGAGTGGTAGCATCAAATAAGAAACGACAAATCTCAAACTTATCTGCCCAATGTACTTATAGAGCTGGAATTACTGGTTTGTTGAGAATTGACCATTCAAGCTGCTAATTCGAGCAATAGATAATATCCTCTTCTTTCTGTGCACCTCCTTTTTCCACTTTGCAAAATTAAGATGATAATGGAAAAGAACAGGGATCACATTCATTCTGACGAGTAATGGATAAGGTGGTACGAGTTTTGTCTTGAAACCTAACTGGAAGCCGACTACTAGTTATTATTCAATATATAATAAATATATAAAATAATATATATATATAATTTTATTATATATTGAATAATAAATAGTACATATAATATATATACATATATTTTATTTCTTAATAAATTTGTATGAATATAATAGAAATGGACTGGGATACTCGTTACCAGTATACCTTCTCCTCTCAGTCTCTTTGGTATAATAAAATTAAACTCAATAAATTATACCTTAAACTTATGAAAACCCAAAAGAGCTGATTTGCAAGAATTGAAAACACACACACACACACACTAAATGATACGAAGTAAATAAAAAACACCCTACCTGGTTAATATTATAATCTTATAGATTTTTAGTAACAAGAATATATATATATATGAAGTCTTTAGCTTGATCTTCAAGTTATGTCTTATAATAATATCGTTTTTTAAGAAAAAGGTTTCGGGTTTTTCACTCTCTAAATAGCGTAATTCAAACCTCGAGTCAATAAATTGACCCGCAAGGCCGGACCAGTCTTGTAACTAGGCCTATAAGATCCATAACCAACGCATATGTTTATTTCTCCCAACAATAATTACATGGTCCTGACCAAGCAGCTAGTGAGCTAGGTGGTCCTTGGGAATGAAAAGCCAGTCCATGCCCAAAGAGAACGAAAAATAAAAATAAAAAATAGCTTCCTCCAAGAAAAAAAGTGAGGATTTAAGAGTTTAATTACAGGCATAAGCCAGGCAGGCGGTCCATACTGTCCTCTTTCACCCCTTGCTTAGGCGCCTCTCCCTTCATTAACCACCATGTTTCATAAGATCCAGGAGGAAGAGAAGGCTGTTTATTTGGCTTGGCTTACTGCATGATTCTGCTTCTGTCTGTCTTCTCCAACCTCCCGTAGAGAAGGGCCTTATTAATGTTATTGCCATATGTATGCCCTTGTTCTTGCTTCATGATCATGGCCATGACACTCTTTTTAAAAGCTATCCCCTCCCATACCTTTGGCAATCTTCCTTGGGAACCTGCTGCCTCAACTTCCACGCAATCTTATTATAAAATTCACCCCCTGCTCTTTGATGGGAGGGATTCAAAGGTAAGATCAAACACTTCAAACAATCTTGGTCGACTTGGGATGGAACAACTAGCAATATTGTCTACCTTCTTTCTGTAAGGACAAATGTATGGTCGTTGTGTAGATTAACTGGGGAGATTCATAAATATTGCAATTTCTGAAGCTTTCGGAAATGACTACTTGTAGATTAAAAAAAGTACATTGAAAAGACGTGAATGATCCATCCTGTAATCCAAGTACAAAAAAATGGGAGCAATGTTTTTGTAATTCAAAATCACCACACAGCATCAAACCCAGTTGAGTTGGTAAGAAAGCTTGAGAGCGGATCAATGGCCGGTTTTGTTTCAGCACTCAAGTCATCCCCAACCAGCCAGCGAATCGAAGACATGTCTCGTCAATGGACCCTATTTTGTAACACAGATTACTACAATCAAAAACTAATAATTACATTGTCGCATGCCCAAGAATTCTCCTCTCTTTGTCAACCACTGCCCCACTCTCTCATGTCTGGTCACATCCACATCTTAATTTCCACTACATTGATATTCTAGCCTCACTCTCTGTGTGATGGTTGAACTGCACTCTCCCATGGCCAGGGTATTGACAGGGACGACAATCGTAGGGCTCCATCTTCATTTATCTAGATACATGAGCCTTTCCACCTGTACAAAGAAGGGTACAGATATTTAATATTTTTAAATATAAAAATGGAGATGATACTCTTTAGCTCGATAATTTTTTATATCAGAAGTTATGCATTTGAATGGAGGCGGAGGGTGGTGCATCCTCCTCCTCTATCTAGACATGGATCATCTGAGCATAATTATGGAGGATGCACTTACAGGAGAGGGCAAGCGGTGCATGAATCAAGTGCGGCCATGGAATGGAGGGGAGGCTGTACAGTTTGTTAATGCATCACATTCAATGGACCTTGAAGTGGCCCCCATCTATGGCCTAGTGCACCTCCCGAGGCTTGGTGTCTGTGCCTCTAACGGTGTTTATGACGACAGAAATACTGATGATGAGGTTCGTCTTGTACTTTACCAAGTTTATCCTCTCATTTTAAGTTGTTGCTCTTTTTATTTAATGACCGACCATAAATTAATGGATTATAATTTGATGGATTATCTTATTTTATATGTATATTTTGTTTGTTTAAAATCCATGTTCAAAATAAAAAAATCAAAGGTAAAATGATAACTCAATATTTTTAAACTCAACTAAATGTTGAGCTTGAATATATATAGGTTTAACGAAATATCATAGTCTCAACATTCTTAAACTCAACCAAACGTTGAGCTCGAGTATATATAATTTTAACGAACTATCATAGTTAATATTTTTTTAGTTTGGTTAAGCGCTAAGCCCGAGTATATATATAGGTTTTGTAAACTATCAGACCCAGTATCATTGAGTTTAATCAAGTGCTCAGACCAAACATGTATAGGCTTTGTAAGTTGTCAGACCTATCATTCCCAGTCTTAACCAAGCATTAAGCCAAAATACATGTGACTCTGACAATCTTATTAGGCTCTATATTGAACCATGAGATTTTGATGAGTTGGAGATATTTATTCTCTGACATATAAGAGATGTTTTAATGTTATTAGAAAATAATGATTTTTTAGTATTTTCTTCAATTGAAAGGTAAGAATCGTGGACTATAAAAACACATTGGATCCTTGAAAGGAGGAGGACAATCTCTAGAGGCTAAATATATTTTTTTAATATATACTTTTAATTTCTCTCTAAAATATCCTTTTCTTTTCTCTGAAAAAAATACATAATTAAGTATTTGAGAGTTCTTAAATCTATGAAAGGAGACATTTTACAGGTATTAGCTATCAACCACTCTAGCTTATCAGGCACCGAGTATTAGCTATCAGTTATCTTGATCAAGAAGAAGGAATAAGATTATTAAAATCAAGAGATTAATTGATTATCCAACACATAAATCTTACTCTTAAACTACTTGAATTTCTTGATACATCATCATAATTGATTGAGCAATAACTTAAAAGGGTTCAGTTCAAACAAAAAGAAACTTGAAGGGTTATAGTTAGATGATTAATGTTGTATGCTTCCATTTAATTAAGGTTTAAATCCCAAATTTAAAATGTTAGAATGTGAAAGAATAACGTTAAACATTAGAAAAACTTGAAGAGCTAACCTCGTAATTAATAAACTACACTTAAATCATTAGACTTTATCAAAAAGCAATCTTTGATTTCTTAGAGAATTGGTTAAGCAAGATTTTTGAGACATGCCACTTTCCAATGCTGATGCTAAACGGCGGTCAAGAAAAGGTGGCAGGTTAATGGAGGAGGAAAATAGGGTTGGTGTGTCCAAATCTCAAACAAAAAAAAAATCATAAAATATAAGGATGAACTCCACATTTAATACCCAAAATATAATTAAATGCTGAAATAGTACAAGATAAATTTTTTTAGCAAAATAGCATAATTTAAAAATATCGCAGTTCAAAAACACGACATTTGATACATGTTGCATTTTAGAACCACAATAATTAATATTGAGATTCACAACCGTGACATTAATGAGAAATGTTGCGTTTTTGAACTACAATTTTTTTAACGGGACTGTTTTGAAAAACAACTAGATAATTGATAAAACAGTTGGACTGTAGTCAAAACGATCTAACCGTTTTGGCTATTGTAAAGTTTTGGGTCATTTTTGTATTTTAAACATGAAAAAATTTATAAAATTATAGTTTTTGTTAATCTAAAATTTGATTTACTTAATGATATTAGAGAGTTGAGATATTTTTAATTTTATTAAAATTTAGATAAAGTTTCCTCTATATAGGAACTATACAACCGGATCCAACTTTTGCTCCTGCCTAAGTGGCCTTGTCCTCTTCCATTACATCATCAAGAGTTAGCCTCTCTCCAAGGTTTTAAGTCCAGTGTGATAAACATTTAACCACCTGGACGATACAGTGTAAACTTCACTTTCTTCATCAATGCTACGAGGATAAGATGCAGCATCTCGACTATCCCGTAGCAAGAAGTTAACCTAATATTAATAAAACATTAATATTAAATTAAAAGATAAACATATAAACTTAACGGTTAATGTATATTAATCATAAAAAATCTATTACTTACATGATGAATCTGTTAAGCATGTTGCTTGTACTGCATATATTCAGGTGGAGAAACTTGTTTAGGATCCGTAGTAATGACCCTTCATGTTATATTCATGTACCAAATTATATACTCCTTGTCAATAATCACATGAAATATTTTTATAAATATCTCATTCTTCCATGCATTCCACTCTGATACATAAGCACTATATTGATCTAGCTAGTTGTAATCATTGTTTTTATTGGGTGTTTAATTGGTTTTTTAAGAGAAAAGTGAGGGTGTTAGTTGTATTTTTCACGAGAAAGAGATAGCACTGTATATTCGATTTAGCCTTCAATTTAAATTTTAATTAATATTATTCTTATGAAATACATCTTAAATTGTCACGTTTTAGAAATATAATATATAATGGTCGCACTTTAAAAACATCATATTTAGAATATGTTTGGGAACGCAGTGCAAACCGCGTTCCCAAAAAATTTTAATTTTTTTTGTTGCTAAAATTTAATATGTTTTGTATGTTTTAGATCGTTTTGATGTGCTGATGTCAAAAATAATTTTTAAAAAGTAAAAAAACATTATTGACATGTATTTCAATAAAAAAATATTTAAAAAATAACAACAACCACATTATTAAATACTATTTTAATAATCACTTTAAATAATCACAACTACACTGTTAAATACTATTTTAATAAAAACATGATATTTAGTAGGTGCTGTGATTGAAATTATACCATTTCATTAAAAAATAATAATAATTTTTAAAATTTTTTAGAATAATTGTTTTTTTGAAAAAAACACTAAAAATATAGAGAAAAAGGTGATGGTTTAGTACGGCTTTGCTAGCTTTTACATGCAGAAAACGACAGAGGGTAATAATGATGAGAGAGGGTTCACTATTACTAATTTGACTGCTACTACTGCCCGCCTCAAGAGTGCGAATGTTGGAAGCATGGAAGCACAGCAAAGGCTAAGAATGGCGGCAACCCATTCCTATATCACCAAATCCCACATCAAGCCTACATGATTCCACCCCACCCACCCACTAGAGAGATATAGAGAGAGTTTTTTTTCTTCTTCAGAAATAAAGATAAGCCCATATATGCTTGAAATTAAAGACATGGGGCACAAGAAGGTGGTCTAACTTGCTTTGGTCTCTTTAAAAAGAAAGCCCCATAAGCAAGAAAATTGAAGGTTGGAATTTGTGTGCAAGAAAGGTTCTTGTGGTTTGTTTTATGGGAAAGGGAATTTCCTAAATTGAGAAAAAAAAAATTCTTCTTTATTTTTCATCATGATGACAACAGATGATGGCTTAAACGTTTCAAACAAGGTAGCTAAGGAAATAAACACTACTACTAGTAGTAGTAATGTTGATTTTGGTGTGAAGCTACATCAACCTATTGATCATCATCAATCATTTCCTTCTAGTACTCCTATGATGGTTCCTCATGTTAATCACCACCGTCCAATGTTTGACAATGGTCCCACATCATCATGTGATAGAAACAAGTCTTTGATGAACTATATAAGTGATCGTATATACCATGTTGCTGCTGGTGGTGCTACCAGTGGCGGTGCAGTTGGGGTTAGGAATTTGCAGCCTTTTGACATTTCTGAAACAAGTATCTCTACAGCAGCTTCTGCCTTCAGATCCCCAGGTTGTAGAAAAATTTCTCTCCTATCCACTTCTAGCTGTTTTTCCTTGTTAGTGTCTCTCTCATTTTCTCTGTTCAACTTTCAAAGATTAAACCTTTATGAGAGCAAGAGTCAAGGTTTGTGTGGACTGACAAATACAGTGAATTCTTTTGCTAAGTGCAGGAGGCAATATGGCAGCGTCTTTGGGGTTTGCTTTTACAAATACACAGTGGAAAGAGCTTGAAAGACAAGCCATGATATACAACTATATAACGGCCTCAGTCCCTGTGCCTCCTCAATTTCTAATTCCAACCCCAAGTAACGCTAAATCTCTCAATATCTTTTCTTTTTTTCTTGATGAATATTCTTGGTTTGGTGGGTTATTCATAAGTACATCAAAGTTGCAATCTTTGTGGTTAATTTTTTCTATTTTGAGCACATGCAGTGGGGAATGGATTGAATGTAAGGTTCTCAAATGGGGCAGATCTAGAACCAGGGAGGTGTAGGAGAACAGATGGGAAGAAATGGAGGTGCTCAAGAGATGTGGCACCTGATCAGAAATACTGTGAGCGTCATATGCATAGAGGCAGACCCCGTTCAAGAAAGCATGTGGAACTCAATGCTAGCAACAATAACAACAAGAAGAACCGCCATAATCCTGCTATTTGTCCAGAAGCTCCTGTTACCGTGGCCATTTCTAAACCCACAATCAACAACAGCAACAGTGGCTCTGCCTCTCACGATCAGTTTTTTGGGCCTATGCCTCAGCCATATATCCAGACCCCAGTTTTTGTAAACAAAACCAGCGAGAAGACTTCAACTTTTGATGTTAATGGAGCCTATGGTTCCACATTCAAAGAACCCAGGTTGGTTTGATCTTTAGATTTTAGTAATTAGTCATTATTTTGAGGGATGTGATTTGCGAAACTGGTTTGTTTTTTCTTGTTCCCTTGAGTAGTCCCTAATTTTTGGTGATTCTGTGCTTAAGGAGCTTGGACTGGATGTTGAAAGGGGAAGCTGGTCCTATAGCCAAAAATGATCAACAATGGCCGCATCTAGTGCACAAAGAAATTGAACTAGCTACTGAAGGTTCCTTTAACAGTGCTTCTGTTCTCAAACAGCATTACCAAGGAGAGTCTTTGAATTTGAACTCATTTGGAAATTTTAATGCTAGAGAAGACCAACAAAGCAATCAATATAGTCTGTTTCTTGATGAGGCTCCAAGGAGTTTTATTGATGCATGGTCTAATGATGCAATTTCTAGAAACACAAGTTCTGTTTCCTCAGATGGGAAGCTCCATCTCTCCCCTCTCAGTCTATCAATGGGAAGCAATAGGTCTACTGATGATGAAATGGGTCAGATCCAAATGGGCTTAGGCCTAATCAAATCAGATCGAAATGAAGAATGTGGTAACACCAGCAGCGCCCCAGGTGGCCCCTTGGCAGAGGTGTTACAACTGAGGACAAGCAACACCACAGGAACCAATCAATCTTCTTCTATGATGGAAAATGGTGATTCTATTAGTCCTCCAGCTACTACAGTCTCTTCTCCATCTGGGGTTTTGCAGAAAACACTTGCCTCATTTTCTGATAGCAGTGGTAATAGCAGTCCAACTCTTGCCAGTTCAAGGACCAAACCTGAAATTGCCATGCTTTGGTTAAATCAAGGCTAAATGTGCCACTCTAGTTAGTTAAGGGCACACAAGGCCATAATTAAGGGCAATATATATTTTTATTAGCTTGATATATTTTTATGGTTTTGGTGGTTCTGGAATTAGTTGGTTATTTTGTGACCTCTTGAAGTTGTCTTTTGGACGACTAAATGGAGTTTTGTTTACATTATGTGTGGTGCTGTAGGAAGAAGTTTGTAGAGTTGATGATGTTTTGTTCTTTTGCTCTTGGAAATGAAGGGGGGCTCTCCTTCTGTTATTAGTGAGGGAGACTTGTCTAGCCCTCTTTGTCGGAAAATATCTTCTCTTTTTTATGGAAAAATCTTCTTTTTGACATGATGAGGACATCTCCCCCACCTGTTCTGTGTCCATCAGTGCTCACATTTTCAAGCTGTTTTAGCTAATGATTAAGTTGTACCATGATTCTTTGTGGTGGAGCACCAAGATAGTGTTCCCAAACTTCTTATCTACATGGTGGAGCATCCGAAGTTTATTATAAAACATCTGAATCGTTAAGACTCGAACTTCATCGGAAATAATCAGTGAAGTCCGAACTTTACTGTGCTTGGAACATGACAAAACACAAATGGATGATCTTAAGCATGAGATGCTTATGTTTTCTCTTTGGGGCATGCAAAGTGTCATGGAAAATTGGATTACATCATCCAGGTTTTAACTCATCGATACTTGTGAAGCAAAGGTGCCTCTGGTGTCTAATAATTGATGCTTGTCTCATAACCCGTTTATTTTCAACTGTTTTTATGTTTCAAAAGATTTAAAACAAAAAAAAAGTTTATTTTTTTTCTTGAAATTATTTTATTTTTCTTAGTATTTTCAAAATGCCATGTAAAAAATAAATTTTAAAAAATTATTTTAATATATTTTTAAATAAAAAACACTTTAAAAATCAATTGTTGTCACAGTACCAAACGAGCTCAGTGTAGCTTAGTATCATTGTCTGGGTTGTGGCGCCTTCAAATTTGAATACTTCTGGCCAAAACATAGTTATGATTTTTTATCACGACCTGAATTCCAGGTTTATGATTGGTAATGCATGAGTGGTATTGAAAGAACACCCTATTTATACTAAGCCTCAGAATGAACATATTAAAAAAACAAGTTATTTAAAAATACGCAAAATTTTATAATTTTTTAAAATATTTATTTATAATCAACATACATATTTATATATATATATATATTAAAGATTATCTCACTCATCCGGAAAACAAAAGCAAATGACAAATGAATGTGGAACCGGAGACTACTGAAGATCATTGGGAGAAACATTAGCAGAACCTATAATAAATACAAAAAACAATAAAAAATGATTTGAAGAAAAGTAACATATGAGATTTAAAACTTTAAGCACAAATACCAAAACATAAATATAACGCCCAACTGTTTCACCCGATTAAACCTGAACATAATTTAAACTGATTGAACCCAACAGGACTGATAAAACTCTACTTCCAAGTCAATCAGTTGACCACTATAAAAACCAACTGGTCGGCTGGCTGGTCGGGATTTTCAAAATTCCAACTTATCGGTCCTTATTTTACTTTACCCAAAAATTAGAATACTTATTCTTTTAAAACCTATCATTTCAGCCATCAAATCAATTTATTTTAAGCCAAATAACACTCTAATATTTCAATTATAATTCCAAGACCAAACAATCATTAAAATCATAATAAAAACATAATTTATCTTCCAATTTTTCTATAATCAAATTATAATCGAAAATAACAACATGAAAGGGAATTATTTACTTACTTCATGAACCTTTCTTGAATCAACTGAAGCTTTAAAAAACGAAAACCCTTTGTAAACAGGAGTGGAAATCACGATAGGGAGAATAAAAAAGGGAAAAAAAAAGAGAAAACAATGCTCTTAGCTACTTTTTTAAAAATTATTCAGGTTAGTTTAAATGGGTTTAGGCTGATTTAAACTTGGATTTGGACTAAAAATTTGGTCTTACACTTTCCTGCTTTCTTCCCAGCTCTGAACGCCAAAGTCCTCAAGGAAACAAGAAGAAAATGAAAAGGGCCCGATATTTTATTTCCTCGAAGAGGGGGTGGAAGGAAGCCCATTTCTTGGTGCCGAAACTATGCCTCCAGAAAACAAAGACGACATGGCATGTTGTTGAGGAAACAAGCCCTCGAAAACTGCAGCCATCAAAGAAGACTTGTGACCTGTGAGAATTAATTTCTTGTAAAGTATAGATTAGAGATGGAGGATGTATTTCGTAATATATTTTGATTTGTGTTTGAAATTGTTTATTTACTTATTTTTAAATGCATTTAAACTTAAAAGATATTAAATTGATGATTTTCAAATGATTTATTTTTTTGATAATTTTAATATATTGATGTTAAAATTATTAAAAATATATATATAAAAAAGTGTTAAACTTCATGTTTTTTCAACTTAAAAACACTTTTACAAAAACAAATATATTTAAGATATGAATCACGTAGATGAAATAATTCTCTCTTAAATGGTTTAATACATATTAATGCTAAAATATTATTGATATTTAATAACTGTACAATTGATGTATATGCTATTTATATGAAAATGTTAATCGAATGTTTGGAAAATAACATATTTTTTTCGATAAATTACATTCAGATTTTATTCTTTAAAAGAAACTTGTTATTTTTTTTTTATCCGGGTATTTTTATATCTTTTTAAGGAATGAGACTAGTTTCGTTCAGAGTTCATGACTGCTCCTTCAAATAAATATATTTTTAAAAATTAAATTTATATTCTCATCCTTATAGTGATATAATAATATTTTAATTATTAAAACAGCATTTTATTGATACTAAAAAAATATTATAAATGAAGAGATAAACAATTCTTTAAATAATTACTTATATTTGATTATTCATTTTTAAAATTAAAAATTTACTTGCAACGATATATATTAAATAAAATATATCTTTGGCGTGCGCAACCTTTCTTTTCTGTTCTTTAAGATGAGTATCATGAGAAGCGCAGTGAGAAAGTAACTTCTGCGTGTTGTTATTTCCTTTTCTTTATCGATTTCTTCGCAAGGAATTGCCACTTCTTCCAACTGGGAAGCCTCCTCCTTCATCGCTCATCTCGACAACTCTTCTTCAAGCAAAAGCTTTCACCTCAATCAATGAGATTTGCTGCATGGCTTTAGATTCCTGGGTTTAAAAAGGAGGGGAGGATGCCCCAGACCGAAATCCTAAACCGACTTGCTAAATTCTTCTTTCTTTTCTTCACAAGTAAGAGGATCCTTTTAATTTAGTCATCTTGATTTATTAGAAGTAGGGAAAAGTATTAATAAGTTTGAGATTAAGTGCTTGTACATAAATAAAAAATTGTCATGTGGTTTTAAAATTCCAACTTTTTTCATAAATTTTCACCCCTGCAAGGACTCCTGCACCGGCTCTCCTGCCTGGAATTCCTGCTGCCGCCGATTCTTTGCCGCTGCTTTCTAGCCCTCCTAGGTCCTCATCAGTCACCTTAGACCTGAAGTTTCATTTCGCGAACTAGTCAGGAAATTAGAAACTTGATTTCATCCATAGTCTCTGCATACATTCTTCCTTCAGAATTAGAAATTTCAGATATATTTGAGCTCAAAAACTCTAATGCGCATGTCTTAACATACAAGTTGTTATGTGCTTGATGATGCCACTGTTTTGTGGATTTTCATTAATTAATTTCCTGTTCTTAAAGTTTACTAGCTCAAGTTGTGATGGGCTCGATGATGCTACTGTTTTGTAAACTTTATCAATGTTTTTGTTTTTCATTGGTTGCTTTTACCCAACTCGACATACAATAATTGCTTATTAACTCTAGTATATTATTGTTTTATATATGAAATCATTCCCAGGGTTAATTATTTATAGAATATATGTAAATAATTTGTGTCAATTATCGTACGTCAAATATTTTGTCTCTTCTTAAGACTAAAAAAACGCACATATACCTAAAAAAACATATGGTATACATGACATGTTAGATTGAAGAAGTTTTGATGGCCGCGTTGGAGGAAATTCTTTGTGTTCCAGAGATTGAAAAGCATAAGTTGACTCTGAAATAATAACCATTAGCGCGCAACAAACAGTGGGATTTCTGCAGCTTGAAACAATTGAAATGATTTGTTATTATTTTTTACGATGTTCCTCAACTTGCCTTTGTTTGAGTTTTGTTTTTGTTGCAAGGTGGGACTTCGTTATATTTATATTTCATATACTATACGGAGGTGACAGACAGAGGTGAAGAGCAACAAAACTTAGCACTACTAAAAGGGGTTTCTTCGATATCTGCATGCGTCTTGTAGTTTGCAACATGGAATACATTGGATCCCTGTTCATGTTAATGCATGCTTGGATGGCTCTAACTTTGATATGGATAAAAGCCAAGAGAAGAGAATCTTTGCCTTGCCTACACTTTAATATTATAAGAGTCTACTGTAGCCTAGTGCAACATGTCAATGACATAAAGTCACTGAAAAAGGAAACAAGATGCAAGGCATTAACTTCCCTTTTCTCTAGCTATATATTCAATATAATTATGATTTTGTTTCCCTTGAAAGTTAGCCGTTAGGAAGGAAATTAATCATAACAATGACTGAGTTGCAGTGAACTCACTTGCCACATTTATCATATAATGAACTTAATGTTGCACTCACAGTCACAGCCATCGTCGGCTAGCTAAATTACTGATTGCAATTAGTAGAATGGACAAAGTAGGGCATTTGGTTCCTACAATCAAGCTGGAGATTTTGAGTTCTTAATGACATCTCTGACTAAATTAATGCTTAAGATATGTCTCCATCAAACCAATAATGTACTTGCTTTTTTCAAGGTTGCAGCAGCATTGATAAAGGCAGTGCATAATACTATAAAAAGCTGCTGAAAGACTGATGTGCATTGGTTTAATTCTCTTAACATCTACTAGGGTTATTCTGATGAAGAACATATTGCATTTTTTATTCTCCTCTTTCAACTACTAGTTCCAGTCCTAACATCTTCAATATGGCCAAGCCTGTTGTGTTCTTCAATGGTATATCATTGTTTTGTCCCTAAGTTTTCAATGCAATCATAACTTAGTCGTTTATGTTCGAAAATTTATAACTTAATCCTTTGGCTCTTGTTGACCGTTCTCTCTTATTGAAAACGTTCGTCGGTTTTATTAATCTCAAATGTACTAGTTGAAAATTTAAACTCTCAGAGAAAAACCAACAGAGCGAGAGGTTAGAGAGAAGACCTATTGATAGGTCGCGGTCAGCAAGGAGCAAGGGACTACTTTATATGTTTTCAACTATGAAGGACTAAGTTATGACTTCATTCAACAGAGAGGGACTAAAGAATAACTCACTGCAAATAATGGCTTACCTTAACCACCTGCTAAGATCATTAGTTGAAGGAGGAGAGACCTCATCATCAATGCTGTCTGTGTAACAAGAAGACATGTTAGACCTTTGCTCCATTACCATATTGGCTCCATGAATGCCCTTCAAACTTGGGCTCCTCAGGTTATAATCATTAACCATGGAACCCTCATTGCTATTGGCCGGATCAGGCACTGGAAAAGACAGGCGTTTTTTGGCTGAACCTGATATTTCTCTTTCCGGGGTTGAAGCTCTCTGCCTTGGTGCGCTTTGTGATCGAATTCTAGCATTGGCAGATGCAGTGGCAGTCATGTAGTTGGGCTTTGAAGTAGCGGATGGAGTAGTTTCTCCCATTACACGGTTTCTGCTTTCTCTTAGGAAACGAGGACTGGATGAATGGACTTGAAGTAGTGTTCTTGTTTTGGATAGGGATGGTGTGGTTGGTTGTGAGATGTTGTGGTTTTTTTGAAGAGGAGAGGTAACTGAATATGAGCTAGGCCTGTGTTGTTGGTAGTGATAATGTTGATGCAATTTATGAGCATTAGGTGATGAGTAAGAGTAAGGTCTAGAGGTGTCCATTTCAACAGTTTTGACAGGGTCTCTGCTGTGATATTGATCACGGAATGCAATCCCTCTTCCCTCACATTCCTTTATCGTTCCCCTCCTTTCAAGCCATCTTGGGTTCTTTTCTACCTCTCCTTCACTTGCATACGAGTCTCTTCCCGGTCTCCATATCTATCATTAATGCAGGAATTTTAATCGAATGATCGATAACTTGCCATTGCCGACAAAAATAAAAGGAACTAGATAAAATTAAGGGCAAGGAAAGTGGTCAAAAACCTGTTGAGAGAAAGCATAAGCAAGAGCCTTTTCACGTTTCAAGGCAACCACTTCCTTTGTTTCCTGGAACATTGACTGAATTTCCTCAAGTGTTTTAGGATGGTAATTGCAGTGAAACCAATCATCAGCAGTGCTGCTTCCATCCCAACACTGCAGTTCATTGTTAAGAACCAAATCAAAACAAGCTGACGCTGAAGCATGATGTACATATCTTAAACAAAATTTCTTACAGTAGATCTCCTCTCAGCAAGATTTGATCCCCGCAAGCTATTTGGATCACTGGAGATGGAATTTGCGCTGCCCTCATAGGAAAGCCTTCTACGCTGTTCACACACCCGAGATTGCACCCTCGCCATAGCTTGCATGCACTGAAGAGTCATTTTTGCTCTCTTTCTAACATTATGGCCTCTCACTAAGGCTTGCAGCTTCACTAACCCCTTAAGTGCTTTAAGAGCTCGCTTTGCCTTCAAAAACACAGCCATAATTAATTACAAATAAAAGCTCTTAAGATTAAGAGGTATATAATTATTTCTCTTTACTGATCTCTTGCTAATTACTTACCAGATATCCTCTAAAAGCTGTTTGTATAGCAATGGCAGCAAAGTGTTGCTTGACAAAAAGGGGAGGCCTGGTGAGTCTAACAACTTCAACAGCTGCTTGAGCTGTCGCAACTGCTGCTTGTGCAGCTGCTGTTGTAGCCATGGCCACTGCAAGGGCATGTCTTTGCTGAGCATCAGCCGCTTCAGAACTAACACTATTATTAGCAGCAACCGCAGCAGCAGCATTGGTGGTTGCTGTAATATTGTTAGTGGCGTTTGCTTCACAATGGTGTATTACTGTTTCTTGATTTGAAAATTTCCTGAAAATCCATCTTCTTTTCCCTCTCTTCTGCACAAATTGACCCATAAAACAAAAAAAAAAAATTCTATGTCAATAAGCTATTGTATTACAAAGGAATTACTAATCAAGAAAAAAATCTTCACCTTTTCTTCCTCCTCTTGTTCATGATCTTCTCTCCTTCGGCTGCTTCTCTTATCATTCTCTTTACTAGGAGACCGAAAAGCCCTTTTAACTGCACTCAGCCAAGAACTTCCTCCAATCTTCCCCATGATGCAAACGATATTACTAAAGCAAAAGACTTGGCTAGATATAAAGGCAAAATATATATATATATAGTCTAGAGCTACATACACAGATTTGAGTGGTTGGTATGTTTAAATGCAAGATGCACAGAGAAATAAATGTAAAAAACAGATAATTTAGCCTGCATTCTGCAAGAAGGGTAGAGCTAGTCCATGCATTTGGGAACAGGTTCTGTGCATTGTCTATAATGCAAAAATGCAAAAGGTTAACAATAATATGGACATAGAATACAATGCTAAAAAGAAATGGTGTTTTCTTGTGGCATGGAGAGCCCTAAATAGTTCTGTGTCAGACAGTTGGAGACAACATCAAAGAGTGGGTGCCCTCGAGAAGTGTTAATTTTACCTTAGTCCCTGTAGTTTATTTCAAGAAATATCTAGTCCCTATAATATGAAAACTAAATAAATAGTTCTTTGTCTAAAACTGACCATGCTTAATTTATAAGCTTCTTGTTCCAAAAAACTACACCATTACCATTGTATCTAGTGTCTTCTTTTTCCAAGCGTTTCTTGAGAAAGAAAAGGGAAACAAAGTGGGAAAGAATGGTTTTAAATATACAGGGATTAAATATTGAATTTCTAAAATGTTGAGGGTGGATCGATTTATTTTGTTAAAATATAGGGTCTGATTTATAATTAACTTCCTCGAGAACGCTGAAAGCTGGATAGTGTTTCCTATAGTGAAAGAAAAGAGAGGAGGAGTGGGCAGTTGCTGCTTTGCTGTGCTATGCTTTTGCTTTGTTTTATTTATTTATTTATCTCCATGGTTGCTTTCTACATGATTACATTGCTGGTTTTGGGGAGTTGGGATTTGTGGAGAAGAGGAGAACAATATGTTTTCTTCTAGTGATCTTCCAATGGGGATGAAGCAAGTAGGATCTTCAGGGCTGTTGTGGTCATTTTCTGGGCAGTTTGGCAAGAGCCCTTGTGGACCAGCTATATTGGGATTTGGCTGTGGAGAATTTGGGGACTCAAACGTAGACCTACCCTAGTTTAGGGTATGGGTAAAGGGATTAGGGTAATAGTAGTAGTGGAAGTAGACCTTGTTTATAGCTTGAAAGATACTGTTTGTCCCATTTCCATGGACCAGTCAAACAGTTATAAATCCTCTCTCAGCCTCTCCTTTTCTTTTACTTTGCCAAGCTATTTATGGAGATTTTGGTTATAGGGAAAGATGGTGACAAACAGGGAAAGGGACTTGTGAGTTATAAGACTCCATGAGCTGCTAAAATATTAAGTGCCTTGGATTCTCTGATTTCTGTAGGGTGATTGCCTCATGTGGGACATGATAAATTTACTTGTGATTCACTGATATTTCACTGGGTTGGAATTCATCATTGCTGCTCAAGAACAATGACAGTCGACACTTTCTGGATGTCTTCAATGTTAACTCTGTATATATGACCTAGTTTTAAGTCATGTAAAATGACAATTCAAAGTACCTTTACTTGATTTGATGTTTGTTTGAATTTTAAAAACATGTTTACCGTCGATGCTTCTCTTTTACCCTTAGCATGTCTGGCATTGTAGATATTGGTATCTACCTTCTTACCTGGTTTTTCTAACAATTATAGATATTGGTATCTCCTTTCTTGAGAGTTCGAATAAGAACTTGTGAACTCACTCGCACAATCTATATATTTGTTTGAAATGTACTTGATGGGCACCCAAAGGGTGTGTATCCAAGTTTTTCATCATAAGAAATAAAAATAAAAATAAAAATTATACGATGATTTTGATTTTGAGAAAATATAATAAAAATTAAGATAATAGCTTGTTTAGCCAAAAAGAATAGGTTATATACAGTTCTTCAACATGATTAATTGTGAGAGTTTGTCCGAAGATGGGATAGGATTACTATTCAAGACTTCCTTTGTAGTGTTTAGGGTTTAGGATCCTATATATATATTCAGCGAGAATCTACTGTACATAAAGTAGGCTGTACTGATAGGAAACAGAGAATCCAGTGAAGGATACTGTACTGAGAATACCACCATTTTCTTGTGGACCAAAGCCAAGGTTTCGTTCAAAAACAACCACAAGGGAAGAATCCAAGTTCAAAGAGATGTCACTGGTGTCTAAAATCATGTGGGCTTGGATCATGAACCAAAAGACAATTGGGCTACAATTCAGACACTGTTACATCCCACAAAGCCTGCCCATGTACAGCAAGATACAAGGATGTTTCCCGAAGGAATGAGAAAAGGACTCGAAGTAGAAAATCTAGTATGGATGATGTTCGATGATGACAAAACTCTAGGTGTTTCTTTGAGTTAGCTCGAGAAGTCTCAAACTTTCAAGACTCTTCTCCATGCTTCCCTTCTCTCTTTTGCCCTCTAGCTCTATATATTCACAATCCCAAGCTCCTTAATCAGCATATCTAGAAAGCATACTCTTGTGTACAGCCGCCACTTCCACTAGCCACAGTTTCTTTGGTTGTCACTTGGTGCATATATTGTTTTTTACTTAGCAATGGCTTCGTCAACATTGTCTTGGTCATCTGCACCTTTGTTGTCAAGCAAAGGCGAAGTTGTGCCTTCAACTAAGCCTATAACTCCTTGCTCAGTATCTTTTCCATCAAGGGGTGGTTTTGGCAAGAGTACTATTAAGCCTTCAAGGTTGGCTTTGGTGAGAGCCGAAGCTGCCGGTGATCACAAGGATACTTCAGTGGACGTGCATGTCAATCAGCAAGGAAACAACCAAGGGACAGCAGTTGAGAGAAGGCCTCGAAAATTAGCTGTTGATATCTCCCCATTCGGTAAGTAGTCTTCCTTCTTCTTTTTTCTCTCCTTTCCGAACGATCTTAAATATGCTCGATCAGGCCTAGTTGTGAAGACTCTTCAGTTTTACTATTTAATTACTTTTCTTTTATAGGAAAAGCCATCCATCTTTTATAAATGTTGAGCATATGCAATGGAAAAAATGATCTGAAATGACTTGAAACTTGACCTCAATCACAGGTTTGTTGGATCCATTTTCACCAATGAGGACAATGCGTCAAATGCTGGACACAATGGACCGACTGTTCGATGATGCACTGACAATTCCTAGCAGCAGGAACAGGACAGGAGGAGAGGTGCGTGCACCATGGGAAATCAAAGATGAGGAAAATGAGATCAAGATGAGGTTCGACATGCCAGGACTGTCTAAGGAGGATGTCAAGGTCTCGGTCGAGGATGATGTGCTTGTTATTAAAGGAGAGCACAAGAAGGAAGAAACTGGCGATGATTCATGGTCTAGTAGCAGCGTCAGCTCTTATGATACCCGGCTTAGGCTACCGGATAATTGCGGAAAGGATAAGATCAAGGCTGAGTTGAAAAATGGAGTTCTGTTCATTAACATTCCTAAGACCAAAGTTGAACCTAAGGTCATTGATGTACAAATCCAGTGAAAGATTTTATAAGAAGTCTGTACCATGTATAGTGCTTTTGTTTTGTAAGAACTTTCAGTCTTTGTATTGTATTTGAAAATGTAATGTCTTGCTTCTTCTCTTTCTAAATTATTGCCTATGTTGCTTCCCTCGGACAATCATATCCGATACCAGGAGAAATCTGATGTTCTAAATATATAAAAGAAATTAAGAAAAAAATAGTCAAATTTGATATGGATATTTGTGTCGGATATGCACACGCATCTATGTTACATAAGAATTTGGTATAGATTTAGATTCAGTGTATAAACAAAATGAACAACTATGAAAACACTTGACCATCTCTTATGCTCAAATCTTGAAACATTTCTGCGAAAGTAAGAAAGGAACCATTCGAGCTAGAGTCAAACTAATGCGGGATGGGCAGAGGAGTTTACCATTCTGGTTTGCCCCTGCATTTTTGGACATTGTTTACGCAAATGTCTAGTAGATGAAGATTCTCTAGCCTTCAACTTGCAAGATAGGTCTTGAAAAACGGACAATAATGCAATTCTTCTCATGAAAAATCTTCTCTCATCCCTTTACTTGGAAGGAAAGACAACCGACAACTTGGTAATTAATGTTCAATTTTCTCTTAAAAGTTTCTTTCATTTAGTTTTCACCCCACTTGAAAATGTTCAATCTTTAAGGTTCGTTTCATTTTCACCCCCCACTTGATAATATTGCTTTGCAATATGACGACTATTATCTCGGGATTTTGTTCCTTCAGCTTGACATTTGAATAGGCATGTGGTGCCTAGTTGATCGAGGACTGCCCATGATGGTCTAAATCAGGATTTTAGGTAATGTTTGGTTATTATCTTCAAATATCTAGAAAAAACGACGTAAAATGTTGAGATAAAAGAGATATGTCTTGTTATGAAATGATAAAATTTACTCCAAAACATGTATCTGTCTTTTTTTATTTTATTTTTGTCCACACTAACCAAACACAGCATTGGTGTGCATCATGCACGCGGAAAGGGGGGCCATGTGGACAATATTTCTCGGGTAATAAACTTGCAGCATGAAAATAGCAGAAATATATCAGAGAATCATCTCCCACTTTCTATTTCAAGAAATTAATCCAGTAAGAACACGTTGAGAACGGAATAGACGAGAATCATTCAAGATTCTGCTGGAGAATTCTTTCTATATTGCTTCTCTTTTTTTCTTTTTACATCTTCTCCATCTTTGGCAAAGTAATAAGTACATCTGCATGATAACTTCGTAATTGTTAGATACACGAGAAAATCCAGTACCTAAAGTGTACATTCCGAAGCTATACTACTCAGACCCTTCAGGAATTGGTTCCAGATTTGACTTCCAGTTTCTTGGAGAATCAAGAGAAGAACTTTTCTGCTCTAGCCCCAACAGAACCTCCTCAACAGATATTTCCTTTGTCAAAAGGTGTTGAAGTTGTTGCTTTGTGATAACAACTTTAATCCTCTTGACACCTCCACTGGCTTGATCTTCTCTGTCAACCACAGGTGAAATCACTGGAGCTGAAGGAAGAATATAGTAAACATTCCCGAGCTTTAACTCGTAACCTGGTGGCAGATGATGCTCTATACCCTCCTGTGTTAGACCAATTCCTGAGCCAGAAAAGTTCACCAAGATATCTCTCACAAGAATTGGAGTGCTGAATTCCAAAACCTTTCCATCTGTTTTCACGACCTGCAAAACTTTCTCTTGCTTGGCTTCAGCAATTCTAATGCATGAACCTATAAAGGGAGGTCTAACACAATGAGCTAAACAATTGCCCATTTTTCTCCAAGAAAAGATGGACATGGAAGTTTCAAAAGATTTCAAGAGGAGAAGAGGGATTTCCTCTACTTCGTTGGATGCAATGAAGGGAGAGATATGGAAAAATTGAATTTAGAAAGGATAAAAGACAAGCAATGAGACGTAATTTTTTTTTTTTTAAGAAAGCAAAAGAGATATAAAAATTGTCAACACGCATGCAAGACAGGGTCGGTTAGTGGAAGTTGGAATTTTAGTCTCGCTCTTCTTCTATGCCATTACCTTTCATTTTATACATCTAGAAGCGAAGGTCGAAAAAAAATAATTTTTTAAAATATATCAGATGTAAAAAATATAGCTTTAAAATTATTTTTAAAAAATAATATTGATTAATGTAGAATGATTTGAGAAGATTAAAAATAATAAACTCACTTTGTTACCAATTTTATAATTGGTAATTAAAATGATGTAATGTAAGATTTACACACCTTTTTTGCATTTGAAATTGCATTTAGGTGCATTAAAAAAATATATTAAAAAAATTTAATTTGATGTTTTTCTAATATATTGATGTCAAAAATAAAAAAAAATCTGAAAAAAATCATTGTGATATATTTTCAAGCGAAAAACACTTTTAAAAGCATAATGCACCACAATATCAAACACACAATCAGTGCTGCAAACAAGTGGCACAACATAATGTTAGTGAATATATCTTATAGTCAATCGTTTGGATACAAATAGCACTGATTTTATTAATGTAAAATATATTTATTATTAATAAAGGCTTTCTTTATCTTTAATATTCATTTATATTTGGTTAATGAATCTAATATTTAATTAATGAATCTAGAGTAAAGATATAGTCCACGGGACAAAAATACTTTACAAAGAAAATTATAAAGTTATTACAATTATAAGTTTTTTATTGCATCGGATCATTGTTCTTAAATGTTCCCGATCAATGTTTTATTAAGACTGGATATTAATTAGAGTTGTTAAGATCGATATATATTATGTTTCTTCCTTTATGAAAGGAAACAACTTCTCTCATAAACTAAGGTATGAAAGATACCTAGAACTAATATGATTCTTATTAGATGACATGTACACCAAACTGACCTGCAAGAAAATTCTATATGAAAATATCAACTATGTCTATAGAAAGACTCATATAATAATTGTATAAGTGATTCTTAGACTTGAGATCATTAAGTTATCTTATATAAGAAGTATTATGTTTTGATCCTAACCATACGTGGTCTTAATTAAGGGTAACAAAGAAGTAGATATTGAGTATAATATAAACTATATGAAGATATTTGAGTAATTAAGAGAGGATTTATCACTCTATGTGAATTAGAAAAAAAAATATTTCATCTATTTTCAAATAGTATTGATTGTAAAATTCTTTGATAAGGTGGAATGAGTTTTGAAAAGAGTTTCAAATTTTATTTAAAGAATTAATGACTATGATGTTGAGAACCAACATGATTTGACAAGGTAGACATACTTCATATTATAATGTCTAAATCAAAATAGTCTTGATGAAAGGATAATAATTACACTGGAAAACTAGTCAATGAAAGGTTAAGTCAAACCACTTATGACTTTTCTAATATTTAGAAGATCATAACAAGTTGCTAGACATTATACTTGATTTTCAAATACAAGTCAATCAATAGTTGAATTGATAATAAGCTAAGAACTTGAAATAATATTAAAATTGAGAGGTGAGTTCAACCAACTTAGCAAAGAAAAAATATTTAATAATTTGCAGGTAGTACGTATCTTGATATAAATATATATACTAAACATTTTAATATAAGATAGTGTAATACATATCAGAGATCAGATGATACTTGAAGGTGACTATTATGGGAGGATCATTCGTCATAAATTGGTGCCTCTCTCACTAGTTAGGTATACAGAATATTATGTGCACATAGACTAACTACGCTCTATTAATATGAAGTTACAAACAAGTTCTATATCAAGACATAATATATATTAGCATAATTATCAAAACAGATGAATGTCATATCGAATAGAATTTAACTTAACAGAATACGAGTGTAAATTTAAGAATAAATAAGTACTCAGATAATAAAGCAACATATATAAATATTCAAGAAGTAATCAATTATACTCATCATATAATCAACATACATATATTATTTATATTACATGCATATTAAAGATTATTACACTCACCTGAAAAACAAAAGTAAAAGATAAGCGGATATAGAACTAGAGACTACTGAAGATCATGAGAAGATTGGAGAAACGTCAGTAGAATCTATAACGGATACGAAAAACATTAAAAAATAACTCGAAACAAAGTAACATAAAATATTAAAATTCTAAGCTCAGAGACCAAAATATAATTATAAAGTCAAACTGATTTACCTGATCAATCCCAAATATAACTCAAACTTATTGAACCTAACAGACCCGATTTACCCTTACTATTGAGTCAACCGGTCAACCGAAATGTCGAACCAATCGACTGCCACCACAAGCTAATTGATCAGTTGGTTTAGACTAATCGGCTAACCAACAACATCAAGTTAATCAGTCGACCAGTTGATCAAGATTTCTAGAATCCCGATCTATCAGTATTTAAATTTGTAGATCCCATAAAAACACAATTTGTTCTTCAATAATCCATGATTCTAGTCATCTAATCACTTCGTTTAAGGCCAATTAACACCCTAAAACATCAATTATAACTCTTAGATCATTCAATTACCAAAACAATATAAAAAACCATAAATACTTCTTTAATCTTTCCACAATCAATGTCTTAATAAAAAAAATAATATAATAGTAAAGGGAGATACTTATTTGTTTTTTCAACCTTTCTTGAACCGAAACTTGAACTTAAAACCGAAATCCTTGGTATTTTAGGAGAAAGTTATGGCAAGGGAGAAAAGGAGGAGATAAGGAATAGCAATTTATCTTGCAACCTTTTCTTTAAATACCTAGGTTAGTTGAGTTGGGTTTGTGCTAAACTTTGAGCTTAAATTCGTTGGGCCAAAACATATGTCTTATATAATAGGTCACACACATAAGAACTATTAGTTAGAAATTAAAATGAGATGATTAATCAAGTGTGACTTGATTGTAAATAAATTTTAGAAATTAAGAACTAGAATGTAATTAATACATGAGATTACAATTCTAGACCTAGAAACAATCAAGTAAGGACTTAATTGAATAAATCTCTAAAATTAGCTTAAAATAATATATGTGATATTATTTAAGGGGCAAATTAATATTTTATCATTTATAGGGTTTTTAGGTTTCTCTGTAAATAGAATGTTATGCCTCTTATTTTTTAAGGTAAATATAAAATATAGTACAAAAACACCTCAAACATAAAAAAAAACAAGAGAGAGAGAGAGATAACACTCTAAAGTATAGCAATCCTTCTCTTCTAAAAGGGTTTAGGAGAATTATTGTTAGAGGCTAGATACTTAGACAACTTATGCTTTGCGATAATTCAACCTTGAAGTAATCATTCAAAGCTGAAAAGCACAATTCAGATAATCTCCGCATAAACCCTATATAACTTTAGATCTATTTAACAAGATCCTTAAAACTCCTGAAAAATTTTAAGTTTATCATTTTCATTACTTATATGTGTTTTGAAAAACCCAACATATAAGACATAGACATCACTTTAAACTATTAGAGTAAAATATTAACCGTACTAAGAATAACACGATAATGAGAGGGGAAAATGGCCAATACAAATAATAATCTTCATGGAGTACGCTTTTATATATATATATATATATATATATATATATATATTAGTTTGATAATGTTTTTCTTATAATTTTTCTTTAAAAAACCACAATCATATTGTCATACACATACTTACTTCAATAGTTTAAAGTGGTGCCTACATCTTATATGTTAGGTTTTTCAAAACACATTAATATACATAGAGGAAATGCTGGAACAGCATTTTGCAGTTTTGGGTTATTTTTTGTTTTTCCTTTTTTATTTCTGTTTTGCAATTATCTTGGGGTTTGGTTATGTAAGGAGATGTGTTATAATTAAATAATGCATCATCCTAGGTGCATTATCTTTTTAGATCTGCACTTATTACATTCTAAGCATTTGATTAGTGGTCCATATAATAGACAGAAATAAGAGGAAGATTATTTGTGTCTTTTTCTGAAACTGATCAGTTTGTACACCAATTGAATCAATCATTACAGACCAAACATTTGCTGATGTAAATATGCAGTTGACACATGATAATGGGTTAGGTTGAGATGTGGCATCCGGCATTTAGGATAAGGTAAAGCAAGGTTCATAAAGTTCTGGGTTTGCCTACCTTACAATTATTTTATATTTTTTTTAGTTAGATATTGTTATAAAAAAACTCATCTTGAATTTTAAATGAATCGAACCGAGAGTCTTGTAGAATATTGATCCATTACATGAACTTTGTTTTTCAAAACAAATTGACCCGAGCTATGCTCCGAGTCAATTATCAAAGCAAACCGGATTTAATAACTTTATGGTAAAGGTATAATATCAACATCCGGTGAACAAAATCTCTATTATAACGGTGGTTCTAACAGGAAGTTGGCTGATGATTTAACATAGTAGGGCATTTAAAAGATGGTTAATAAGAATCTTGACTACTAGAACTCATAGCTGGAGATTTTCTGGCAGGATTTGATGAACAATATAGCACACCCTTGGTTCTTTTAGAAAGATGCTTGATATTATATTTGTCAAGGTAACATAATCATTTTAAAATATCTATCTCAATGAATTTCTCCTAATGTCAATTAAATCTACTTTATCAATAATTATATTATTTAAGAAACTAATTTGGTAAAAAAAAAAAAATTATTTCTCGTGTATAGATCCGATCCGTGTTGTGTATCTTGTTCAATTGGATCATTTCTTTAAACTTCAACACGAAACTTTTGTAAGGATGTTTTGGAGTGGGAAATTTGAGATAAATGAAAATTGCTGGAGTAAACTAAGAGTCCTCCAAGAAAAAACAAATTTGTTGAGCTTGGAAGATCATACTCATAATCCATTTCTGAACTTACTCAAGTGTGACGCAAGAGATGATGATATGTAGAGTTGCAGCATTTACAGGCTCCTACTGCTAATACTAATCTGCTTGTGGTAAAAATTTAATGATGACATAACTTCAGAGCTTAACTTGCTTGAAGTGATCTTGCTAGGTACTGTTGGAGCCTCAACCAAGAAAATGCCATTATCTCATGGTGGAAAATGAAGGATGGTGACAAAGATCTTCCTAGAATCCACAAAGTACTAAGGATTAATTAACTATAATAAGTTCACTGAAAGTGGTTGACTTGCTAATTAATCTATTGACTCTTAAACAGAAGCATACACCTCCACCAGACCCAACCTCCATTTTGGCACTGGCCAGCCAGGTCTTCTTAGTCATCAATGAAGGATTGGAATGAACAAAGGTGAGGTGAGACCCTGAAATTTGAGTCTTCCCACTCCTTTTGGTTCTCCATCTAGATATGTTCGAGTCCACTTTTGCAAACCCAAGTGAAGTCAATCCTTTTTTTTTTCCTTCAAAAGAAGCCATCCATGCTGTGATCAGAGTTTACAGGATTTTTATTTCTCACAATTTTATACAGCATTTGGAATATAAGACGTACTTGAGGAAAGAATAATCATATTGTATGAATCTTAATAGTGGATGGATTCTATATTAACTTTATAATTATGATTTTTTTTCTCGGATTGGATTTATTTTTCCTTTTCTTTAGTTTCATACTTCTAACCTATTTAGTTAACTTGCAATGGTGTGATTATTGGCTGAGTTTACAAGCATGGCAGGAAACTTGGTTAGCTTGTAACAATCTAAAACAAAGTCCACAATTCCTTTTGATATATCTTCAATTGTCCATCACTCATGGCTTAAAATACCCTGTTGCAAATTCACCGAAAAATCACGGCTCCAAATCTTAACTAAACGAAATGGTCTCCTATAGGAAATAATGCTTGAATGTTGAACTAGGCCATCTTTGAATTGTCAGACCAATTCAAGTAGCATTTGCTGCATTAGCTCATTGACTGTGAAAGAGAAATTAAGGGTGTTACGCAAAAAGCATGTACAGTTTTAATTGGAAAAATCACCATTGTTATTTATGAAACTCGAGATCAAAGTATCAGACCTGATCCTGACTCACTTCTGCAATGAAACAGGTTAAAGGAGGGATGGATTGAAACATTAGCCACTATCAAGTAACCAGAGGATGCTATTACCTTTTGAAATTGTCTTCTCGAGTGACACCGAAAAGTAAATGAATGTTTGTATCAAAGGGGGCACATTCTTAGGTTCCTAAATATTTTGTTGTCAGGCATGAACAGTGTAAACAGAGCATTTTACAGAACACTTTCATCTACATAATGGAAGAAGGAAAAAAAATGTTTACCCATTCAAAGAATGGGATTCCTTTCCACCAAGCGTCTGAATTATTGCTTCCAAAAGTTTAATGTCACCATCACGCTTTGAAATCTCGTCTTGCTTTGCACGCAACTCTTCCATGTGCAATTCAAATACCTCTGCAGCAAAGGGGAGCAACATTGTACTTAAAATTTTGTCAAAGTGAAAATTTAATATAGTAATTGCCAAAAAAAAAATTGAAAAGGATGGGATTAATCATCATGTCCAAAAACAGGTTAGATTGAAAAACATTGAAGTTCCCATTGATTTCGAGCATCAACTAATAAAAAAACACCCAGGTGCTGCAAGTAACAGTAAGCATAGGATTGTATTACATGGCTTTGCTTAGGCTCTATAAGGTAGGACTTTGATGGAGAGATTGTTCAGATTTTTTGCACAAATTAACCTTTAGTGTATAAAGATGAAGAGACTAGTAGTTTATTTTCAATTATTATCATGGCTAACATGACATTATTTTTATCACAAAGACGATCAAATGAGATATTAGTGGAAGAATCCTCCAATTAATCTTAGATTGATGGGGTATCTTAGAGAGATTTGGCTTGGTGAGCTCCAATCTTTTCCTAAACCCATTCCACTTGTCACCTTGCTTGCACTGCATAGACTCCAGTAATCCGCAGTATAGACCCTCTCTGTCTCACCCGCAGAGAGTACTTTCAAGCTAACAAATAAACCATCCACGTGAGCACTTTAAATCATATTCAATTACCACTCTGTTATTACTTCCACTCCTTCATCAATCCATTTCTCATACACTGCTTAGCATTTTACTGACCATGATAACAGATAGCATTGCACTTATATCTTCAACTTCAAATTTGGAATGCCATGATGCAATTGCAAATTCTTGACAATCTAAATTCCAGACAAAAAAATGTTTCCATGCTTTGGGCATCTGCTTTGAAGCACATAGGAGAATTATAAATACTGTGAGTAGAAAACACAAAACAGATTTGATTTTTTGTCCCACAAGTGTATTAAGGTGGGCTGGGGTTTGGAAAATTGGCATTTTAGGGCAAACCCAATAAGAAAAGGATTTCGGGTTTGAAATTTAATCGCGGATGAAAGTAACCGACTAAGCTTTACACTAGTACAGATTCTAGGAATTACACCTAGAGGGAGAGACCTAATCATCTCAACTATGGTTCTTAGGAGTCGCACCAAAATTGATTGCATCACACAATCACAAGAGCATAAGTGTTGGCAATTCTATGAGAATATGACCTTTTTTCCTTATCCAAAGATGTCATAGCTATACATTGAAGTTTTAGTACTCCTCGTCTAATAAAGATTTAAACTTGTTTATAAGAAAACACTATAGTTTCTATTTAGAATAGGAAAAACCAAACCAAACCAAAAAATTCAAAGGCTACTGAACTTTAAATTAGAAATCTAGACCTACAATTTCCAGAAATCTGAAAACTACAGTAGTGCCCCAGCGAATTAATCACAAAAACCTTCCTGAGCATTAGAATCAAATAGGAAAACAAATGCTACCCTTGCTGGCTGCATCACACAGATATTCAGATTGACCTGGGAATGAAGCTAACTTTTCCTAATTTTTCTTTCAAAGGCCAAGTGGAAGGGGGCAGTCAGCTGGCAGCTTCTTGGCCATGCCTCCCCTGCTAATAGATAGGCAAGACCCTCTCTAAATTTGAAAATAGAAATCGCATACGAGTAGCCAATACACGTATAGGGATATATGGTTACATTATATTAAATGTCAGTCAGGCCAAGGCACAAGGCTGGCTCAGCGCGCAGTATTTGACTGGACATCCAGGGGTACTGAAAAGAAGAGTTGGCATACATACTTGTGGTGTTCTCAAGTTCTCTTGTTATCTCTTGTGCACGTAATTCAGCAGCCTTTTGTGCTGCCTCTGCTTGTCGCTTTTCTGCACGAGCACGAGCAGCAGCTGAGATGGCAGCATCAAGTTCCCTTTCCAAAGTCTCTACCCGTTGTTCAAGAACCTACACACAACAGATAGCCTGTCTATGATTTTGATGCTGCCTTGATAAAAAGAAAAAGAAAACTCAGACATTGAGGCAACAAGAGAAAAGATTGCACATGCTACAAAGACAGTATCAAACAGCATGCTACAAACCTAGTAGTAATCAACTCTAGTTATAAACTTACCCAGTAATAAAATCTAGATGCATGTTGATTGTGCATATGAGGTAAGTATACACAATTCACAATAGCAAACCAGCATCACTATCTGGAAATCTCAATCACTAGACAAAAGCTTTATACAGGCATGATCCAACAGGTTGCAAGCCCATGATGCAAGTGTCAAATTTATTAGCAAAGATTTTCGTTTCGCATATAACTTCATATGTTAAATATCTGTAAACAGTTACATTTTGGTGTCCAAAGAAATTTGGATTCAAAATTAATTATCTTTTTTTTTTACTCGAAATGGTCAAAGAAAGTGCCCTAATGAATGAACTAGCATGAACATTTGAAAACTTTAACTTAAATTGCCAACATTGTACAAGTTTAGGAGAAATCCAGTAATTCTACTCTTACACTCATAGTCAAATAAACGAAGCATTCATTACATCAACCTGCAAATGGAGGGGAAAAAACTATCTATGCAAAACCCAGATTGTAAAACTGGTCAATGATCATGACAAACGGAAGAAACCAACGTAAAGAATCATGATTTAACAACAATCCGATCAAGATTGCATGAAATAGGAAGATCCCAGATCAATACCTTGATAGTGCGGGCTTGTTCAGAAGTGAGGGAGGCTTTGGAGAAGGTTTCGTCGTCAACAAAGACAGCTTTTTTAAGAAGTAACTTTTGAAGAGAATCAAGATTTGATGTCATCTCTGTTAGATTATCAACAGCTCCTTTCCATCTCTCCTCACTGCCTCCTTTGATGCCCTTTTCAATCTCTTCCATTTTGCCTTCGCTAAAAACTCTGTAAACGCAATCGCTAGAGGGTGAGAGACAGTGAAAGAGGCTTGGTGCTTTGAGAAACAGAGAACTGGGTTAACGTTAGTTATGTTGTCTTCGTCCGTATACAAGTGTCCAGCTTTCCATCATGTGTTTGGGCTATGACCAAGACTGAATCCATCGCAATTCGGCCCAGTCCGATGGTTAAATCTGAAAAATCAAGATTAACCATCAAAAACAAAAAAGCTAAAACAGAAAGGAAAAACGTTGTAGATTGTGAATGAAAATATTATTCATTGAAAAAGTGTTTTTATGGATTTGCTCTTCTCATTAAAAAAAAAAACTTAAAATTAGTTATTGGGGGAATTGAAATTTTTTCACAAGGCTAATTAGTTATTATCAAATTAATTAAAAACAAATAAGTCTTTATTATTTTAAAAAACACAATAAAATACCCAAAATACTATTGAAAGATATAAAAATTAAAATTTACGGGAAGGGATTTTTTTTAATATTTTCATAATGGTTTTTTTGTTATTACCAGGTCAGCTGATGGATAACTTTGTATTTTAATAAATATAAAAAAAAACCCATAATGAAATGACCAAAATATCATTAGAGGCAAAAAAAAAATTAAAATTAACATTAAGAGGATTTTTTTCATAATGGTTTTTTTTTGTAATTATCAGGTTAGCTAAGGAAAAGTTTAATAAATAAAAAAATATAATGAAATGACAAGAATGCCTTTAAAAGCAAAAAATTTAAAAGTAGCAGTGACAAAGGGCTTTTTTTATAATTTCACAATAGTTTTTCTTTTGAGACGGTACTTGCGGTCAATGATTTATCACCGGTGATGCTTTGTTTCTCTCTATTTTCTCTCTCATCCCTTCGAACTCACGCTAGCCATGCAAAATTTTAGAATTGTTCTCAAATTCATAGATATTGCCATTTAAGTCTATATTCTTTTGATTTTGATTTTGATTTTAATTTTGATTTTTTATTCTTTACTATTTTTGTAAGATTTTGATTTGTTTTCAATTTAATCATTCAATCCTAATTTGGGATATATTATTTTTTTCAATTTGGTCCTCGTTTTTTTTCTTATAGTTTCTTTTGTTGAATTGAATTTTCTTTTCAATTTCACCCTTTAAAAAAAAATTATTTTTTATTTTAATTTTGATCCTCGTTCTTTTGATTGTTTTAATTTTTTTATCCTTTTGTTAAATTATTTTTTCTTTTCAATTTCACTCTTTAATAAAAAATAAAATTTATTTTGTATTTCAATCTTGATCTTTGTTTTTTTAATTACTATTTTTACTTTGAATTATTTTTTATAATTGATTTTTTTTTTCAATTTTATCTTTTAATTTTTGCTTGATTAGAAGTTAGGTTTCATGGTTTTTCAAGAAAGGGAACTTCCGTTTCAATGACCAAGTCCATATGTTTAAAAAGCTAAAGTGGATTTACATTATTTTTTTTGTTTTTTATTTATTTATTTTCTTTTATGTTCTCATCATTTGCCATTATTTTTTTTAAAAGGTTTGTTATTTTTATGTTGAATTATCTCGATCTCATGATTTAAATCGTGGATTTAACGAGATAACCTGGTTTTTCTCGATTCTAATTATTGCGTTATAGATTTATTATTCTAACTGGAGTTGACATGGACTAATATTTTTAGGTCATTTTTCATCCAATTTTGTTTGTACCCTTTTGGAAAGATGCTTGTTTTTCATTTTCATCTATATGTTGTCGTTATTTAATTTTTATCATTTAATTAAATTAAAATTAATCTATTCAGCTGTCTAACTTGAATCACTAATTTTCTTCTTCTTCTTCTTGTTCAAAACATGTCTATAAAACCAAAAAGAAACTAGTTTAGCCCCGCGGCGTAACTCTCGGTTCCCCCACCGAAACTAAAACATGAAAAGTTGCGATTAAAGAAGACAACAAGAAAGTAAGGTTTGACGCATACACAGCACAATCAAAGCAGGGACATGTTCTCCTTCTCCATCATTGGAAAATGAAAACAAAATCTTGATTTTTCCGTTAGAATAATTGTCTTGATTTATCTTAATCGCTAAATGGTCCACTATCGGACAAAGCATCCATGCTGCCTTATCTACTTGTAATTAATAATTAACGATTTGAGTCACCACCATGATTACAACCTTGAATATTTATGCTACAAAAAGTCTTCTTCCATGATCATAGATCACTGCGTGGGACACCTGGTCATAAATCATTTTCACATTTTTAAAACCCTAGCACCATCAATATATAAACTAAGGGCAAGTGGCTAATTAATCTTCCCTGAAATAAAAGGAAATGAAAGGGTTTATCTCTTCATGGTCCCACTCTTGAAGACTTAGCGGGGAAGAAAAACTAGGAACAGTTGGTAGGAGGTAGGAAGTTAGATACCTTAGGCACAGAAACTTTGGACCCATTAAAGCATGTTCCAAAGAATGGAAACAAAAATTTTGTTTTTTATTACTTTGGAAATTTCCTAAACATCTGCCCTCATCTCTTGTTCTACTTCTCTATCTTTCCGTATTAGCCTGCACAAAAAAAAAATGTATATTGCATATGTGCTTAGGGTTTTCTCGTGTTTTTCGGTTTCTTTTGAGCCTAAAACTTTTAATTTTCTAAACAGTTAACAGTTTTCTTGTTAAGAGTATCTTTGCTGGGGAATCCAAGAGCACCTGACAGACTATTTTTTTATATATAGAAACAGGTGGCAGAAAAGGCAGGGTGTGGATTAAAGTAGTGTTTTGGTATTGATTTTGGTTGATCAGACTGCTCTTTCCAACTTTCTGGCTCTTTTTCACCATATTTTGGCATCTGGGGGAGGATCATATAGCTAGTTCTTTGTTTAGTTCTTGCAGCAGCTTGTGGCAGTTCGGATTTAGTGTATCTGAATTGGGATGTCTCAAGAGATCATGGAAAATAAGATGGTGATCAATGGAACTAATAGTGTTTCAGAATTCACTCGTGACACAACTTACACCAAGATTTTTGTTGGAGGATTGCCATGGGAGACTAGAAGTGATTCTTTACACAGGTATTTTGAGCAGTTTGGAGAGATCAAAGAAGCAGTTGTGATCATTGATAGGAGCACAGGAAGATCAAAAGGATATGGCTTTGTAAGCTAGCCCTACTGTTTTTAGCTAAGTTTTCTGCAGATTAGGCATGATCATGTATGTGATTCACTATAGTTTTGTCATGTGTGTGCTTCTTAGGTAACTTTCAAGGATCCTGGTTCAGCAACAAGAGCTTGTCAAAATCCATATCCTGTTATTGATGGAAGGAGAGCCAACTGCAACCTTGCTGCCTTTGGTGCACAAAAGAAAGGTCTGATTAACTGCTTCTGGTCGATGATTGCTTGCCACTAGTAGGAAGTTCATAATTCTGTGTCTTGATTCCATGTTGGTGATTTTTATTGTAATCCTTGTTTTTTTTCCCTTTTTCCTTAAAACTGCAGGAACTGATAAACTTGGACCTGCAGCATCAAGATCCATCACACCATTGAACACTCATGGCCCTTCTGCGTACTTCAATCAACAAATACCTCAATATGCATTTCCTAATTCAGTTTTTGGGTAAAGAAACTATCTTATTTGAAAAGAATTGTCGAAATACTTAATTGTCTTCTAATTTTCTTGCCCCTTACCTTTCAGGTATCCTATCTACCCACAGAACACTTATGCAATGGTTAGTTTTTCTGAGATAGCTCACTGATAAATGCCTGCATACAAAGGCAGAAGCGTGTACAGGTTTTGATTGCCCAACAAGTTTTTTTTTTTTTTTTGTCTTGCAGAATAATTTTTACAATGCATACGGAGGGAAACAGTTTCCATTCTATTACCCCGCCGCGGCACCAGGTTCCCCTGGAGTCTACATGAATTACTATCCACTCTATGCTCAACATGGACAAAACAGCCCAAGTCACTACCCAAAAATGATGCACAACTCTCAGCAACACAATGCTCTTGGGACCTTATCGAATCCTACTTCAGCTTCCTCCTCACTACCAATTACCAGTTAAGTGTCTTGAGAAATTTTGTGTTATTACTATTTGTGTTGATGTTTCCACGAATTGACACTCAACATATGACATCATGATATGTACGCAGAAGCAAGACCTGCCGCGGCAGCAGAACAAACAGCAATGAGAGTGCCAGGAACTGTATCTGAACAGAAGAAATAGGCTTGATTATAACAACATTATTAGTTCACACCATTTCAGAGTCAGCAGGGTGTAACAGAATAGATTCCATAGAAAGAAGAAACTTTTACAGGTTCTGTATAGTTTACTTCTTCAAGACACACACCATCATACAGTATGGTCAGAATTTTGATCAAGCATGGATGCTGCTGCACATTTTGTCTCTCAGTGATGGTTTAGCACAGTTGTGTTTTCACTTCAAAAAATTTCCTTTCTGAAATGAAATGGGAATTGAAAGTTTATATAGAATTCAATCATGTTTGCATCCATGAATCCATTTGCATTAAAATTACATTTGGTTGAGTTTAGATCAAAATAAAAAGATTGGATGGCTTGGCCATCAACTATTCCTGATCAACTGTGTTTTACATAACCAGTGTGTGTTAATTTTTTTATGAAACATGATCTCACACACAATATTGCTTTTAGCTAATTGATTGAGACAATTTTAGCCAGCCAACCAGACGTTGAGAAGTGTTGTTGGGCTTTTGCTTGCCCTGAAAACTTAGGCTTTCGATTCTTTCCCCATTGTCGAAACTCAGGAAACATGAACTTCTAGCCCTTAGATTCAACATTTATAAGCCTTGTAAAACAAACCCAACATGCAGAGTTCACAGATATTGAAATCATAGAAAAGATTCATGGTTTAAGGATATGTTAACCCTCGAGCCCAAGGCACAGCCTCATTCCCTTGAAAGGAGAGTGATTGAAATCACAGAAAAGATTCATGCCTGAGCTATGCCGTCAGCCGGGCCAAATTTTTTTTCCAGCTCAAATTTTTTTCAACACTAAAAAAAAATATTTAGACTATAATTTGAGACAATCTAGATTAAATTAATTAAAAATATGATCTAAGATATAAAACCGAAAAAACCTGCAAAAAGAAATTAAAAAAAAACATCAGAAAAATATAACGTTGAAGAAGAAATCTCGAGTCAACTTAGGGTAACTTAACGAACTAACAACCCGTAATATGGGATCGGGATAAAAAAAAAAAGAACATCAAAAGGATGACCTAGCAAAAAAAACCAAAGTTCAATTTAAAAAAAAAACATCAAAAAAACCCAAAGCCAACCTGGGTTAACTTTATCAACCCGCTCTCGGAATAACCAAACATAAAGAAAAGCAAAAAAACGACAAAGCTCAAAGGCCAATAATTTATTGTAAAATGATGAAATTGAAAAAAAAAGTCATAAAAAATAGAGGAAAAAAATCTGAGTCTACCCGAGTTAACTCAACTAACCCGCCTACCGCGACATGAGATCCGGATAAAAAAAAAATAGACCTCCAAAAGAAGGACCAAACAAAAAAAGGCCCTAGCTAAATAAAAAAAAATATTGTGAATGAAAACACAAGTTCACCCGAGTTAGGTTGACCAACCCGCTCTAGAAATAACGAAGCGGAAAGAGAAGTAAGAAAATGACAAAACTCAAGGAAAAATAATTTTATGTAAAATAATAAAATTGAAAAAAAAACATAAAGTTATAAAAAAATTGAATCAACTTGGGTTAACCTGACTGACCTCGTCACTCACGATATGAGATCAGAATAAAAAAAATAGACTTTCAAAAGAAAGAACTCGTAAAAAAGACCCAAGTTAAATAAAAAAATATTGAGTAAGAAAATGCAAGCTAACCTGGGTCAACGTGATTAACATGCACCCGAGATAACCCAAAAGAAACAAAAGTAAAAAAATCACATAATTCAAGAGCCAATAATTTAACGTCAAAGTATAAAATTGTAAAAAAATAAATTTCACAAAAACAAACTGAGGAAAAAAAACCTAAGACAACTATGGTTAACTTGACTAATATATTACCCGGGATATGAGAATGTGATAACTCAACAAAAAAAAAAGTAAGCTAAGAGCTTAGTAACAAAGTAAAATATACAACCATAAAATTTTAAAAATCAATTTTTAATAAAGGATCACCATGCTGGAAGGCAACGACACAAAAAATAACAAAGTAAAATATACAACCATAAAATAATTTAAAACTCTAACAATACATACTAAATATGGTATAAAAATGAAAGAATATAATTAGGGGTAAATTGTAAAACAAAAAAAACTAAGAAAATGATATAAAAAAATCACTAAAAGAATAAGGACCAGAACTAGATAGAAAACCAAATTAAATGTTAAGGGATAAAATTAAAAAGATAAATCAAGAAAAGGATAAGAATATAGAAATCAAAAGAATGAGAATAAAAATGAATTTAAAAATGTAATAAAATGAAAAGGGATGAAATTGCAAGAAAAAAATAATCAAAAAAGTATAAAACATAGAAATAGAGAATTAAAAGTGGAGGAATTAAATCGAATAAAAAAAATCAAATTGAATAAATGTCAATAGATGAAATTGAACAAAATCCAAACTTCAAAAAGGTTCAAAAGCCAAATAAACAGTAATTAAAAGAAAATGGACCAAAATTGATAAGATTACATACCAGATAACACAATTCATTTTTTGAAAGTTCAAACATGATTTTCTAGGGAAAATGAGAGAAGAGAGAAGAAAAAAAAATATTCACCACAGCCCAACCAAACCTCCTCTGTTAGCACGTATCACAATGTCGAAAAGATGATGATGCGACGCTCCTAACACCACAATGAAAGTGGGATTTTGGTTGCTGTACGGGCTCTTAAGCACCATTTGAATAGCGTCAAGGCCATCACATATTGACGTGTGCATGTGATTTTTTTTATATAATATCTTTAAACCTAAGATTACCAAGACGTCCCTATCAAAATCCAAGCATAACAAAAAAAATAATTTTTAAAAAATGAAAACACCTCCATAATTAGCCTTTGATTTTTCAAATCTTAAGGGTAATTTTATCATTTTGATTGTTTTAATAAAACAATCTAAATATATAATTATACTGAAAACAAACATTGTTGCACATTGTTGCATTCAAGAAGGATGAATCACTCCCGAAAAGAAATCTATTGATTCTCTAACGATTGGTTGTGAAAAGAAATCTATTGATTCTCTAACGATTGGTTGTGATGCATCTCCATATTGGCATAGTGTGTTACAAAGATAAAAATTCGCTCTAATCCTTCCTCCTCCTCGTGTGTTTTGTTAGCATTCCAAGCTTTGGTTTGAAACCTCAAGGTGTTGCCAAGCTCATGAAAATGAATAGACAAAGTGGTCATGGCAAGCATTACGTGAGCTAACATGAATTTTTATAGATATTCATTACCCCTTCAGAGCCTGCCAGAGGCCAACCTCTCACTTCTCTCTGCAGTCAGTGAAATATCAATTATTTTTGGTCAACTTTACCTTCTCCTCATTAGAAAAAGCTACAAGGTCCAATGAACCCAACCCGTGACTTTCCCATGAAATATATTAAAAATTAATTTAATATATGCACCAAGTCAGCAATGCTGCTTTAGTAAACTTCTGTAATTTTTAATGATGTGATTTTGAAGAGAAAAAAACCATGTCATCATAATCAAATGAAACAAGAACCCAACTTGACCAACCAGAACCAGAAACCTAAAAGTGATGCCAAACACTTCCATCACTTGGGGGCATTGGCCAAGAAAAGAAACCCAAAACTACTCCAAAAGTAAGAAGAGGAGGAGAAAAACTGTGAAGGAGTCCATCTCAATTGACAAGAAATATTCCCATGGTACGAGTTCTCAAGAAATTCATCATGACATGCAACATAAATAAAGCCATTCATATCCTTGAAACCCCATCCAACTCTATAGTCTGCAGACAAAACCATAAACGACCCCCTACAGGTAACAAAGATACAGGGCTAACATGCTAGGATAGATATAGAAGCCACAAGCACCTTCAAAAGATTTCAGTATCTACATATATGTGTATATATTAATATATCTATCAGCAGTTGATCAGACCAGGAAGCACTAGGGATGATTCAGTTGAAAGGTGGACGGGGGAGGCGAGGCCGAACAGGTGTCTTTGAAGGGCTCACCCTGCATGTATAGAACAAAAGATCGTTATAGACACAAAAAATTACAAGGAACAATTTGTAAGGGAAATGGAGAAAGTGAACAGCCAGTTGGAACAATGATATCCGACAGGTTACCTTATTGGCAACGATCCCAGAACCGCACCACTGCAGTTAAGAGCTGCAATTGCACTCTCTGCCTGCAAGAGTTGAGAGAACAGCATTATAGACATTCTTATTGCATAGTACCCAATTAAATTCACAGGTCCACAAAATCAAGCCCCGACATGGGAACATTCTAGCATTTTGAAGTTTAACTAACCAACAGCAATTGCAAACACATCATAAATACTAACGATGAGATTAAGAAAATAATGACCATTTCACCTTCAAAAGAAGCAAGGGCTACGATCCTGACAGTCAAGCCTAAACATTTTCCAAATAGTCATGCCTAAAAAGTTTCCAAATAGTTGAGCCTGAACTGTTGGGAATCTTTGGACCTAACTTCTATACTGTCATGGTAAAGAAGGGAGAAAAAAATAATGAGCTGAGGCTATGACTTCACATAGTGTTCCACTGTGGAAGCAAGCAACATCAACCGTATGGTGTGTGTGTGTGCGCGCGGGCGTGTGTGTGATAATGTTCAACAATATGTGCATTTCACTAGACATCCCTCCAAGTTTATAAACCCAGTGGCTGTAGCCAAAACATCAGGAAGCTGTGTAGATGATGCTTTGGAAAAAGGTATGATTCTATAGACCTGGATGGAGCACAGAGGACCACTACTTTTAGATCCATCCAATACAATGATGAGACCAAAATATTTTGATGTGTGCATGACCAGGTTTTTGGTTGGGGAATTCAAGATCAGTCCTAATGAACTTGCCGAGTGTGGAAACGGAACTGCTTTCCCCAGGTAAACATGGGCTTGATCCCTGGAGCACCCAAAGGCCAGAATCATACAAGCTTCACTATTATCTTTGAATATAAAAGTGTGAAGAAACTAAGATTTTTATGGTAATTAATTAATTATCAAAGCTTAAAACTATTGTCTGGGAAAGGGTTAGGTTGGGGGATGAGGCGATGGGCTAATTCTAAAGGTGCGAAGACAAAATGAAGAATTTTAGGACTAATGAGAAGTGAAACAAAACAAACTAGATTAAAGGAGCCAAGAAAAGTGAGTGGTAGTTTAAGGACTAAGTGCAAACCAAGACAAACTAAGCATTCCTAATAAAGTAGAAGATTGACAATGCCTCACAAACAATTTCTGCCTAGAATGAAGTACTCTAACCATCCAACTCAATCACAAGTGCGCGCGCGCGCGCACAGAGTCAGGGTCCCCTAAAGTCAAATGGGATGGCACTTCCCAATGTTGTAGAATTGACACCTCTATACAATCTATCCAGAGACATTATAGACAACATTAAATTAGTCTCTTAATCACAAAGTTTTCAGCATTTCATCTTCTTACTAAATAAAGGCATTGTTGATAGCGTGCCTCATTCTAAAGGAGCCTCAAGTCTCAACTTCAATTTCAAATCAACGCCACCACTAGATCTCCACCTCATCAATTCTCCTAAATGGTGTTGATTCAAACTAAGTTCTACACCAGTGCAATTATCATGATTCATGAAATTCCAAAAGGTGAAATCTCAATCAACTCAAAGACTGACACTGGAGAAAGAGATCGAAAATAGTGATATGATGCAAAGACATGTTTCACAACCAAAGAAAGCAGTGTGAAGGGATGGTCTACGACCAGGTTTCACACCCATGGTACACAATGTTCCAAAACGAGAAATCAATTAACATTAACCAACTCCAAGACCGACACTAAAGAAAACAGATCCAAAAATGGTGATATGAGGCAAAGACCAGGTTTCACACCCAAAGAAAGCACTGTGAAGGGTCTGCAACATCCACAGCCATATATTTTCCCTCGACTTCTTTAGTGTCCATCCTGTGCATGGAATGACATGGAAGAACATGGAAGGACAACCAAAAGGGTATGTGGTCAAGACTGAATGGACTCATAAAACATGATTTTATTTACGAGTGACTCATGATTCAACAAAAGGGAAGCCTCAATATTCCCTACTCACTAACCCCAAACCTTTAATTGCACCCAAGCCAGCATTAGTAACCTGAACACCAACAACTACTACATTGGAAATCTAATCGGAACTTTAAATCCATCAAACTCGATTGCATTTTCCACAATCGGTTTATGAATGAACTTATTTGATACCACAATCAATGTCTTAACTATTATTATATGGTTTTGAGCAGGTACAAAATCCTCAGTGAACCACAAAAAGGAAATTTGACTAGAGTTTCTGATCTGCTGCAGCTCAGGTTAAAATTAAAGTTCTCCAAAAACCCCATATAATTCTAACATCAAAAGCAGTGTTTCTTGTAATCCTTTAAATGCCAATTCCAACATAGCATGAACATCTCTCATTTAGAAGCTCAATATGTGGTTCATATGCAACCTCTAAAAAATGTTGCAACTTCTGAACATTTCCAAAATGAGAAGCCCTGATTAAACATTAGGAAGTTTGATCCAGATCTGAATGCTATAAATATGCACAAACACTAGCAAAACAGAAGAGAGACTGTTTTGACAAGGAAAAAAAATGACACAACATGCTTTTCGGACAAAATGCTGGAAAATCAGGCATGCGGCCCCGATAGTGAAGAAAAGAAAATGTCTAAGAACATGGAGTAATTCAGGCCACCAAATGAGATTGCAAAAACAACTCTACATAATGAATGGTTCTAAAGTAGTAGAAGTTAACAAGACACATGAGAAATGGCATATATATAAAACCAGCAACATATGGATGCTAAAAAGCCCGAATACAGAGATCAAGAGTAAATGGGTAATTACCACTGCGAACTCAACAAAAGCTATGCGGGTTGAATGATGATAATCTCCCAGGAGCCTCAAGCGATGAACCTATTAAAAACAAAATGTCCAATAAGGAATGGTCCGCAATCAAGGACAGGCAATGTTTGCAATTTTGTTATACATCCCACTACAAACCTCTCCGCAAAAGGATTCAAAGAAGAGCCTGACATCTGCCTGGGTAATCTACATTCATAGAAATTAAATAAATTAGGAAACATGTTCCAGATATAGCTCTTAAAAACATTAGCGCACATCATGTATCTTCCAATATTACCTTTTTGTCAATATTTGTACAATAAACAGTCCTTGCACACATCTCGCGCTCATCTTCAGACTGAGGATCATGATAATATCAGCAAGGCAATGAATGAGAAATTTAAGACAGGCACCATTCAATTGATCAGGTTTCTAAAGTGATGATTGGTTATTGAAAAAAACCATCCATTGCACCCGAGAAAGTCCTCACCCTTGGCAAAAATGTTGGGTTAACTGGTGCGATTGCAGTTTTTGATGGCAGCACTCTTAGCGGGTAAAATCCAAGAACAGTCCCTGACAAACTTAATGCAGTCCTTGCACCTTCTGCAAGCACATTTGATTGTTAAATAGCTACGCTCATCCACTGAGGAAAAAAAGATATGTGAGCTTTTGAAATTACCTTCATCAGTAAACTCGACGAAGGCGAAACGTAGAACAGAGTTAGGGTCACCACATATACGACAGTCAACAACCTTTGTCCCAGAAAACGAGAGGAAATCAATAAGAAACACAATCCACTATCAGCAGTTAACAAGATGAAAAAGGCACATGTGAGAGAAAACAAGACCATGGCCATATACCTGTCCGCAATGAATAAAGAGACCTGCAAGTTGCTCTTCAGTAACCTATATACCATCACATGGAAACAATGATCCCAAAATCAGCATACAAACAACAATGAAGGCATAAAAAATCTAAATGGGGAAGATAATACCAGAGCCAAATGCAACTTCTTACCTGTTGATCAATGTCTGAAACATACACAGTCCTCTTGATTATCTCATCTCGCTGAGCCATACTTGTCCTGTTGTTCATCCTTCGCCTCCCTTGATTATAGCTGTTCTTCTTCTGTAACCAAAATTAGCAGAGATAAATAAAAGCAACAAACTCTAATCAGTCTATTCCATTTCAGCAGCAACCACAAAAAAGCAACAGTCAAAACAGAAAAAAGTACCCATTTTATCCGCAATCACATGACAACAACCAAAAAAACAAGAAACAAGAGGAAAATAACACATACCCTTCTATTAGTCTGTCCATTGGCAATCCCATTATTAGTTTGCACTAGAAAATTGTTAGCATTAAAGCCAAAGCCGTTACCAAAAAATCCAGGATGATTAGCTAGTGAAGGAGGCACAAACTCTTCAGCCATAGGATTCAGCTTTGACAGCATCTCCACCAAATCATTCATATCATTAACCCCGTTAGATTTAGCCCTTTGATGATGAATCTGATCATCCCCATAGCCACCAGACTGGTTCATATCAAACCCATTTTGCATCTGTGGCCCATTAGTCTTTCCATTGCTTAAACCCCCGGTCTCACCAGACATGCCATTAATACTCTGATGATCATTGTTTTGGCCTTGAAAGTTTGAGTCTTTAGTGTTGTTAGCCACCACTGGTTCATTTCTGGGTTTTGATGATGATCTCTCAAGATCTTTCGTCTCTGATGACACTACAGTGTTGTCAAAGTTTTGACCAGTAGTTCCATTCCTAACCCCAGCATTCTCGGCAACAGCCATGATCAGCCAACCAAACAGACCAACACTAGGCCCCCCCTCCCCTCTCTCTTTGTATCCAAAACACAAACAGATGCCTTCTTTTCTTCAGATTTCTCTGTAAATTTCACAAGTTTTTATCAGAAACCAATCAAGTCACAATTTTTATTACAGGAGTAAAAATTCTAAAGAAACCCATAAAAGAAAAACACAAAAAAAAGAAAAAAAATCACATACCTACCTGGTTTCCGTTGTCTATACAATTTCAATTAGATGTTAAAGAGATAACCCAGCTGAGGATTATCTTTACAGGAATGATAAAAGAAGACAAACAGAAAGAGTAGCTTTTACTTTATTAGATTACTATAAGTTTTTATGTATTGATTTTAGTGTTGGTGATTCTCTCTGTAGATATAGCTGTGGAGAGAGGAAGAAACAAGTAGAGAGAGAAGGAAAAGGGTTCTCCTTTTGGATCGTCCGTTTACGCCTTTTTGGACCTTGCTTTTCTTTTATTTCCTTTCTTTTCCCAAAAATTTTGTTTAAGATAATTAAGACACCCTTAGCATTTTTTTCCATTTTTTTACTACGATGATGAGATGAATATAACGATGACCAGACCCATGCTTCTTCTTCTTTTCGGTTCCAATGATGCCCATGTATGGATAGCTAGATAAGGTACAATTTAGAATTGCATTTTAAAGTGTGTTTATTTTAAATTTTAAATTTTTTATTAAATATTATTTGTTAATATATATTTTTAAATTGTTTTGAAGTAATGAGGCAAAAAAACAATATTATTTTTTTATTTTGCATAGTTATTTACTAACCCAAAAATCAACCACCATGGATAAAAATGTTTGAAGGGTGGGGTAGGTGGATTTGTGCTTATAACCATGTTTGTGTTGATTTCTATCTTCCTATCAGCAGTTGCCATTTGATAGTGTTTGACTTCTGAAATTGATTATTCTAATCTCTTGAGATTATCTTCTTTTTTCTTTTTTCTTTTTTCTTTTTTCTTTTTTCTTTTTTCTTTTTTTTTTTCGAGGTTGTGAGTTTATTTGTATATTGTCATCAATGACTTTTTGAATTTAAAAAAAAATCTAATTGGTTGCTTTTAACTTTGCTATGTGTGTTAAATGATTTGTTTTTTATATCTTCAATAGATTTTTCTATTTATTCAAAAGATTTAGATTTAGGTTTTGTTTGAATGCGGTCAATTATATAACTAGATGTGTTTCCAGATATATTTTTAATCTAAAACACTAATATAATCTAGTTTTAAAATATTTGATTAATTATGAATAAAAACTTTAGTGCAAGCATTAGTGATTAGGAAATTATTTTATTTAATTTAACATGTAGATTGATACATAAATAAATATAAAAATGTTATTTTTAAATAAAATAACCAATCAAGCATAAATCTTATTATAATTGATGATACTAGATTAAGTAAACTCAATTACAAATGGTTTTATTGTTTTTAACTCTAATATGAGATTGATTTTGTTATTAATTGTGACTTATATTGTAATTCATTATAATATAGCGAAAAACTTTTGAATAGTTAATCCAAGATGATTCAAATCTACTTATCTATTTATCAACGACTCAAAAATCTACTCATAATCAATGACTATAAATAAATATTAAAAGCAATTAACTACACATTCTTATTAACCTATATATGTACCAACAAATCAAAAACCTATTTATAGTCAGTGACTCAATAAATATTAAAAATAATTAATTACACATTTATCAAATAAATCGATATTTGTTACATCTTAAAACCCTGGAAAAAAAAACATAATCATAGAAAAACATCCAAAATATTTAATTTTTATTGATTCAAGCCTAACTTGTAAAAAAAAAAAAAAACTATTACAAAGCTCTGTATAAAAAAAAAAACCTAAAAAAACCCTATTGATATTGAATAAGAAAGAAAAACTATTTTCTTTGAATGAGAAACTACAAAATCATAATAATATAAAAACAATATAGAACTCCTAAACATATCGTATACTTAATCATCACTTTCAAGAACAAGATAACACATTATATATATTGCAGAATTCAAGTCATGCTCGAAGACTATTTTTTATGTCTTGAAGTTGTTTTCAAAATCGAGATGCATTATTCTACATAGTATGGGATTTTAAATTAATTCCAGATCTTAGATCTTTTCATCAAATTATTCCAAGCTTTTTAATTACATGTGTGAAAATGCTTTACAATAACGTTTACTTGCCCCAAGAACTCCTTGCTGCTTCGGACGATGATACAGGCATGTATCTCATCAGAGCTAAATTTAACTTAAAAAAAAACATCATAATTGTTTTTGTTTAATTGTTATTTTAAATTCAAAAGTATTAATTTAATGTCATCTTGTAATATTTTATTTTCTTGTACATCCAAACAATCCTTGTCCCCTTCCCTTCTTTCTGTCCCAAAAGATTCACATAGCTATCGTCAACCTGAATTACCAAGACCAGAACAAATGCTTACAATTAAAAATGTTTTTTCAATTCGTTTTTTGATTCTAAAATTCTTGCTTTACTTGTAAAAAACCATAGTTTAAAACCTGGCCCGGCGGGTCAACCCGGGACCCGGTTAATTCGGGGCTGGAACTGTGTCAGGTTGAAGAAAAAATACCAAAAGAAAAAATCCGGTAGCAACCTGTTGATTTTTTTAACTAAAACGACGTTATTTTGATCTTTAACCTAACCAATATCATAGTTATAAGACCCGACTTCATCTTTAACCTGGTTCAGAATATCATTTATAAGCTAGGAGGGCTATCATGTTCAACTCGGTCCAATCTAAAATAATATTTTTTTAATTAAAATAATATTATTTTAATTTTTTTAAAATAAAATAAAATAAAATCTTATCATGATTTTAACTGTATCGACCCAATCACTCTCTACTCGGTTTCACATGAAATCTAGTCTTGACAAGATCTTGAATTAGTAAGTACTGTAATTGACCCACTGAATTAGATTAAATTTTATAATAATAATAAACACGCAACATCAAGTAACCCATAGAAAATTAATTTCCATGTAGTTGGTTCGGTTCATCTAAATATCATAATTATTGTTTTAAAAAAAACCCACCTTCACGATTAGCTCATCATTTTTTCCCAAAAAATCCAAATTAGTTTCAATTTAATCCAACGATCCAGTTCTGTCAAACCCCCAAAAATAACAAAAAAAACTCCATACATGCCATTTCATGTCATGTACCATCCATCCATGCATGTCACATAGGCAACGATGCGATCGGATGTACCCATGAACGCTAGAAATGCTAGCGTGCGGGCGAGCCTTATCTCCAGAACCATAGCAAACGTCACGCTAAGTGCCACGTGTGATCGAGCATTTGGTTGTTGGGCGATTGAGGCACAAAAGCTGTCACCGTGCACCGCCGTGACGAGCAGGTAGATAGTATCGGTTTTTATCTCCTCCTCGAGAAGCGCAACAACCATGGAGCCTAGTGGGCCCACACTTTGTGCTGGTGTTAGAAAATCAATAGTACTGCTAACTGACTGTCCTGATCTCTTATTTTTGTCTTTTCCTTGCCAGTGAGGGTAATTTTGTACTTTTCTCCATATTTTATGGCCATATTAGTTAATGCTTCAATTATTGTTTTTTTAAATATTTTTATTTAAAAATATATTAAAATAATATTTTTTATTTTTCAAAATCTGTATTTAATCACCCCACAAAAATAATTTTAAATTATTTAAAAAAATTTATTTAAAATAAATAAATAAAAATATTTGTTTTTAAAAAATATTTTTAAAACATAAAAATAAACCATATTTAAATCATTCTCTAATCCTATTTAGCCTGTTTGGGAGTATGGTTGCGGTTCCTTTTTAAAGTATTTTTTGTGCTGAAATATATCAAAATGATATTTTTTTATTTTTTAAAAATTATTTTTGAGATTAATGCATTAAAACGATTCAAAATATACCCAAAAAATTAATTTTAATAAAAAATTAAATTTTAAAAAATACAATTTATACCATATTCCCAAATCTAAGTGACACTATCTAAATAGTTAACATTGGTAAAAAAAATTAAACTGATGCAGTTTTTTTATATATATAAATCGGGTTTTTGAATAAGTTGATTGGGTCGTTGTTGATTGCTAATCGTGTCGTCGGAAATTGACAAGGTCAACTCACGCTGGAGATTTAATAATACTGCTTTAATCAATACTTTTATTCCGATTAATGTGTTTTATAAAAAAATATTTGTTGCTTTTTTTTTTAATCTGAATATATGAAAATAACATGGAAACTAACTTATTTACCGTACTAATTAATCTGAATCTGAGATAGAGTTAAACCTTCATAAGTTAACACATTTAAATAGTAAATTCAAATTTTATTAATTAATCAATATATTATTCAAACCTTAAATTTAAGTTGAGGTTAAATAACAATATTATTTAATTATTATTATTATTATTAATTTATCAGCAATCTTAAACTATATAGATTTTAATTATGTAAAGGCACATTCATATGACAACCATCGTTTTTTTTAAAAAAAATTAATATGAGTGTTCGGACTAGATTACATGAATTTTGATTAATCTCACGGGTTCTGAAATTAACAACTATATAAATTTTTAATAAACTGAAATTTGTGAGACTCGAACTAGTTATTTTTGAATAACAAATTCAGAACTTGATGAATTAAGCTACGGCATTTAAGGTTGATGTGTTTAGAAAGTGAATCAAGACTATTAAAGAATAAGAATTAAGATATTTTTATGATATAAATATGTTATTTTTCTAGAGAAAAACCGAGAATAAAATCTTGATTCAGAAACCTTGACCGGAGGAAACCCCGGGGCAAAAACAAGAGGCAGTAGTTATTTGGCAACGGGTGGCCTTTACCTGTTCAAGCCACCAGAGAGGAAGGGTGCGGTGCTGCTGCAATGGGATTTGACTGTTCGAGAACCGAACTTCTTGTGCTGGCAGTTCTATCCCTGTCCATGACATAAAACAACTGTATAGATAGATAGACATGAAGACTGTCTTGATTTTGAGATGAACGTGGAGAATTTGGACAGGGTTTTGACCATGCTTTCTATTTGGACTTTGGTGCATGTGTTTCCAATTTTAAAAAGTCAACCAATGTGATTTTGTCTCGTAATTAATATTATTAAGTACTCGATTGAATTGTATAGATTAATTCCAATCTCCTTGTAGTCAAGTGCAAAGAAAATTCATCTTCAGACGGAGGAGGTTGATGGTTTATTTTTATATTTCAAAAATGATTTTAATAGTAATAATTATTTTTATTTTTTATTTTTATTTTTTTATATTTCTAAATTATTTTGATATATTGATATCAAAATTAACTTTTTAAAAATAAAAATATATATTATTTTGATAAATTTTCAAGCAAAAATAATTTTAAAAAATAATCGTTATCATATTTTCAAACAATTCAAAAAATTTTGTTTTTTTTTAAAAAACATAAAAAATTAGAACATTATAATCGACGTTTTAAATAATTTATTCTATCAAACGTAGCATAGCACATCGATTTCAAAGGGTTTATGATTAATTAGGTCTACTTATTTAACGATCTTTATTGTCGTGAAATAAAAAGACTAATGAATTCACAATGCGTAGGTAAGAGTTTCACTACTTGTGTTTTCTAGATAAATTAGCTATTTTACCTGCGTTTGGCTGTGATTTTTATTTTTCCAGGAAAAGAAGTGAATTTACATGTTTTTTCGACATGATTTTTTTGACAAAAAAAAGTTCTAAGCATGAATAGAAAAAAAAAATCAAGAATAATATATGTTAATAAATACAAAATAAAGGTGTTAACATATCTATTGAACCTAGATTTGATTATTTTTTTCAAACACCAAAAAATAAACATGAAAGTGTTGTCCACGTATTTTTTGATGTCAAGAAAAATATAATTATAAATAAAAGAATTGATGCTTACACATACAAAAATAAAATGAGGATCATATATTTGCACTCTGCTGCAATCTAAATCATGAAATCATAATAATTTTATAAAAAATAAATCAAAATAAATTAATCATACAAAAACAAACACAAAACATATCACAAAGATGATTTGAACATCACCCTTAAAGCCGATGTCTAGTGGCTAAGTAACTCCATACTTGCTGTCCAAAGAATGTGACCACCACCCATTTATTGACATGTACAACACACATATCGTTAACTTTTTTAATAATATTTATATTTATAAAATTACTAAATTGTCTCTCTATAAACTAGATTATTAAAAAAAACATAATGAAAATAAAAAAAAAAACCTCAAAGTTAATGAAAAATCTACTTTTAAAGGATCTAAGTCATAAGTCATTTTAATGTATTTAAAAAATTAAAAATATAAAAACTTCCTTGTGCGTCAATTTAAAAAAAAATAGTTTTAAAGGTGGTATAGTTAATTCACTAAGCCTTGAAAAACATGAAAAGACTGATTTATCCCCTTTTAAATTTAACAATAATTAATGAACTCTTGTAAAAATATCAAATTACCCCGCCAACTATAGTGATATGTTTTTGTTTTATAAGGGTAAAATTTTCATTTCACGCGCCCACACAAACTTTATACAAATCCAATAATAATAAAATATGATATTTTATTATTTTTTTAATAAAAAAACACTATTCTACCTAATCTTTTAAATCCACGTGCTATTCTTTTTATATATAAAAAAAACACGTGTTTTCCTCTTTAAAATTGAAGAAACAGCGAACAACTGAAACTGATGGCTGAATTGCAAATGTGAAAAGTGAGCACTCTGGGTAATGGACCCCATCTAATCTTGATTGTGATTGATTCGATTGCCAAATCTCAGCCATTGATTTGTGATGGACAGCTTTATTGATGGGCTGTTTTCAATATTCATTGGTGTTCGTTTAAGCGGCGTGTCCTTGCTTTAAAAAAAATATTATTTTTATTTTTATTTTTAGATTATTTTAGATGGTTGTTAAAAATAAATTTTAAAAAATAAAAACATTATTTTAATATAGTTTTAAAAAATAAAGGCTATCTCAGCTGTTCTTGTTTGTTTTTTCAAAAAATATTTTTAAAAAGGTTTAAATTTTTTTATTTTTTGCTATTTTTATATATTTTGATGTATAATAAAAAAATATTTTTTTGTATTATTTTAATATAATTTTCAGTAAAATTATTTAAAATAACAATTAAAATCACATTTCCAAACTTTAAATATGAATAATGGTTATTTCTACAATTAAAATTTCTGCTTTAGGGGAAAAAAAAGGCCTAAAATTACATAATTCCAATCCGACTATAGCCAAGCAGTAGTTTTCAATGTTCATTTCACTTTCTTATTATTATTTTTTTTCTAATTTTTCAATATATACATAAACATTGACAGCCTTTTCATGTTATTTTTAGTATAACATAACCATTGTTTTTCAACTCTTGGATTAGAACGATTGGAATCAAATGCTTCCCTTTTAAGTTCAACCATCTCAAATTTGTTTAAATTTCAATCATTAAATATAATTTTAGTGTTAATTTGATATTGTAGTAGTTTATACTTTTCAAAAAGCTTTTTAAATTATTTTTGTCTGAAAAAACATTAAATTCATGTTTTTCAAGGTTATTTTTTAATAATTTTAACGTGTTAGTGTTAAAAATAAAATAAAATTTTTTAAAAATATTATTGTAATACGTTTTTAATTAAAAAACATTTTAAAAAGGGATCATACATTACTTACCAAACAATCATATAGTATATCTCAAATTACTAACTATTTTTTAATTTTCATCGTTTGATTTGATTAATTTAGTAGTTAGATCAGCTTTTTTAATACTAGTATTTTAATTTTAAAGAACAAAACAAATTGATTATTGTTGAAGTATCAATTTACTTCAATCTCCAAATAAAATAAAATCACTGCAATTTACCCTACATGTTCTTTCGGCTTGAAAATCTTAAAAAACAGCAGAGTTGAAATCAGTGCCGTGACTCCAATACATGTTGCTCAAGTCGAGGGAGCAGAGCATGAAATCGATGCTATGAATGGTGGCCTGTGCAGCCCCATGTGCTCGGAGGTCGCAATCACTGGGGAGGCTCAATGCATTGCCTGAAAAGGCCTTGCTTGCAATGGATAACGCATTCAAAGAGGGCACGTAATTGGCAAATCCAAAAATCTTGTTTAAAAATGGAAACAGAGAGAGATTGTGAAACCCTCTGTGTGTCTCCGAGTGTCTGAAAAACAAACATGATCCTTATCGTCCCCACCGCTAGATCTCCACCCTCATGCAATAAATACCAGAGGTGCTTTGATAATATGGCTTGTTCTGTTGTTTTCATGTCACATCAGCCAAAATAACTACAGACGGAAAGATATATCTCATGAGCATCCTCATAAATCTTTGAAGTGAATGAATTTCAGGTCTCTTGGCCTTGGGCAAACATGCATAGTCTCTTGGCCTTAGGCAAACATGCATAATCTCTTGGCAGGGTTTTTTTTCCCTAAAAAAGAAAGGAAGCCAACAAATCTGTCATCCAAGATTTTTTTTTATTATTATTAATGTAGATGTCCATACTAGTTTATGTACATTTTAAATAATCTCACGAACCCTGAGTTAGCAACTATATAAGCTTCCAGTGACTTCAAGGCTTGTAAAACTCGAATTGATAACCTTTAGAAAACAAATCTAGAGTTTAACTAGTTTAGATATACTCTTAAGAGTTATCCAAGATTATGCTATTGTAATAAAGATTATGCTATTATAATATAGAGTCAAGGTCGGTGAACTCATTAATTTTTTTTTTGAATGTACAAAATCGATGTAAAGATACACTTTTAAAATTATCTGAAAAGAAAACTTAATCTGAATTGATGTATTATTAATTATTATTGCTTCTGAAGGGCTAAAGAGGCCACTCATATTTAATTTAACAATGTGATCCGTGCAACATGTACACATCAATTCTTGAGAAAAAATATTGGATGAATGTCACTCTCACTTTTAATTAATGCCCAGAGGTCCTTTTCTGCTGAAAACTATACTTAGCACACTACAAACATGCTTTCCAGATTTTAACAAGTTTAAACAATCGATGATTAATGCATGATTAGGCTATAAGAGTACTTGAAGTGGCAAATCTCCAACTCCATGCCTTGTTGATTGATCTGTTCTAATATGCAAATTGAAAATCATCTTAGCGTAGAAATCTTTATTATATTGATTGATTTCATGTATGTTTGTATCCAAATAGATTTCGAGTTTTAATCTTACCCTAATTTTGTATTTATCATAATAAAGTCTGAAAGTATAAAAAAATAATTTTTTTAATGTTTTTAATTTGAAAAATAATAAATCAAGAACAACAAAAGAAAGCACAAAACTTAGATGGTGTGGACTTTACTTTCAGCATTGGGTTTCAAGTTTCAAATCAAAATCTCTGACCATTTGCTGAAGTGTTGAATGAATTTTTTTTTTTTACTTTCTTATATAGAAGTCCAAAAATGACTTTCAAGGTTTTGAAAATCCATTCCAACGACCCATTGACATTCATAATTTTTGTTGGAAATTGACGTTGACTGGTAACTTCAAATAGAACAGAAGATGGCCCTAGGGCTGCATGAAAAACCTAAATCTGACATGATTATCCTTGGGACTCAAGAATTTAAAAAAAGCTGCGTGCAAATTGGTGCATGATTTGCTTGTCTTGTAAATTGGACCTTTGTGGGAACCAATCTCATTTTTTGTGGGTCCTTGCAGAGTTTTTTGCCCCACATACATGAAATTTGTTCGACATTTCTTAAACATGGGTCGCAAAACCTCTTGGTCACATCAATTTTTCCAGCTCCTGAATTCAAGTTGTCAGATGGCTGGACAACTTCTCGAGTCAAATAGGGCAAAAACAAAAACTCTGACAGTAGAATAGGGAAAAAAAAAAAAAAGCTATACATTATTGCTTTTTGACATATCCTGCCAATAATACATTACTGTATATACTCGAGTATTTCCAAAACATACACCATGACCATGATATTACAGCACCAAATTGTTAGCCTCAAAATTTCCTTCTGGTTTTTCATGTTAAATTCCTATTATTCTATATCGCACAGCAAACTCTTCCCTTCAGATTTCTTCCTAGTCCTGGTAAACCTAAATGCTCAGAGTTCCGTTAGCTTCTTGCTATTCTAGCTTGTAAAACAAACCACTCATCATGTATGATGTCATAAATATACGATGAATGGAAGCTTATACTGGTGAAGGTGAGAGTAGAAAATCTGGCTGTAATCTTTGGAGAGGTATCCCACAAAAGGGACACAAGGGTTTAGTGGGGATTTCTTTAACAGAAGATTCTGTCAAGGATTTGAAATCTGAAGGATAACCAGGCAATGCAAAGAGAGTCTCCGGTGGCAATTTGGAAGCTCGTCTACAACAACACTTGCAAAACCATAGAGGGATAGCTGGGCAAACCTGCATGGAAACAGCACATCTTGCCATTTGGTAGATCTGAACAGTTTCGTCACTACTGTTAGAGCAGTGGCAATGTGCAACTTCTGGAGAATCAAAAGTAACTGACTCTGAACAATAGATGCATTGCTCTTCAACTCCATATTCACTTGACTGAAGCCTGTGTTGAACAAAAAATTACATAGTAAGAGAATAAGCACGGCTCAAATATAATAAACAGAAGCGCCCATTTTGCAGACAAACTTAAATCTTCATAGCAAAGAACAGCATTTCAGCTAGGCCATTCTCTGCAAGCAAGCGCTTGGAAATTGGAATAGACCATAATTGTATTATGTTCCAAGATTAGCCTTTTAGTTTGACCTGATTCTAAAGACATTTGAAGCTCGCAGAGTAAATCATCCACTGCATGTTTCACATAGCAATTCATCTTTTTTATTGATCTTGGTATCTGAAACAAAGTGCATTTTGATCTATATAACAAAATTTTTTGATTTGCTACCAGTTTTCCTCGTATATTTGTAAACTTACTGTTAGCAGATTGAAAGTGTTAAAAAAATTACAAATATTTCCTCCCTTGAGAGAAAACTCTCGTAGCTAACTAACCCCACTCAATTAAAAGTGACGGCTTATTTAATTGGGCTCAGATCCCACTTTTTATGCTTCCACGAAATGGGGTAATTTCCAGAGAAGATACAACAAGGGAAATGATGTCATTTCAGCTTTTTATTTTTATTTGAGGTGATGGAGCTCTTTGCATTTATGATAGTTAAAAAAAAATGCATTATGCAACACAGGTTCCCTTTTCTTATTCCTCGTGTTCAAGAAATGATGCCGTTGTCTATTATTTCCTCCTTTTTCAAGAAAGCGCACGGCCCTCTAAGTCGCCCCATCTCTGGCCCATGGAAGAACTGATGAAATAATTATAATATCATAATTAACATATCTTTCATCATTGAGAACAAAATGGTAAGGAGTACCTTCTTTCATGCTTTCTGACTTCTGATGCGAGGACTTTTAGTTGATCCCTAACACGATCATGATTAAGTGCAATCCACAGCTCCATTTGTTCTACTCCAACAGGATACCAAAATCCAGGTCGGGAAAACGTTGTGGTTGAATCAGACAAACGATTTATAAAAGTAGCCAAACTGAAACCCACAAGCCTTTCACGAAGTTCTTTTTCACTGCTAAAAAGAAGCTCTATCCACAAAGTGAGATGCTCCGCTTTGGCAGCTGCTGAACCTCCTAAGTTCACTTTACAATTAATTTCTTCAGCCTTCACATCAGATAGTATTACACGTCTACAGATGATATTAAGGAGGTGCAATTGTCGAGATGTTATCTTTGAGAAATTCTCCGGGATGCATGTCAGAACCTCGCCAATGGAAAGGCCTGTGTATGAACCCAGAAATGTCACAGAAAGCCACTTAACCAGTATACGGTCCATGTACTTTGGTGCAGACTGCTTGAAAGCCAACAATGCTGCCACTATATCCCAAACAACTAGAGGGTTATCCAGATTTTCATATTTCGTTAAATACCATAGAATATCAGATTCCCAATAATTCAATTCATTTGCAGAAAAACCAAGAAAGGCTTCGCTAGTGAAATCAGAGGAAGAAGGAGACAGTATATCCTTCTGTTGTCCACCTATCCAGAGGAACTCAACGACAGCCTTCTGAAGCCTGCACATTCCACAGAAGAGTCATTATTTATATGGAACAAAGGCAAACAAGCACCAACACAATATGTTTAAACGCTGGTTTATCCTTGTTGATTTATTTTCTTCGGTATTCTTTTGCTGCTAGCAGTTGGTCAAAAGGCCTTTTCAATTAAATTCAGTTGCACTAGATTCTTTCGACCTTTTCTTAATATCTCACCATCCACACTCACAAGAGCTGATAAGATGCAACAACTTATGATTGTTGGATGTGATAAAGCATTTTGGCAGAATGATTCGGCTTACCTTCCCTCATACATGGGATCCAACGAATCACCATCTACATTACGAACCTGCAAATATCAAGCACAGTTGTTTCAGTAATTAATCTACAGCATGCATACATATAATATCCTATCATCAGCATCACAGTAATAAACAAATACATTTCTTCTGTTAAGAGAAGACAGGAGAGTTTTGTTATTTTTAAACATAACAGGAAAGTTGAGAACATGTAGGCTCAAACCATGTGCATCCAAAGGCAATAGAAACGTTCAATATTTTAATACGTTTATAGTTCTAAATTCTGATGGCCAGTACATGATCTAGTTAACAGTTGGCAATCTACCTTCATTCTATTTTGGGGACTAAAACTTTCAAGAGATAGGTAAAAGCTAAGCATCAAGTGCAGAAAGAACTTTCTTGATCTTTCCACGTTCAGGAAAAATTGACAGTGACATTTTTCAAACTCAGCTTTCTAAGGAGCCATGTCATGAAGCTCAAAGTAAAATGTGTCACAACCATAATTTGATACAGTTGGGTATAATGAGTAAGAAATCTAAGAATACAATCAGATAATTCCGAGGGGGACATAAAGCACTTTAATAGAGATGCCGTACACAACTAAAAACATGTAGATGAGGGTGATAAATTTAGGTGAAGTAACATACCATTGCAAGCGCCATATTTCCAGGGGATGCTGCCACACCAAGGCATGAAACAAAAACATTTGGAAGCTGCAAATAATTTTAAATTTTAGAGCTAGAGTATATATGCTATAATAAATAACAGGAAAACAGGTTAACAGCATACATCATTTGAGCTCCTCAAACCAGGAGTATTTGAAGGAATCGATACTTCACAAAGAGCACTTCCATGCAAAACCCAAGCACGGACATAATTTTCCTTTCATCATTAAATGTTCAATGTTATGTAACTGATGGAATTACATTTAATCGTATAACTTAAAAGTCAAAAAGTGCCATGACATTGCACAGAATAAATCTTAGTACCTGGCCACAGCTGTACAAACAACATCCATCAAAAGCCCAAGCTAAACCTGTGACCTGATGAATTATTAAATATATGAAGGATCATCAAAAAGCAGCAGAAGACTGATCAACTATATATTAAGATACTTACAACACAGTCATGAGCATCATATAAACAAACTTTATCAAATTTGGAGCTGGATATGTCAGCTGTCCATACTTCAAATGAACCAGATCCTTTGCCAACTGCTAAAAGCATTTTGTGCATGTTTTGAACAGGTACCGCCAGTGATAGTACTGAAATTGGGACACAATTGACAGATACAACCTGCTTGGAAATTTAAATGTCAGAATTCACTGCTATGAGTACATATGCAAACAGAACCGTTGAAGGAGATGACAACACCAACCTCCTTCAGCAGAGAAAAGGGAGCATTATTGGCCCCTGATGTCTCCAGCAACTCCTCGCCCTTCCCAATCCAGATCCTCACACTGAAAAGAAAGAAAAACAGAGGGGTTAAAGTTTCTGTCATCCTTAGTAAAAAGGTAATGTGAAGTGGGGTTTGGCTATTCAGATGCTCAGAAGAATGGCCTTACACCATCAGCATGTGTCCATTCAACTAGGCACCAGTTACAATTGGCATTGTATAAATTTCTTTTCTTCATCCTAAAGTTGAAGTTACAATACTTTCAGAGATATTTTACTTTCTCTTAAAGGGATACAAAGACAAATCGATTAGGTGACACCACTGAACTAAGTGATTCTATAGATTCTAAGAGACATGTGACCTACAAACTTGCAGTGAGGACAAAGGTACTCTGTTTAAAACCATTCCCAGCATATCGATGTCAGAACATGAGGGCCATAGCTTATGTGTATTCAAAAATATAATTATCATGGTACTATAAAGAAATTGAAAAACTGATTAGATGTTCTTGCATACCTAACTCACCTCCCATCAGAACTCCCACTAGCCAATAAGACCTGAGGATTAGACTTGGAACCCAGTAATGCCAAGCTGATTGTTGTGACCCATGAATTATGGGCTTGAAGAAGTCCAACAAATGTTACAGTAGTAGGGACCCTACTATGCTCAATAGAGTAGTATTGTGGCACATTAATTCTCCAGACAGAGATTTTACCAGACTTCCCTCCAACTGCAAGTATAGAGAATCCATTGGATGAATCATTTTCTGGAGCTGAACAGATTTTTGATGGCAACCACAGTACTGGTGACCAGGCAATAACAAGTGACGATAACATGGCACAGCGAGAAGCATATTTCTCTGCAGTAATGAGTGGGAGTGTGCAGTTCCCATGGACCTGAATATTAAATAACAGGCAGAAACAAGGTTTCAAGAGGCATTTCCCATGTCAGATTGGACAAGAAAATGCAAACTATATAGTTACATATTTAAGTTCCCATCGCTAGAGAAAGGGAGGAGAGAAGGATAAGATAAGGGATTGATTCTTTCTTTCTTTTCCCCTTTTCCTTTCCTTTCTTTCTTTCTTTTTTGCATGAGAACAGCTTACCTTAGTTGTCCTCCTCCTGTCTATTTTATTTTCATGGTCAGATCCAGCAGTGGTGCTCCCCCTATTTATAGGATTTGATAGCTGGTCCTGAAAAGTTTCCGAGTCCTTAATGCTGCACAGTCATTGAAAAAATGACCTAATGAGTTGAAGTTAGAATTAAAGAAATACCAAGGAAACAGCAAACTCAAAGGATTCTTCGATCTAAGTTCTCATTTGCCAAATACAAAACCGGTTGGGGTGATAACCAAAAGAAAGGAAAGTTCTATTCTTGTCAGCTCAGTTCCATAGAGAAAGTGGAGATGAAACAGAAAGAAAGATTTAAGAAATAGAAAAATTCGGTGCCCTTTCTTCCGGCACCAACTTTCATCCCTGAACCCATTTTAGAGAGAAATTTGATGGTCCACATGAAAGATGTTAGTTAAAAAGCATTTTCAACCATTCCTTACTTTTCTCTTCATAAACAGAAGAGTGCAATATTAGGAAGCTATGAAATTTTCCTATTCAGTTTTCTCTTGTTGTGAACTTGATAGAGTGCAAAAAAGACATATATGCAGTTTTCGTCATGTACTTTGAGAGAGGGTAAAGAGTTAAGGCAGTAAAAGAATCTTCTAACCAAAAATGAGGGGAGTAAGAAAAGGGAAAGAACTATTTACTTGTAAGTGGGAACATTCACTTTCCTTCGCTTGTATTGCTTTAATGTGCCAGAGTTTGGCAAGTCATTAGCACAGGATTTTGGTCGCTCATCAGCACATCCTTGGATTATTGGTTGCCCCTGGGGGAAGACTCAAAATATTAAAGATATTAAAAATAATAATAACAAAAACAATCCTTGGATGATGCAGCAACTGGGAATATAATCAAATGGTAACCAGACAATTCAAACCAGGTGATTTAATAACTGAGAACTTACATGGGAGAATTCAGAGGGGGTATTATCCAACTCCCCAAAATTGATTTTGGCAAGATAATCATATAGCCTATCTGATATATCCACAACCTACAGGAAAGTGCGAGAGTGATAACTGTGATCAATGCATATAAACATGATGAACATCCCAAACCAAAAATTATATTCCACTATTACATGCAAACATCATATCTATTAGATAGTCATTCAGTAAATGATGGTTATAAAAGGAAAAAAATTTCATTGACTTTTCAATCCTCACTACAATTTAGAAAATTGCGTGAATAAGTGCTTCATTACCTCTACCCACTCAGCACTAAAATCACAAAAAGGTGGACGGTAAATCTTAACACGCCCTTCTACAGTGCAAACAGCAAGCAAGCACCTGCATAGAATTACATTACAAATGGAGCACCATAAATTGATCTGCTCAACCTTTAAATGAACTTAGTTCAAGAGGAGCAAAGTCTGTGAACATTATCGTAACACCTCATCATATGACCAAAGCCCTTAAATTCATACCCATAATTTGGAGCCATTCCAATTGGGGACCATGAAATTGTCCGAACACATGGACGACGATCTCGGGATAATGCAGCGGGCAGCATGCAGTTAGTGAATAAATCTGCAAGCATTCCAAATAATAAAACAACATGTTTAACTGTGTAAATCAAAAGGCCGAAACCTATTTCTCAAAAGAACTGGTAATAAAGGCATACCCTCCCTATTAACACAACCAATTGGGTACGGTTCACATGTCGGAACTCTAATCAAACCTCTTGGTCCATAAGGCACTGCTGGATTCTATACCTCACAAAATCACAGTAATCAATAAAAAATTACTAAGAACTTAAAACATTAGAATAATAAAAGCCCAAATTTCCACACCTAAAATAGAAAAGCCTCAAACTTTTTCTATTGCATCTACTAAAGAAACACATAATAAACTACAAATTACAAAAGTAACTGTCAGTATCATTTATTAAGCAGCACAAACAACCAAGTGAAACACAAGAATACAAACAATAAAACACCAATATCCCTTTTACTATGACGATGATGATGACCAATATCCCTTTTATCCAAGGAAATTGTTGAATTCCCTTGGCTTTTTTCTTGCAACTACTAGTAATAATACTAACTAATTATGCAACACCAAAAACATAAACACTTCCATCACTGAATTTGCTAAGCTAAAATCTAAAAAAAATTGAAATTTTTAGTTGCATTCACATAACCACAAAATCAACTCCAGATACGATACTAATTAGCATATGCAGCAACTAATTAAGAAAAAATAAGGAATTAAAAGCTAAAGTTAAAAAAAAGAGCTTCAGATTTTGTTCTTGCAATTACTAATAACAATAGTTACTAGCTAAGCAAAACCAAAAACACAAAAAAAAAAAGCTTCCTTCTGAATTGGCTAAGCCAAAATTTAGAATTTTTGAAACTTTTTCATTGCGTTCACTAAATAACCACACAATCTACTCTAATTACGATCTTAATTAGTAGAATCAGTAACTAATTAACAAAAAAAAAAGCTTCGATAGACTGCATTGACTCGATAGACTGTTATCAGTAGCAGGAGTGAGTAATTAGAGAATGATGATTACCAGAATGGTGACGAGGTGAGCGGAAGCGACGGCGATGAAGTTATCGTCGGACCAAGCAATGGAGTTTGGATACGACGGCGACGCCACTAACGCCACCGCCTGGAATCGCGACGCCATTGACGTTGACTGATTCAGAGTAGAGTGAAGAGACGAGGTTTTTTTTTTTTTTTTTTGAGGGGGGGGGATTTGGAGGGAAAAATAAGAGTTTTATTATTCGCTGCAAAACCCTAGTTCGAATCCTGATACGGTGCTTCTATCTAGAGAGGCTGTCTTCTCTTATTTTCTCTCTTTTTATTCCCGTTAATATTTTTCAATATAAACGACACCGTTTTCTGTTCCTCTATTGATATGGATTGGGTGATTTGGGTCAGGTTAATATTTGGCATTGAAATTTTTTCCTGAGAAAAATCTTCTCATAAAATTAGTAATTTTAAAGGTTATATGTATCAAATAACCATATAAAACCAATAGTTTAAACTATTAGGTAAGATTTCAAGATATAATTTATATTATTCTCTAATATATTCTCTCAAATAAAAATTATTTGAACTTTAAACTTGCATAAATTACCATTACTTTATGTTTATTTTTTATCAAATAAATAGGGATAATGAAATTTAAACATGTGATTATTTGGTTATCAAAGTTCTGATATTATATCTTAACTCAATAACTTAAATTATTAGGTGAAATTTTAAGAGATATATATATATATATATATATAGAAAGAGAGAGGACTTCCTCAACTATGATATTTGAGATTACGGTTTGGATTATGCTTCTCGATCCTGCATAAACAAGGCTAACATCACATGGATTGAAACAAAAGGAAAGAAAGTTTTGAGTTTTTTTTTTATTTTTCTCTTTATATTTTTTCCACAAAATACTTTTTTTTTATTTCTATATTTATTTTTTATTTCCAGAGATATTACCAAAACGCAACCTTCATCTCTTATAAAAGAAACAACAGGATTAAAAGCAAGTTTGTACTGTAAAAATAAAAGAAGAGAAAAAGGTGGACTGTGCTGAAACCCACTTGTTTATCACAAGGTATTTGTTTTGTATTGATATTCAAATTATTAATTTTTTTTTGGTTAAAATCTGAATTTTATTTTGCTTTAATTAAATTTTGTTAGTATATTAAATCATTTTGATATGTTGATATTAAAAATAAATTAAAAAAATATATTATTTTAATATATTTTCAAGTAAAAAATACTTTGAAAAACAATATTTATCATACTCTCAAACACTCCGTGTGTTTATTTTGTGTTCAAAAAGTATTTTTGAAAATTTTTAAATATTTTTATAATTTTAAATCATTTTGATATGATGATGTTATAAATAAATTTTAAAAATATAAAAAATATTATTTTAATACATTTCTAAACAAAAAGATATTTTAAAAAACAATCGATACCACAATTCCAAACATTATAATAGTATATAAAAGACGTGCCTTTGTTTTTATGTTTCAAAAACGTTTTTGAAAATAATTATAAATTTTTAATTTTTTTATTTCAAATTAATATTTTTATAATATTTTAATTATTTAATACACTGATATTAAAAATAATTTTAAAAAATAAAAATATATATATAATTAAATAAATTGATAATCTTGTATCTTAAAAAATAAAAATAAAAAGTTATTAATAATAAATGAAAAATTGATAGACATGGATGGATAAAAATCTTAGACATTACAACACAGGTTTTTCACCTGATTGTATTAAATGATCTTATTTACTAAAATTAAATTTTCATTCAATTAAATAATAATAAAAACAAATATACATAAAAAATAATTGAATAAAATAAAAAAAAAATTACATAGGGTACACATGTTATAAATATTATGAAAAATAAATAAATATGTTTTTATTCATATAAAACACAAAAAACAATTATAGATGAATTAAAATGATATATTTAAAAATTAAATACATATAAAATAATTAAAAAAATAACTGTAATTTTAAAAAGGCTATATAAACAAAACAATTGAGAGAAAATATATTAATTTAAATATAAATATTGAAAAAAAAATATAAAAAGGCTTTAATTTTAAAAAATAGGTAAAAATAATTTAGAAAAAAAAAAGAAAAAGCTTGGGTGCTATGGGCCTAACAAGCCATGCCAACCTGCTTGGCCTATCTCGCCAGGGCCTGCGTATAGGCCTGCCAGGGTGACCCGCACGCTTGGTCCCATAATTCCTTTTCATTGCAAAGTTGACCATCCATTTTTTTTGAAAGAAAATTAATTTAGAAGACGCATCATCTGATTTTCCTTATATTTTGACTACCATGACGGTTGAAAAATCTAGGTTCGAGGTTTTTTTCCTCCAAAAACTTGTTTTAAATTTCTTTTTATCCAAAATACCTAGAAAATACCATAAGAATCTTGATAAACCTATCTATATCATGAAAAAAAACTCAAAAGCTGAAATCAACAAAAAACAAAAAATCTTATTGAGTCAGCGTTTATTTTTTTAAAGGCATTTTTAAAGTAAAAAACACTTAAGCTAAAATCTCATGATTAAAATAGAACTATTTGATATAAAAATCAATTATTTTAGTAGTCAAAATCGACATCAACAATGTTTTTTCTCTATCTTTGGAATTCAGTAACCTTGCTCTCTCATCTCTCAAATTATGAACTAGAATAAACAAAAGTGAACTTTTATACTAAAATTAAATTGAAAAAAATATTAAGAGACCGAATATGTAAATTTTTTAAAGTGTGAGAACTAAATTAACTTTTTATGTAAACTTTGAAACCATCACCCATTTATTAAGCCTTTTCTATTCTAGTCCTCTCTTTTTTAATTTTGTCCTTAGTCAACAAATTTGATTCATTTGCCCTTCAATTTGGTCCAAAAAAAGATGCAATTGTGTAAAAACAATTCAAGCATCAAATTAAAAAAAACAAAATTTTAAACAATAGATTCATAATAAAATATAAAGAGTGGACAATAGTGTGCGCATGATAAAAATGTTATACCTCTTAAATTTTTAGTAATAATTTATGCTTTTTATTTTTTTAAGAAAATAAAGTTGCCATCATTGTCTTAACTTATTTCAATATTTTTTTTTATGGGGCAAGCCAATTTTAAACTTGTGAGTTATTACTTATCACTATAGTAGTAATAAGATACAACTCGAGTCAATCTGGCCTTAAGATTGGGTGGCCAATCGAATGGATCCATTGGTGTCCACCAGAGTTAGTTTTTTTTGTTATATAAAAAAATATTTAAAATAATATTATTTTAAAAAAATAGATTTGTTTTTGTAATTTAATATTTTTATTTTAGAATATATTCGATATTATAGTAATGATTATTTTTTAAAGTATTTTTTATTTGAAAACATATTAATTTTTTATTTTTTAAAATTAATTTTTAATATCATCATATTAAAATAATTTTAAAATATAAAAAAATTATAAAAAATAAAAATTTCAATTTTTTTTAAAAATATTTTATCTCTAAAAAAAAAACGTGGCTTATTATGTTTTGTTGAATTCATCTCCTTTCATAACATAAGATAGTAGTTTGACACGTGTTTCATTTGATTTTACCGATTCCGTGTCATCTACCTCAGTAGAGTAACCAATAGCTGACAAGCAATCACTGTTTGAATCGCCAAACAGGTCCATCTTATAACAAGGGCTTATTATTACACTACGAAAGTGAAGTGTGTGATTGCAGCCAAAACGCAGCATCGGCCAAAGTTTCAAGCCTTGAGACAAGTAACAACAAGAAACCCTAGCTAGCTTCTTAGTTCTCTCTCTCGAAACCACCGCGACTAGCTTGCCGACTCACTTCAACTGCTCGCTCCGGCATCGACATTTCTTTCTCTCTCGGTACAATCATTAATAACCCAGCTCATCTCTGTCTCTCTCTAACCTCTTCAAGTTCAATTTAGGGTTTCAAGATTCCAGTCTTCGATTGTTAAACCCTAACAACTTCCAAAACTTGAATCTTACAGAAACTAATTGAATTACTGCTCAATAATTACGATTAATCGACTGTGATTTCTTGTTTAATTGTTATTCAATGCAGTTCGTGTTCTTTAGAGTATTTATTTTTAGTATTTTTAAGTTTTTTTCATTAAAAACAAAATTAACTTTTATTTTGATTGAAATTGAGAAGATGGTAACATTAACTGACTCCTTAACATATTGAAAACACTTTGATGCTCCGTTCGAGCTATCTAATTGGAGTAACTCATGTTGCGGTTGCGAAATGTGTGGTGTGGGTTGAGACTGCTTTTACTTGATGTGAGGACGAGCTTAGGAAGTACTAACTGACTAAAGTAAGGAAGATGGAAATGGGATGCGAGTCCATAGTCTCGTATGGCTGTATAGATTAGTTGTTGTGTGCTTGTTTTTTAAACTTTGAACGAGATAGGCCAGGTTGTTTTCTGAATTACTTACTTGATGAATTGTTGAGTCGGTGAATTTAATCTGAGAACAGAAAAGTCTTACAAAGTGATGTGAAAGCCAGATGCCCCCTAGCCTCTACCCGAGGGCGACTTGAAAAGGGGGAATTTGGGGGTGTATTTGTAATTTACAGGGTTGTTTTGTTCAATTCTGATTGAAAAGCGAGCTGAGTAAGGTATATAAATAAATATGTTACTTGATCTCTTGACACAAATGCTTTCTTTATGATAGATGACAAGCGCTTGGACAAATTTGAGCTTTGCAATCATGCATAGGGATATAGAGAGGGAGTGGGAAAATCAGGGTGGAGTGGACTTATGAGTATTATTTTTTATAACTGGAGATTGTTACTCACACTCAGAAGAGCTATACATCTGCAAAAATATTGTGGAATGATGAGGAGACCAAATATATATTTCCAATTTATTATAGCTTTGGAACTTCTTGGAGAAAATGAGCGATGGAGCTTGTGGAGCATGGTTCACATGGAGGATTGCTCTCTTGGTTTGCTTCATAGTTTTTGGTTTTGCCATACTTTTGTTATCGTCATAGTACATGCTGATGATAAACGCAACATAACCAGATAGAGTTGTTTTCATTTCTGGAAATGTTCCTTTATTTATGCAATGCATTTGCATCGTGCAGCGAAGGCTTTGCTATATTCTTCCGATACAAAAAATGAGTGGTCGTTTTTCTCGTACAATCTACGTTGGCAACTTACCTGCAGATATAAGAGAATCAAAAATTGAAGATCTGTTTTACAAGGTTTGTCTTAAATGTTTTCATGTGAAGCTTATACTTCTTGTTAGCAGAATAATGAGATTTATTCATTTTAAGTTAATTATATGTGCACCATTATCATTGCTATTAACCTCAGAAATGATTATTTTTTCCTACTAATAAGCATGTACATGCCTGCTTAGTATTTATCACTATTTCCTTGAGTGATGCTATGTATTTCCAGCATCCCATGCTCGCCTCAAAACATATCAAAAGTTCATTCAGGCACAGCTGTGCTTCTGATCAGTGGCTTCAAATATTGAGAAATTTAAGCAATACATTGCTTGTCTGTATACTGCTATGAGGATGAACAATATGTGTGCGTATAACTTATGCAATGCTTGCTGTTTGCACAATAACATAGAGAAATAGCTGTTACTAGACCAGTTATATATATGTATATAAAGATGGCATGGTTAGTATTTGCTATACAGCTGCAATTTAGCTGTCCAATGGTTTACCAGTATGGCTAAGCTTACAGATTTTGTTATTTGATTTTGCAGTATGGCCGTATCCTGGATGTTGAATTGAAGATTCCACCTCGGCCCCCTTGTTACTGTTTTGTCGAGGTAGTGCTCTTACTACACTTGATCTCTGCAACATATGGAGCTAGGTAGCCATCTTGTATTTTCTGGATGGAAAAAAGGAGAGCGCTTTGAATTATCTTTTGGGGCCATTGTGTGCATTGTTGGTTGTCTTGGGTTGCAACAAGAGTGTAGATTTGTTTTGAGTCTGGGGTGGGGAGCAACAACTTATTGAGAAAATGCTGAAACTATCCTCATTATCTCACCTAGAGCCCCCTCTCACAACTGGAATCTTCACCATTGGACTCGTGGTTTTTTGTTTGCAGTTTGAAAATGCTCGGGATGCTGAAGATGCAATAAGGGGCCGTGATGGCTATAACTTTGACGGTTCTCGTTTAAGGGTATTAACTGGTTCCGATTGTTTCTCTATGTATCTTTTACTGCCTGCCTCTTTTATTTCTCATTGTTACTATGCAGGTTGAGCTTGCCCATGGTGGTAGAGGACCATCGTCAAATGATCGTCGTGGTGGGTATGGTGGTGGTGGTGGTGGTGGAGGAGGAGGAGGAGGTGGAGGTGGGGGTGGGGGTCGACTTGGTATCTCACGCCATTCTGAATTTCGAGGTTTGTTTGGGGAGTATTTTTTTTCTTTATAAAAGATTCAGAGCAATAAATAGACACTGTCCTTCCAAAAACTACCCTTCTTGCATATGGTTTGCTCTAGTTTCCTTCCAAGTAACCTGGATATAATTCTAAAGCACATATTTGACCTGCAGTTATTGTTCGTGGTCTTCCTTCTTCTGCTTCCTGGCAAGATTTGAAGGTTGGAGAACTTCCAATGCTTGACCAACCAAAATTTATCTGTTTATGTACCTTGCTACTTAGTGATAAATTGATTTCAGGATCATATGCGGAAAGCAGGAGATGTGTGTTTTGCTGAAGTTACTCGTGATGGTGATGGTATGCCTCTTAGAATGCTGTAACTTCCCATTTCTGTTCCTGTTTTAGCTTTTTTCTTGAAATTCATCTAACTGGCGTTCAATTTCACATCCCAATTTGGAGTGAGGTGCAAAGTATGCTTGGATGCTGATATTGGAACACACAGTGTTAAATATCTCATGAGCTGCATGTCTTCATGCTGCTACTGAATTGAAATTTTGGACTTAACATTCAGGAACTTTAGGCCTTGTTGATTATACAAATCATGAAGACATGAAATATGCCGTGAGTTGTTTCTTGGTTAAAAAAAAATAAATGCTTGGGATTGTTGTTCTTTCCTCTTATCTAACAGCTCGCATGGGTTTATGTTATTCAGATTCGGAAACTTGATGATACTGAGTTTAAAAATCCCTGGGCCAGAGCTTATATTCGGGTAACCATTAAATCCAGCATTTTATCTGTTGAGTTGGTAGTAAGTTAATTCAAATATTTGAAAATGGTTTTATAGTGCAGAACTGTCTCAAGCATGCAAATTTGCCCTGTTCTCACTTTAATTATACCTAGCAGATCCTTACCTCACTCCCTCCATCTTCTATTTTTGGAGTTCTAGGAATTGTTGAAAACATCAAGTTTCGAGGCCTTGCTTTTCATACTTTTCTGTAGAATAAAAATAGCTCACTATCTTCCACATGGAGATGCTTTGGACATATATTAAGGAAAATATTTTTTAAAAGATGCCAGGCTCATTTAATAATTGCTCTTGGTTCTGCTGTTTGTTCTGATTCGTAAAGGTGAAGCAATATGAGGGCTCTCCATCAAGGAGCCGTAGCCGTGGTCGGAGCAGGAGCAGGAGCAGGAGCAGGAGCAGGAGCCGGAGTCCGAGGAGGAACCGGAGGTGTGTGTGTGTTTTTTTTTCAATGGCATTCTACTTTGAAGGGTTTTTTTTTTCCCACCATAAAGTGATAGCTGTCTGTTTTATGCAGCAAATCATTGGAACGATCTGTTTCAAGGTCAAGGTCAAGGTCGAGGTCGAGGTCGAGGTCAAGGTCTAAAACTAGATCTGCTTCACCTCTCAAATCATCCAGGTAATTAGTTTCTTTGCATCACATTTTATTTGCTGTTTTTCTTGAGCTAAGGCACCTTTTGTCATTCTCTTGTATTGAATACGCAGACCAAAATCAAGGTCCAGGTCGAGGTCTGAATCTCCCACCAAGGCAAGTCCCCTTTTGGTTGGTTAATAAAAAAAGAAAGGGCAAAGAATTTTTAGTTATTATTTTGTTGTGCGCGTGAGACTTCAATACAGTGTCTAATAATGTACTCAGTATAAGCTCTTCTCTCTTTGCAGGCACGGTCAGGCAGTGCCTGAGCGCTTTAAACTCCGTATCCAATCAGACTGTTACCTGAAACTTCTTCGATGTAGAAAACTCTGAGGCCTGCCTGCAAGAATATCGAGGGGCCAGTTGTTCTAAATATCCAGTCAGACTGTTACTTGAAATGCTTTGATGAAGACATGAACTAGTAGTGTAAGGCTTGGTGGTTTCTTGTCATTTTGGGTTGCGGATTTTTACCTTAAGCTTGAACCGAGTATTTGTTTATGTTGGCACTTTTGTGTTGAATTTGGCTACTTACTTTCCATCAATTTAAATCAGTGAACATTCAAGCGTGTTATAGTTTGACCTGTTACTTGTCACTCCAGTTGCTCTGATCTGTTAATATAAAGCGACGGTGCTGTGACGTCATTTTATTGTCCATTACCGGTGGAACATTGGTGGTGAAATGCTATGGAAAATGAAATGGGACCAAGCATTCCCACCTGTGGTGATGAGAGTGAGCAGATGTGAATGTTTCCACTTCATTCACAGCCTGTATGTACGCGAGAGTTTCGACGTGATTCAATTGAAATATCTATAAAAAGTGTTTTTCGGCTTTAATCTTTTTTTCAAGTAGATCTTTTTGTAATATTGAATGTCATTGTATTGGATCTGCTTAGATTCTGTGGCTTAATCTATTAAAAATCCATGATTTAGGTGATGGTTTCTGATATTTTTTTAAAAAATCTATTTTCAATTTAATAATATAATAAAAAAATTTTATTTGAGATTGTAATAATTTTATAAGATGTTAATTGAAACAAAATATGAAGAAAAATATAAAATCAAATAAATATAAAAAAATAAAATTAAAAAAAAAACTGAGATGAAAGGATAAAAAAAAAGAAAATGCAAAAAAAAAAAACTATCTTCTTTACTGTTTATTTTAACATGGAAATAAGTGACGGTGATTCTTGCCCACCATTGACAGATGGACTCCACCAACCAAGGATGGTAGGCCATGGAATCCATCTTGGCGCCAACAAATAATTTGCAATATGGGCTCATTGTACTTACTTGGGCTGCTACAAAATACAAAGGAAAAAGCAATACCATTTCTTTCTTTCTTGCCGCTCTTCCTGAAACCCTAGTCCTATCTATAAATACAAATCAAACTCCCTACGCAGCAGCAGGTCACCAAGCAAATCACAGCAATCATGGCTGGTAGTGAGCTTGCTTGCATTTACGCTACCCTCATCCTCCACGACGAAGACATCGCCATCACTGTAAGAAACACTCATCACAAACACAAAGTTGCTGGTTTTTTTTCCCGAAGGTTTTGCGAAGAAAACTAATGTTTTTTTCTTGAAATAATTATGCAGTCAGATAAGATTGCTACACTGGTGAAGTCAGCTAATGTGAATGTGGAATCTTACTGGCCAAGTCTTTTTGCTAAGCTTGCTGAAAAGAGAAATGTGGGTGATCTTATCATGAATATTGGCGCTGGTGGTGGTGGTGGTGCTGCTCCTGTTGCTATTTCTTCTTCTGCTCCAGCCGCTGCATCTGCCGCTGCTCCTGCTGTTGAGGAGAAGAAGGTAAAATTAATGGTGCATTTTTTTTTGGTGTCGAAGTCTTAAAATTGAGTGTGTTGTTTTTGTTGTGATTTGTTTTGCTTATTTTTCAAGGTTTGATTTGCACGGGAATTTTAAATGAAATTGCAGGTTTTGTTTTGTGGGTTATTTGAGTTCAGAGAATTTGTATTTTGTTTTGAGATTTGGTTTTTGTTTACGTGCAGGAGGAAGCTCCAGAGAGTGACGATGACATGGGATTCAGCTTGTTCGATTAGGTGCTTCTTTCCATTGTTATCAACTGTAACTCTTTTGGCTTCTTTATGAAATTAGGACCGGCTCCTAAATTGCAATTTGGTGAAATTTTGGTTGATGATTTGAGAATTTCTGACTGATTGACCATGATTCTTTTTAGTAATACAAGAATTTTTGATGTTTTAGCATTATAACTTGCTTGTTTATACCAATCATGATTCAGTTCTCAACAAATCTTACTTGTTGGATCAAAGTTCAATGGTTTTGTTGTTTCAAAGCTTTCAAATATATCCGACTAAGTTGTTATTTACTCTTATCATAGTTTAGGATGTTATCCAAGCTTGATGTTCATGGTGTTGGAGATTATCCAAGTTTTGGAAACCTATTAGCACAGTTTACGACGGAAAAAGTTTTTTTTTATGCAATTGTTTTCCAGTTGTATTCATTACTGTGGCAATGCAGCATTCCTAGTATCATGTGCTCGAGTTTCTCTTTGGTTCGAACTTCGGTCATCTTGCCACTTGTAACAGCTAGGAGATGATTGTTTTGCTAATTTCCAAACACCACAGAGAAGAGATCTAGCCTCCTCAACAAAAACCGAACCTAATCTTGAGTCCAAAAAGACGGTGCTTAAGCGTGAGAGCTTGAGAGTTTTGAAGTTGGTATTTACAGTGGAAAAGTAGTCTCTTTAATTGCTGGAATATGATGTGAGTCTTAATTGGACAATGAGATTTGAGTTGAAAGAAATTTGAACCATTTTTTCTGTGCTAAACTGTTTCAATTTACTAGCAAGGGCTATGGAAAATGATGATTGGACATTGCTTTGGCATGCTTGCTTGGAACCCACTAAACCAATCTTTCTAACGTACAAGACAAGAGCATTAGCCCTGTCATGATGCACCCATCTATTTAATACATAGTTTGTGTTCATACCAAATAAAAAAATAATATCGATTGGTCCATAATTAATTAAATTACTTAATTAACTTTATTAAAACATAACTTCTTTTTATATATATATCAACTGAGGGAGTAAGGAATAATTTACTCTCATATATATCCTGGCAAAAGCTTGCCCACAACATGGTATGTACAAGTGCACCAAACAAACTTAATTGTGTTTGGACAAGAGGTTTTACCCGACTCGGCAAGACATGTTCTAGAAATAAAAATGATATCATTTTTCGTCATGAGTTAATTTAAATTTTAAAACAGGTAATGCCGGGTTAATCCTTTTAATTTGAACAAGCCACTTGTTAGTTAAATATATATAAATTTGTGGAGAACGGGTTTTAAAACTGTGGTTTGTACAAGCTTGGTGGTTAAATTTATATAAAATTGTGGAGGAGAGTGGAGATCTGACCGGTTACTTGTTCCTATGTGTCGGTGGCATGATTTTTTAGTGGCGGTGCTCGTAGTGTTTTCTTGATCAACAGATGTACCTATCTGGGTCGCCTTGTCGTCAACAACGAAGAAGCCTTCTTTGAGCTTGCAAAAGGTGAGTTTCCAGCTCAGTTTTGACAAGTCCCAAAAGCACCCCACGTAGGTGATAAGTCAAACAAGGGGTGCTCAACTTCCAAGGGGCAGTTGAAATATATCTGTGTAATATATCTGTGTCCAGTTTGCAAGCAGTAACTGGACCAAGTCATCCTTCGGTCCAACCTCTACACCTACATTCCACCGCGTCTTTCCAGATGTTTCTAGGCTTTTGAGATGAGATTTCTCCTACCCTTTATATACCTCTCCTCTCTCCTCTCTCAAGTATCGAATCCAAGCAAGAAATCCTTCTCCTTCAAGAAACCTAAGAGGAAATCCCTTTTCTTGAAACCTCAAAAACAAGCCTGTTTTGAGCCCCAGAAGACGATCTTTAATTGCTTGCATAGTTGTTGTAACATATAAGAAAGAAAGTAAACACAGCCCACTTCTTCGATCCAAGTTTCAATCACGATGCTGTATATGTTCAGTTCATTTGATGCGCTGTGCGCAGAATCACTTGGGCAGAAGCTCAGGTTCTCATCCAGAGCTTCCAAAGAAGGGAACAACCAGCCACAGGTTGAGTCCATGAAGAAGAGAGAGATGTCTGAAGGGAGCGATGACAAGTCTTCGACATCATCGTCAAAATCATCTCCTGTGAACATTAGCAAGCCATTACAGCAACAAAAGAGGAGAATAAGGTTTGCTCCGGAGTTAGATGGAGTGCACTGTTTTGAGACCATGATTACTTATTGAGCTTTCTTTCAGTTTTTCACTAATTTTTGTGTATGTATATATTTATTTATTTATTTATTGCGGGTGATTCATGTAATGTAATCAACATTTTGCAGTTATAAGACTCATTTTCCCCTCTTAATCTGTAGATTTAACATCATTAATTTAATTAAATTCAAGTTTCTGTATAGGCAAAACCGCGACCAAGTCTCGTGTTTGTTTTTTTTTTTTTATGAATGAATAATTTCACTAGCCAAGAAGGTAAAAAATAAAAATAAAAAATGGAATTACTGTGATAGCTTCTTGATTGCTCTGATGATGGCCTCCACCCTCCGATGAAACCTGGGACGCCAAGTAAGGAATAATTTGGTATAGTGCCTGAAAGTCCATCCACTTGAACAAATACCCTTAATTTCTTGCATGATAAGGTCATATGCAAGCAGCTGTCCACTGCTATTTCCGTCAAAGAACTTGCCGTAACCATAAGAATCTCTGGCCATTAATTCCGATTTCCATTTCATCAATTACTTTGAACACTGAAAAAAAGTTTAGAATAAGGGAAGATTGAAGTTTTCAATACTTGCAAGGAACTATCATGTTTTAAATGCCATCAGCACACGTACCTATGCTTTCTTGATGTATCTTTCCTGTTTACCAAGCGGCACATCTCTTGTTCTTATCTCATATTTCTAATTAAAAATCTTTCTAGCATAATATTCCTCAAGGCATTCAAGACATTGACCGTCTATAATATCTCATGTTTTTCATATCTCTAAATGTTGTTTAATTTTTCTCAAAAATAAAAAAGGCCATAGCTCTCCAAATTTTCCATATATAGATCATAAAATCGCATTGTTTTGTTTTTTTGTTTTTAAGTTAAACTAGGGGCAGGGTGACTAGTGAGACTAGGTCAACTTTTATCCTTGTTTGTTAATTATTTATTTTTTTTTTATAAAAGATTTTTATAATATTTAATAATGTCATGAAAAATATTTTTTAGTATTTGATTATGCTATGAAAAATAAGTTAGAAAATAATTTATTAATGTTTAAATTTCTTTTGATTTTATTAAAAAAATAATTAAACTATCAGATTATAAAGCTAAAGGATGATGAAATTAAAAAAATAATTAATTTTATGAATTATTTCAAATTAAAAAATAATAGTAAAAAATAAGGACCAAATCAAGATGAAGAAGTTGAAGGAGGATGAAATTAAAAAAAATCAATTTCATAAATTATTTCAAATAAACAAATAGTAAATCAAAAGAATAAGGACCAAATCTAATAGATAAAAAATTTTCAATTAAAAAATAATAATAAAAAAAAAAAAACAAAAAAACAAAAATAACAAAATTAATATAAAATTTAAATTAAATCAAATTTCAAATGATAAAATTGAAAAACAATTATTCTAAACAAAACATATAACAATTAAAAGATTAAGAACCAAAAAAATTTGATATAATTAACAAATAATTTGATATTCTTAATTTTTTTGTAACTTCTGGAAAGTAAAATATTCTCCATTAACTAACTTTTTAAATGACAAATAAATATGAAAAATTTTGAAAAATAATTTTCAAGAAACTGTTTTTCATAAAATAAGCAGAACCCTAGTTTAATTTATTTGTAACTCATATTATACTAGGAAGTCATAGGCCCAAACGTCCAAGTTTAATATTAGTGAAGAAACCTTTGAATTGAGACTAAATCTTTGATATTGAGTAGAGTTACTTGGATGCAGATGAAGATTAAGATGCATTTATAAACATAAAATATTGACCATTAAACGGGTACGAGTATGATTCAAACCCAAGTCATACGTGAGGGCAAGAAACACAATATTTATCTGCTTTTTTTTTTAACATGTTTCTAACAAGTAATCATGACCTTAATGTTACTGAAAAACTTATGTTTAGAAAATTATCACAACTATTAGATCAATTAATTGAATTTGGGTGAGTCTTGACGTGATGAAAATAGACAAGATGCATGCTCTTTTTTCATGAGGGCAAGTTGCTTGCAAGATAAGAGATTAGCAAAGTGGGCTCGCCTTCCATTCTCAGGAGGAAACTATGTCCAATGGAATAGGTTACTTGGAAATTGGATAGGATTATCCTTTTCATCTCTACCCCAAATGAATGCTCATGAAATCAAAGCCATAAATAGAGCCTAATATACTATAAATTCAAGAAGGTGAAGAGGGAAGGAAGGCTAGGTCCTTTGTCACATAGAAATTTCCAGTTTAGGTTTTTTAGTTTTTTAGCTTTTCCTAGTCATGGTAGTACCATAAGACATGGTCTTTGTATTCCTTTCTTTCTTGCCCTACTTTTCTTGCCTTTCTTTCCTCTCTTTATCACTCTTTACTTCTCTTCACTAGCAAGCTATCTCAAATTCCTTTGCTGTTGCTTTACCCCCTCCTTAGCGTTTCTCCATATAAAATCAAGTTATTTCATTAGAGGCCATTGTCTCCAAGAATAACATAGAAGAATGGCAATGGGTGCGATGTCTGTGACAGTAACAGTTGTTGTTGCTGCAGCTGGGATTTATTTCTTCGACAAAAGCCACACCAAAGCTCAGGTAATAAACTAGGTCCCTTCATAATGTTCTTTGCTTTCTTTCAACTCGTAGTTTTAGTTTCTTGTTTATGTGGAAGAATCCAAGCTTAACTTTGTTTATGTTCAGGAGCTGGGAAGCAGAATGAGATCATCTGGTGAAAACATGGTGGCAAAAGTGAAGAAGACCAGTGAGATGCCAAAATTAGCACCCCAACTGGATGGATTAAACTGTTTTGAAACATTAATATGTCATTGATTCTGCTTGGTCTACGTGGTTAATTATCTCCAACACTGCCTTGCAGAGGTTGTTATTAATGATAAACCATGGACATCACCTTCTTTCTCCAAAACATTACTTATTGCTTCTGTTGTAGCTAGTCATGCATTGATTAGACATTACTAAGGAAAAATGCTACAATTTTGTAGTCTAAACTTTCGCTGTTTATGATTTATTTGTTAATTCCTATGGCATGAGATGAAAGAGGTTGAATTGGAGGAAATCAGGAGAGGGATGTCTCCTATGAAACTTCTCATTCTATAAGATTATATATTGTACTTGAGCAGAGCATGCACAGAAGGAAGATTAAAACCTTAATGGGTGTTTTTAACTGATAATATGGGAGAAGCTATGCCATCAAAGCACAGGACATCATGTTGACAAATATTTCTGCAACAAGTGAGCTAAAATGAGACTGATGAACATAAACAATGACAACATCTTGTAGAGCAGATGATATATGGACCTTTAAGTATCTGTGGTTTAACTGATTGAAGAGAAAACTTCTGCTTTGAGTAAAAGCATCCTCATCATATCGCATTATCAACATGTTTCTAAAGTATGATACAAAATTATACAACCTCCCACTACCACTGAAAAGGGAAGAGTGACACTGGTAGTTAAAAAGTAGAGCATCTCTCATATTGGGTTTTCAACTTTCAAGTAGTTCCAGCATTCAATCTTGCATTCCTTCCCATGTTTCCAAACCTTCTTCCCACATTGAATATAAATGCCTTCGTCAAGAGTCCTCGATCAAAGCTACATGCAAGGATAATAGCCCCACCAAAAATGAGAAGCTTTGGTATGTTCCTGCCCAAAGACTTCTCAGAAGTAGTGGTAGCTGCTTCATTCTCTGACAAATTCTCATCGCCTCCCAAGGATCTCAGCAACTCTGGATTTATTTTGGTGTTAATCTGAGCCATGAAAGCAGGCCGAGAAAGTTCTGCCCCTGATGCTCTTGCTTTTTGGTAGGCACGTAAACCAGGTTCAATCTTCTTGACAGTTCCCCACATGCCCTGCCGCACTCCAAGCTTAGCGATTTCCCATGGGATGCCCATGTCTTCATGATGGAAGAGCAACACCTCACAAGCAGTCAGCTGGCCATCACCTCTCCTCGATTCCACTGATCAAGTGTAATTCAAGCGGATTTAGCTGTTAGTCAATATTCTAAGTCTCATGACAAATAATATACAGACTAGCTCTTCACCGGACAAAGCAATTGCCCAATGTTCTGGGGTAGTGAGAACCTGAAGAAATGTTTCAAGGTGAAGAAGGATTTATTCAATTAAATGGCAGAAAGGAAGAACATATGATATACCTGCTCGGATACACCAACTTGAGTAGTATAGGTCAACCCGTCTTGGCTTATCTCGCCTTGGGACAGATGAGCATGGTACTCCCTGAAATTAGTTAGAAGCAGTCAATTAGATTGGAGGTCCAAAATCTCAGCGATGATAGCAAAAGAAAACAAGCAGACATGATAAAAAGCTGATAGATGAGATTGCAGAATGCTCCCATTTGTTAATAAAGAAAGTCTTTTTCCACAGGACCTTGTGGTCCATTGCTATCTCTCTCCCACTAGTGGGAAGTGATTATGAGTTTGAGCAATAGAAAGATGTAGTTCTAGAAGAAAACTGGGTTAGTTTGGGAACTGTAATTACACAGAGAGGGCCTCCCTCATATCCAAAAGGAACGAGTCTTTTCCATCCCTATCATTGTGTATCGTTTCAAACATTTTCTTAGACACAAGTTACTAATTTTTCAATTCACCCAAGTCAATTCAATAGGAACTGGAACTAATAAGAATTACACTCTGAGAAGCACTTTAAGCCATCCCAATTTTAAGCCAGTGAGAATCAATTGTTTATTTGTACCCTATGGTTGGGGATATTCAAAATGGAAGGTTTCAGAAGACCAGTTCATCTTAGTTAGCATCAGCAGCCCTAGCTGATTGGCTTGTTAGACCTCTGTTACCTTACATATAGCTGAACTCAGTTTCCATGTTTGTCCCATCATAAGTTGAGTTAGGTACCAAGTAGATGCTGCTTAATATTATTATTATTATTGTACATAATTTATAAACACAGAATAATAAACTCCTGATTCATACCTTCGTCACACAGAAATAAGATCTGCCCAACTCCCATATTCGCCGACCTATTATGTATTCTCTGTCACTACAGAAAAAGGGAAACTGCAGCACAAAGCATTAGTAGGAGATGAGCACATAAAACCAAGACAAGCTATGATTTAGAACATATGAAATGAAGACTCACTTTTCGTATCCAATGCACTAGCATGGTCCCTGTGATGGAACATTCATCTAATATTGCAGAATAAGCAAGCATGTCATCCCACTTTGTCCGGAAGTCATCATCCCAAAATAAGTCTCTCACTATCTCTGGTGAGGCATCCTCAAAGACAGTACTGCTATGATATTGAGGAGGACCAGTCTAACAACCCATTAAAACAAAAACTGATCAAAAAGATGTCTATATTCCACACATTATCCAATTGCATGAAAGAAAGTAGCTGAAATTCCAACCAAATTACCAAATTGAATCAGAAGAACTGATAAAACTGTTGGCCTGTATTAAATTACTGTTTGAATAAGAGAGAAAAGTCTACCTTGGGATCTCTCCTCCATGCTTGGTATCTCATAGTTGGGGTGGAACGATCCATCATATGTATCCAAGTAGAACCTCCATCTTTAACCTCAACAAGCTGGTTCAAATGTTTTAAATCCTCCTCCGTGACTAGACTAGCAATATTAGACTGCTCTTCATTCAGCTGTGATCTACTAGACAAGTACAAAGAAGAAATTATTCACTTGCCCCAAATTAAGCTCATTCACAATTTTCTTTGATATTATCCAAAACCATTTTATGGTCATCCCATAGAGACAAAGTTTCCCATTGTGTGTCAAACCCAACAATTGATAATTCTAAACAAATCATAAAGCACGAGATCATTGCTAAACTGGAAACTATTACTACAAGGAATCATAGATTTTCTGTTTCTTGCACCATCCAATTCTAGTATTTGCACAGATTCAAGTTTCCCATTAGATACCATACTTTCATACCATAAGTTGTCATGATGGCACAAGCAACCCTCAGTTAATCAAATTGATTACGAATTTCAACTCCACAAAATTATTGAGAACTTTACCCGTTATTTAACAATAGACAAAACAAATACTACCGACAAACTTCTAAATTCATTCAAAGATTGCAAGGCTCGTTTCATTTAATCTTTTATTGATACAGAAAACTAGACACTTTGTGATAAGGGCTCGTACCTGCAATCTTCATATTCTGTAGGTGGCACATGAGATGGTTTCTGATGCTCTAAATTGTTGTTGTTGTCCACAACCCAAGAAGCTTCACAATTTGAAGACCTCACCAAGAACGAATTCCACTGCGAGAAAGAACCAAAACTCTTCAATGGAGACATCAAAAATCGACAAGGTGAAGATGGCAACGATGACTCCAATATCTTTGATACACAAGAAGCCAATTTGTCACTTTCCCTGGTCACCCATTTAGGCTTCCATGACCATCCAATAATCAAGCCAATAAGAAAAGATATCCACAGTGGACCTAAAAAACCCACCGTTTCTGTACGTACACCTAACATTGAAGAGGGATGCTCTAAAATATCATATAAAGCCTCAATCAAGGCCATAGCATCATATAAACTCACAAAACCTAAATGGGTTATCAATAAACCTCTAAATTTGTAATCTTCGTTGTCTTTGGTAACAAAAGTTTCAATCTTTGAATCAAGTAATCAAGGAAATTGATAACTCAAGAGATAGACAACAAAGGGTTTCAAGAAATATAGAGAAACATCAAACCCTGAAAAGAAATATCACATGAATTTGGTAAGAAGAAGACAACGAGGGTGTCTGTGTTTGTTTTTGTGTGTGAAGATGATTGAGACACGAGTGGTGGTGGCAAGAAAAGATTGTGTGAGTGGATAAGACAAGAGGTGGGCTGGGTTCATGTCACCATGCTGTTTTTGAGAACTTCGCAGAGCAACCTTGTTCGGTGTAGGAGAAATCTTCTAAACGGAACTGTGTGCATAGAGGAGGGGGGCCCAGTTTGGGAAAAAAAGAGAGAGAGAGGATTGGTGGAGACTGACTTTAGTTAAGTACTCGTCTCCCAACACCGCCTCTCCTAGATTTGTCTTTATATGTATCTTTGGATGTACACACAGACAGGTCTCAGTTGCGTTGTGTAATAGTGTACTTTGTTGACGTGTTTTTGGGGCTAATTCTATACGAGTCCCTATATTCTTATCATTTTTAAATCTAGTCCCTTCACTAAAGTTCATTCTTTGTATTCCATAATTATTGACGTTAAGAATGCGGAAATCCTGTCAATTGTTTTTTTGTTAATAAGCATACTATTTTTTTCATTATTTCAGGAAAAGTGTCCTAAAGAAGAAAAATATATAAATAAATGCTTTTATCCTTGTTATGAATAAAAACCTCTTCGTCTCTCGAAGAGAATTTAACACTAATAATGTTATGTTTTTTTTTTTTTAATACTAAACACATTCTTTGCTATCTCAAAAAAAAATATTTCTTAAAAAAAAAAAGTAATTTGGTTTATCCTGGTTACAAATCAAAACCTCTTCATACCTTGAAGATGATTCAGTTTCACTTTATATGAGATAGGTGACTTGCGTTATATTATGAGTTGTGTAAAAAATTATTTAACTTGAAAAAATAATCAAAAAAATTTATAATTCAGGTTATAGACCTTATTGGATCCAATAAGGCTACTTCATCTAATATTATGATAAAAAAACAATAACAATAAATGAACTAAATTAAAAAAAATAAAAAATAATCATGATAACCTGCACAAAAAGAATGCTTGCAAAAGAATAAATAATAAATCTCAATTACTAAACAATCTAATGCTGAACAATAAAATTAAGAAAAAAAATGATCCAAGTTAACTAGAATTAGCATGTCAAACCCGTGACATGGGTTGTGAGGTCACGATAACTTTATAGAAAGCAAATTAAAAAAAATTACAATGCCCAATTCTCAATAATCTAAATGTAGAATGATAAAATAAAAAACAAAATCAATTAACAAAAAGAAGCAAACAAAAACCCAACAAACCTAAGCAAGGTTGCCAAACCTTTCGAGCCAGATAATTGAAATGGGATAGCCTAATAGAAAGTCAATTACGAGAAAAATTATGAAACTCAATTCTCAAACTAACTTAATTCTGAAGGACAAAATAAAAAAAATATTCAATCTTAAAAAACAACCCGAAAAAATAAATCAAAGTCACTTAGGCTAAGCCGCCAGACTTGGGATCTAGGTCATGACACTATAATAACCCTTTAAAAAGGAAAGCAAAGAAAATCAAATAGCTTAATTTCCAACAAATAGAATTTTGAATGATGAAATTAAAAAAAATTGATGTAAAAAAATATCTAAAAAAAGACCAATGTCAACCCGGGTTAACATTTTAAATCTGTGATCCGAGTCATGAGCAAGAACCACCTCATAAAAAAAATCATGAATCTTAATTTTTAACCAATCCAATAATGAAGAATAAAATTAAAAAAATAATTTTTTTAAGACCTAAAGCAAAAAGTAACAATAAAAAATAGGATCAAATTTGAAACAAAAATAAAATGGTAGGACACCTTTTTCTTTGGCAGAGCAACATGAAACTTTAGGAGAGAAAAGAGAAAAAAGAAAGAAGAAGGAAAAAAAAACATGGATTACCATGTTTCTCTAATCATGACGCGTGTCACACTACTAGAAAATACTCACTGCGATGCTTTCAACAAGCTATGAACAATGAATTTTCATCACTGAAGGTAGTTGCATGCACTAGCTAGCCTCCAAATGCCAACACGTGTAACACACGTACCATCTAAGTTGCCCTACCCATTTACCCTAGCCCACTATTTTTGTTTGAGTTTCAATTTTGATCCATCAATATTTAATTGCTTTACATCAATATAATTTTATTTTATTTTTCTTGACATTACGAGAATTCTATATTTAGAAAATCAAAACAAACTATCAAGTGAGATCCTAAATAAAGTCAGTATGAAAGGATTAAATTAGAAAAAAAAGTTAAGTGATAAAAAGATCTTCCCTTGACTTTGAAAATAAATCTTTGATGTTAGCATAAAAAAGAAGACCGAACTTCTGTTTAAGCTTAAAATCCAGTCTTCAAAACTCTAATTTTTCCAAATCAACAAAATAAAATTTTATTATTTTAAATTAAGCATCAATCAAGTGGAGAAATATTTCTTGACACCACTAGGTCTTGATATATAAACATACAAACAAATCAATGATATTAATCTGAAATCAATGCAATGTTAGAGAAAAATAAAATTAAAAGATTAAATTAAAAAAAAAACCTTAGAGACAAAAAAAAAAAATTTCACCATATGAACCATAGTGGAAACTCTCACATGGGCACAGCAAGACATGTTGCCCTTTTTTTAATTTCAATTTTAATACACATTGAGAAAATATATATATATATATATATATATATATATATATATATATATATATATATATATCTGTCATCTGCTCACAAGTGATGTCTATTTTTGGCACTATAGAATTTGCTATAATTAATTTGGTGCGCCATCCAATGCAAAAGAGTGTTGTCTTCCTAATTAAAGAGTGGATCCATGCAAGCACATTGACATTAATTATCACATTAATTGCTTTTTCATAAAATAAAATTAAAGATAAAAATGTTTATGCTTGAAATAATGTGACTCACCATTTCTTATCATACACACATGATCTTAACATCATTGCATTTTGCAATCCAAAATTGCAACTTTTGGTTTGCAGCTGTGACAATTACATCAATAACAAAGTGGCTTTTTTTTCATATTTGATTAGAAATCTTTATATTTTATTTCATGTTAGAATTTTTTTTAGTGTGATGTCACATATTTAAATAAAAATCAAAGTTATTAAATTTAGTTTGATTTATGACCCGACTCAAGACTTAAGTTACGAGTTGGACAGATTAATTTGGATAACTCAAATAAATTCAAAATGATTTTGTTTTAATTTTTTAAAAAGTAAAAGTGACATTATTTTTTTTTTAAAAAAAAACTCAAACTAGATTTTGACCATGTTGATCACAAATTCACCTATAAGATCAATCAGATCAATTTCAAATTAAATCTTTTAAAAACCAGGCCAAAGGCTAGGTCGACCTATCAAGCTAGATTAAGATTGATACCTGTGTTAGAAGCAACATGTCCATACTGAAATTATCAAACTTGATCTGGCTCTTGACCCGGTCCATGACTCGAGTAACAAACTAGATAGGTTAATTTAAGTGCTTGTTTATAAGTGTGATTTATGTTGATTTTCAAAGTATTTTTTACTTAAAAATATATGAAAATAATATTTTTTATTTTTTAATCAACACATTAAAAATTAATTTAAAGTTATTTTTTTTTCAAATACAATTAAATCACAATACCAAACACTATTTAAATTGATACACGACAATCCAAAACAGTAACATTTTAAGATTTAAAAAAAAAGTTAAAACACATTATATTATTGATTTAATATTTAATATTGTGGTATAAAATACATTTCAAAAGTATTTTTTAAATAATAATATATCAAAATAATTTTTTTATATTTTTTTATACCAATACATCAAAATTATTTAAAAATATCTAAAAAATAATTTAAAAAATATTTTTAAAGAAAAAACAAAAATTGTTGTCGAAGAGAAATCTTCAAAGCACAAATTCAGTCAAAACAATAAAAAGCACAAATATATTTTACGAAATAAATCTTCAAAGTGATACCTTTTGCTTTTGCCAAAAACCAATTCAAACAGTTCTTGGTTACATTTTATTTTCTCAAAGGCTTCCAAAAATGCACCAAGTGGCAACCAACAAAACTATGCTTATGGTTTATCCCATGGGCAAATCTACAAGAACTCTTTCTTCCCATCAGTGGCAGCCACCGCCATCAACACCACCCACCAAACTTATTGTAGTTCAGTGTCAAAAAGCTCTCATCTCTCTCTCATTCCCTTCAAGATTATTACAGATCGAGAATCTCCTCAAATCCCATTAAACCAAGCCAATCAATCAATGCTGTGTTCAGTTCAAACCAGCAAGTCCAGTTCAAACTGGTTAGACCGGCTCTGGTCCAACAGAGGCTTCAACAACAACAATGATAGTGACCCTTCTGTTCCAAACCCATCAAGTTCTCCAACTACCAATGCCTCAAACTCTGTTATCAACTCAAACTCTGAGTCAACTCACTCTGACTCAGATCAAATCAAAGTTACAGCAACAACAGCGACAGCAACAACCAGGGAGATTTCTTCAAGTGACAATAAAGATTTGTTCTTTATAATGAACAATGTTCTTTCAGACCTCTTCAACATGGGTGGTGTCAGTGACCCAGTTGAGGAAAGTTCAAGACTTTCCAGGAAAAAGGAGAAGGTTCCTAGGAAACAAACAAAACCTAAATTTTGTTTCATTTCAGGGGATAATAGTGGTAATGATTCTTTAGATTGTGTGCGAAAAGACCGGAATGTCCTTGCTGCAACAGGGTCATTGAATTCTGATAAGAATTCTAATAATGTGGATTGTGGGGTTGTTGATGACGACGACGACGATGAGGAGGATGTTGAGGAGGATGTTGAGAAGGAGAAGGGTTTTGGTGTTGGTGGTGATAAAGAGCTAAAAGGGTATTCAAGAAGTGAAGTGACTGTAATTGATACAAGTTGTCAAGTGTGGAAGTTTGATAAGTTGGTGTTTAGAAAGAAGAATGTGTGGAAAGTTAGAGATAAGAAGGGAAAATCTTGGGTGTTTGGGAGCAAGAAGAGGAAAGGAAATGACTTGGAATCTGCTAATGGAAATGGTGCTAAGAAGAAAGCTAAAGTTTCAAACTTAGAGGTTGGATCGTCTAAGGATGTCAATGATGTGAGTTTATTTGTTTTAGTCTTTTTTGTGTGGGGTAGGAAAATTTTACATACGGGTTTTATGTTTTATTGCTGCATAACTTGTTTCAGATAATTAGTTAGTGACTTAATATTGCAAGGTCTTAACTTGTGCAGCATTTGAGCTCCTTTCTGTTTTCTTGACATGGTCTTTCAGTATTGCATGTGTAAGATAAGTTGATAAGTTGATATTGTTGAGTCTAGCATCAGTATAAATTGTCGTGGACTATGGCGTTGAAACTGCAGCGGTCAGCTTATTACATTCATTCCTATCATTGCAATGGATCGAGTAAACTGTGCTATCACATATCGCAAAAGAGCTTATGCATTTTGCCACAGTTTAGCCTCTCATATTACATAAAATATTCACCCGTCAAACTTGAATAGTTTGATTAGTGCTAAAGCACAAATCAACATCTTTATTTCATCAGTTCTAGCAAGATAATCATGCCTCTTAGCATGAAAGTTCCTCTCTTTCAAAATATTGCAGTGCTGATAAAGTAGAAACCCTTGATTGTGACTTTGATGTCTGAATATTAACTTTTGATTGTCAATGACTGTATATATATATACTCCTAGCTTGTAATTGATTCTAATGTTGCAACTGCTTCCTCTAAAAAACTTGATGTTTGTATGATAAAGAAGTTGCCTTTATTTTATGCTTATATGTCTGCAATGGTTTTAAAGTTTCCAATTAAGTGGACTTCCTTGTTGGGATTAGGTTTATCTGTCTGATTTACCTCTATGATTTAGAAATTCGTTCTATGTTTCTAGAGGCATATTATAAGAAAGAAATTTTATATTCTTCAATTTTCTAATTTTCTGAACTTAGAAGGTTATGTTCTGGAAAAACTTGATGGGGTGTACATTTTTGGGCCTTTGCCTGATAGAACATGTTCAACAAATGCAATGATCTATTTGGCTTTCCTAATTAGTTGGTGTTTGCATCACATGGAGGTTACAATGCGCTGAGATCAGTTGTATTCATTTGGGAATGCAAATCCTAACTTAATTACGGGTGCAGACTCATTTCCTTGAAATGATTTGCTCACCTTATGATCCATCTACTGGCTGCCTCTTTGTATTAATTTGGAACAGGGGCTATTTTTTCCTATCGAAGCAGTCATGTAGGTTAGATACATCCATTTATTGATAAATCTTTTCCAAAAGATGCAGAGGTTAACAATTTTTCAGCAACTAGTTCTTTGCGGTACAGATTTTCTCATGTGTGAAGTAAATAAGCATAGGATATTATAAATTATGATCATATATATCTGCCACCATCTCGGTTCTTTTTACTGGAATAAGTAGTTATGGCATTTTAATAGTATCACACTGCCTTGCACTTTACCATTCTCCACTCAGTATAGTACTGATTAAGTTTTCAGTTTTCTTTGCTTGACATTGTTATGGTTATGGTAACATTGTAATCTGCATCTACTTGTCCAAAGACTGCAAATGGGTCGAAGTATCCCTTTTCTTTCTGTTTGTTTGGACTTATTTTAGAACTGCATACGCAGCATACCTTTCTGAAAGCTGTTAGGAAGCTAAAGATTGCTATAGCAAACACCCATTGAAGTATCCCTTTTCTTTTTGCTTATTTGCTAACCTCCATGTTCAGCAATGTTATGGCTATGCTTTTGGCATTTGGCTTGGACTGAGTTCAGTCCAAGAGTGTGAAAGTAATAGTATTCTGCATGGGTTTTTCCTGAATCAAAGCATGGCAAGCAAGAGTTGACCAACTGTGTCATCTGTCTTTCTCTGCATTACTTGTATTCATTTCATTTTGAGATGTTTGGTGCCTCAGCTGGTAATGCTGACTACAACAGCATGCCAAATGATGGTATGGAAGGGGAAGCTTTGATCAGTCTTCAAGTTATGACCGGAGAGGTGCTAATGTTATGTTTATTCTTCCTTGTGTAGGTTCAGAAACAAGAGGATGAGAGAAGGGAAGAGGAACATAAACAAATGCCAGAGGATCTTAGCCAAGTTCCCAAAAAGAGGCAAATATAATTGCAGGCCTTGTGCTGCTTCTCATAATTTTTCACATTGTTTGATGCTTGAATTCACATGAGAGATGCATTTTTCTCTTTTTGAATGTCTTGCAGGTTCCATTTTTCAAGATCGCCTGAGAAATCTATAAAGAGTGCCTCATCTGTTATTCTTATAAAAACTATACCTACGAGCAACAAAAGTGGGAAGAATATTACCAAGAATCGTCTCAAGGACAATCAAAGAAAGAACAAGACTTGATGGATTTGTTCTAAACTCCAGAATTGATAGCTGCAAGTTGTCTGCAAGACCAAACCCTTTACATTTGTCTACAACGCCTCCTGCTGCTGAAGCTCTTGGATCTGAAATGGTTTCATTTGTCACACTCCCCCCTGAAAGAGGTAACAGAATTTGGGGTTCGAAACTCAAGCTCACAATTACCTCAAACCCTGATTCTAACCCCTGATTGATTGGACATGGAGCGAAATCATTATTATTTGTATCTCTAGTAGTTATAACATCCTTCAGTAACATTAAATATTTCGTTACAGGAAACTATAGTGTATTATTCCATCTTTTCATCAATGTGAACCTGTTCCAAATTCCCCAGTTCAACTTAGAGCAGTGTGTGCATTTTACCAATGATTAGGTTTCTCATGCTCATGACCACCAATACTTGAAACCTAACTGCATGCAACTATGTGCTTATACCCAATTCACCAGAGTAGTAGTAGAGGCAAACTTAGAGCAGTGAAGCTGAAGCCACTGTCAAAACCTTCAACTTCCACGGCCACAAGCTCGTCCAAAGGGAACATTTGAACGAAGACAACCATGCTTGCAACAGCAAACCCATTATTTTCTTCTTCTAGTTCTTCCTTTCTATTGCAAACAACAAACACATCACCAACAAAGCTTCAATCTTTAGCTACTCCATTTGCAACTCTCTCGACCCATAAAAAGCCAACTCTAGTAAATTTATCTAAAGCATCAAGATTCTTAGGCCCTGTGGGTTTTTCATTCACTAAACAACTTCTAGTCCAGTACAGCTGCCTCGACTTGCCTGCTGTTTTGCGGATTAAAGTTGGTGAGCTGTTTTCATTCTCAGAGACCTTTTGTCAAACATGCTGTGCATATTATGTTCAGATACACATTTGGAGTACTGGGTTTTAATGAGAAAGAAAATGGGTTACTGTTAAGCAGATCCCAGGTCTAAAGTTTGCATCTTTTGATTCTATACGAGACCATGTTTCACGTTTAGATTAGCCGTTGAACTATATCGCTTAATTGTGAAGTGGCCGGATGTGTTTAATAGCTGATGAAATTGATCCGTTGATATATTTTGTGCTTAATGAATTAGAAGGAAAGGTCGAGCCAGCGTAGCTTAGGCTCCTTGTGATTGCCACTGTGCCAAGGTTCTTGGCTGGTTTTGATGAAAAGGCTAAGCTGTTGATTGATCGTGGAATTACTCAAGAAAACAATGTGAATTTGTCCAAGGCTTTGTTCCTCTAGTCTATTGAAGAAATTGATAGGATGGCTACATTCTTGAGCCGGTTTGGTGGGATTGACATAATTTGTTAGGCGGTCATTGTTTCTGAATTCTGATTTGGATACCCATTTGATTCCTATAGTAGATTTGCCCAGGGAGAACAGCGGTGGGGACGGGGATGCTGCAGGGATTGTGTTGCGTAAACTCCCTGCCATTCTAACTTACAGCGTGAAGCATACAGCAGGTCATGTTGAGGTCTTGAGATCTTTTGCTGGCCGTACTTATCCACAAATACTCAAAATTTTAAGTTACAGTATGGCTACAAATGTGCAGGTTGCTGCCTTCATTTATGTTTGCAAGAAGAAATAAAAATATGAGGTACAACCTTTATTGAAATTGTATTGCAATAAAAAAAATAAAAATAAAACTGTAGTTATGAGCATTTCAAGAATCAGAAAGGTAAGGACTTGCATAACTTACTTGAAGATACCGACTGCATTGTTTAGCTTCTTCTTGTTGCATTTCTACTAGCTTTCTTCTTTCTTCTTCTTGCCTTTAGATTCCATTGATCCTCAACCATTTTTAGAAACCATGCAGGTCTTCTTGTTCTAAACACAACATGTCCCATGATGACTCCAAACATAAACCCACATCCATACCCCATTGCAACAGCTTTCCATCCAAATCCATCTCCAAACAATGTTGAATCATCTACTTCAACAAAGTTTGATGGCCGCAATGGTGGTGCCTCACCACTGTTGCATTCTTTTGGCGTTGGAAATCCATATAAACCCAGGTTTTCTTCAAATGAGCTATGATCAGACGTGTTGAACTATACTTTCCACAAGGTATGGGTCTCTCATGATAGTATGTAAAACATTTAAAGACTTCAAGAAATGTTAGATTTGTCAACTGCACAAGAATTTGAAGACAGATCTAATGACTGTTCAAAATTAAATCCTAATGATGATTAAATATGATCTGTAAGGAAATTGTAAGAAAGGTTAAGTTGTTGAAGTCCTTTAAGCTTTCCAACTAGCTTTGAAATCTTATTGTTGGAACTGTTATTTGATAAATCAAATATTATGAGGATACTTTGGTTTGTGAGTGATTTTTATGGAATAGATGTAGCTAGAGTAATTTTTTGATGTTTTGTAAATTATATTTTAATCAACACCCATCATTGCTTCAAAATTATTGAAAAAACCCACTTGAACCCCGTTTGTTTGCTGGAAAGTAGTTTTCTTTTGGAAAGTGAATTCCGGGAAAGTGAATTCCAGAAAAGTGAATTATTTTCCGATGTTTGGTAGTATAATGGAAAATAAGTTGGAAAACAATTTCCAGTGTTTGGTTATGTCATGAAAAATGAGCTGGAAAATAACTTATTAATATTTTATTTTCTCAAGTTTATTAAAATAATGAGGAACAAATCTTACAAATTAAAAAGTTGAATGAGAATGAAATTGAAAAAAAAATATAATTTCATAAATTATCTCAAATAAAATAAATAATAATCAAAATAATAGAAATTAAATCTAAAAAATAAAAAAAATAAAATATGAAGAAATTAAATTAATAATAATTAACATTTCATAAATTATTTTAAATAAAATAAGTAACAATAAAAATAATGAGAACCAAATTTGATAGATAAAAAATTTCAATAAAAAAATAATAAGGGAAAAACAAATAACAATTATAAAAATGAGGACCAAAGTTAATATAAAACTTAAATTTTAAGAGATGAAATTGAAAAATAAATATTTAAAATAAAATATATATAACAATCAAAAGTTTGAGGATTAAATTTGATATAATCAGCAAATAATATGATATTTCTAAATTTTTCACAACTTTTAAAAAGTGTTTTCCGCCCAAATTTTTCAGGAAAACACTTTTTTGGAAACTAAGCCAAATTTTTCTTTTACTAGAAAGTGTTTTCCATTGACCAACTTTTCTAAAGATAAACAAACACAGGAAAGTTTGGAAAGTAGTTTTTCGGAAACCACTTTTCAAAAAAACAAACATAGCCTTAAATTATTTTTGGTGATCTCAAAAATCTGTAATTTGATGAAAGAATTATAAGTAATCGGACCCTTCACAAAACCCTGAAGTTTATTGGATTTTAGAACAAGAACTTGCATCTCTAAAACGTTTCTAGGAAATAGAAAATGTATCCTCAATTTTATTGTTGTCAAGATCAAGAACTTTCTATATTGTGCAGTTGATGAAAAACAATGGAATTTCCCCTTGAAATTAATTGTCATTGAGGTAGAAATATCCCAAGCGATTCCCCTCTAAAAATGTTGAAGAGATAGTGCTTTAAAGGTTGTTCATGCCTTGATGAAAAACTGAGAGGTTGTTGCTGAAGGTGCATAGACATTGTGGACTACAACCACTCAAGCTGCGTCTCTAAAACAGTAATTTCATACCATTTTATTCAATCTAAGAACTGTGTTTAAATTTTCTTTTTCTTGAGTCGTAGATATGTTTTGGAGCTCAAAATCTTAAATATGAGATTATGTATCCGTTCTTATGAATATATCATCAACTTTTCTCATTTAAGCAATGCCCATGTATATAAATCTCATCACATTTATGATCGACGTCCACAAATTGTGTGACCATCGAGCAAATCAGTATGTCCAATTAGTACGTGAGAAGAAAAATCTGCAAGGAAAATTTTTTCAAACCAATTAAGTGAAAAAAAAAACTGATCAAGAAAGTCATCTTCACCTTCTTATGTCCACTTCAATCCAATCCCATCTACAGTTGCACACCAAGAATTAAGTAACCAATAAATTCAGCTGTACACCAGTCAACGTGTTCTTGCAGTAACATTGCTGAACCACTACCAGAATCGAAGCAGCTTACTAATGGAAATTGGAGTTCCAAGGTTCTTGCACTCAAGATTCCCAAGTTGCTGTTGGATTGTTAGTCCTAAAAGATCTTTCGTTTTCACCGTCAACAAGAAAAACCAATCTTCGTTCGGCGTGTCCTTTTCCTCCTTCACCTCCAAGTCATCGGAACTTAAATATATTGTCCAGCAAGTCGTGCTGAACATGGAACTGAAGGTTGAATTATTCAATTGCAAATATTTCCACACAAGTAGGTCCCTTAGTTGATGACTAAACAAGAGTGAGTGTTGGAAACCCGGAAATATTAATTTCCAAAGTTGACATTTTTGTTGGGAGGAGATAATATCCACCACATTTGCAGCAAGTCTACGTGCTAATAAATACAGTTTGTGCTCTAACTAGAACTTCCTTTGTAGCTCGTCTGATGGTGATGGGAACTGTTCTTGAGAACATCCACCCCTCTATCTTGTTGGCTTATAATCTTAATACTAATTAGATCTTCCTTTGCATGCACTGATAAATTATTACTGTTATTCTTAACAAGAAGAAGGGACTGCTTAGTTGACGGGTTATACAATTTATGTGTTTCTCGGAAAAAAGAAGCATTTTATAGTTTAAAGAATAGGAACGCATTGGGCATTAGAGGCTGGTAATTCACGCAACTGCAGACATTACAAATAAAAAACATTGCAAAATCGATTCATTTAAATATGAAACTTCCCAGGAAAAGGCATTGGTTTTTTTATATAGAAGAAACATCTAGGTAATGAAACGATTAGCTGGTTAAAGTAAACAGAACTTACAGTGGAAAAAAACAGACGGTGCTCAAAAGTTGCAGTAGATTCCATGGAGCATAAGATCAGAAGAAAAAGGTCGTTGATGGAAGAAATAGAATCTTAGAAGCAGGCATTCTCCCTAAAATGATGAAGCCCACCTCGTTATATTTGGTAGTTGATGCGAACCAAGATCTAGATAGTGCCCAACTCTCAAGGTTTTCCTGAATGCGTGAGATTTGTTCTTGAGTTTCAACTTTGACCATCCATTGCAGTCAATCTCTGAATCCAGAGAATCTTCAGAGCACTCATATTCCAACTCTCTTTTCAGAGGCTTGCAAGTTCTATTAGCTGATGCTGATTATTTCAACAAAGCTGTGACTCAGACACTGCGACACTGCTTGAGAAGCTAGGTTGCAATGTTGCTACTGTTGCATCCAGGTTTGAAAGCCTTAGTGCTCTCGGTCAAACTGCATCTTCTTTCCAAATACTTCTTTTTGAATATTCAGAAGCCTGAGATGGATGGATATGAAGTCGCAATGAGAATCTGGAAGTTAAGAAGTCGTGTTTTGCCATTGATCATTGTCATGATAGCAACTTATGATGATGATGTGTCGGACTAATGCTTGCAGATTGGAATCAATATCATTCAGAAACCAGTTGTTCTAAAAGGAATTTCCTATGTGCTTTGAAGAGTCCTGGCAAACAAGTTGTTTGATGAACAATATGTCAAAAAACTGTTGTAGCTTCGACTTTTTCAGAGCAGTCTGGGGGTCGCAAATGAATAACCGGACATCATTTAACCTCTCAAACCCCTACCAATCTTATAGCGTAGAGATATTTACATATACAGCATTTACAGTCACAATGAATCGATGATCTACAAATTTAGATTGCCATTTTCTTGATTGACAGAGCTTTATCTTCCTCACAGCTACGAGTAGCTTAACCTATTGGACGTCTTTTCTATAACACTCTCAAGAAAACATGACGGCATGCAGCTTGATCACCAAGCAAACATACAATGGCCAAGAACAAAGAAGGGAAAGTTCAGCAGAGTCAGGAGCTGAACTACCACCCCCCTTTGTGGGAAATCGGTTTCCTGTCCCCCTTGAATGGCTGTGTAGATAGATCTGATATACTCGGTATTCTTGAAACACTACCCCTCCCTTTCTTGGCATTTGGTCCCAACACCTCCATCATGTATTTCCAACCATCAATAGGTCTTCTCCTGCTAAATATGCGATCCTTGATAAAACTAGCTATCTGCAAGCAGTCACAGAAAAAATTGCTAGTTTAGCAGAAAGGAGATGATGACTAGGCTGAATAGTAGATTCATTGCTAAGACTAGCCTAAAAAAAAAAAAAAAACATAATGGCATGACAACATCAATTCACCAGAAATTTGCTGTATGCTATTCGATGATCAAATTCTTGGAAGAGAGTATCTTCCTCCCTCTGTGACATTTCCCATATATCTCCATCTTGTGCCTTCGTTGGTGTTTCCCAACCATCAGGCTTGCTTTTAAATTCGTAAGAGCTTGGGATCTTTGTGTTGTCCAGGTCATTAATGGCAGAGTCAAAATTACGTGATAAGATATCTATTAGAATTGGTAAGTTAGACAAAAGGAATCTATGTTATATTCCAAACTTGCCAGTAATCCTGCACAAGCTTAAAAGATCCTGGAATTCAATAGGGCTAAAAAGGACAACAAATTTATTCTCTAATTTTCTAAACTTCATATAGGACCTATAACATGAGACTACCTTAATAATCTAGCAGAAAACATTTTATCACACTTACTACAAACAAAATGCACCGAAATTCTTAGTCCATTCAAATTCAAAACAGCTTTTAGGGAGCAGTGTTGGATTCTTGAATGGGAAGGAAACATAGCTTTATTACTTCATGGTCATGTAAGTGATTTTGTTCTCGATTTTTATTTTTTGTTCTCTATCCCTGTGGATGAAGACAATTTCACATCCTTTTCCTATGGAGCTCTGTTCTGAACCATCAGATTCTCCGGCAGCAACGCTGTTTCTCATGCATCATTCCATTCATCCTCTTTTTCGGTAGAAAATGATTGAAAAATCGGCCTCCTCCATTTATTCTCCAGAACCAACCCATAGTCATATTTCAAGTACACTGCAAATACAATCAAAACAAGAAAAATTCCAACTTTCACCAAAGATGTGAACTGGCAACTAAACTACATCACACATAATAGAAATTAAACTATATTCCAACAATTGATCCAATAACATAATAAATCAAAACCCCAACTTCAAAAATCACCAAGCTCTATATGACAGAACTAATTGAGAGAGATGAGTATGCTAGCAAATCAAGAAAAAAGTGAACTCTCAGAGTGTAGATTAATGAGGTTTAAAGATTGATTTAAGTGAACAGTAAAAAATTAAGACCCACCAAATCTGAGAGATGTATAGAGAGAGTTTTTGACCAAACCAAAAAAGCCCATGAACAACTAAAGAAACGAAAGAAAAGAACAAGTGAGAGAAATACCTTAAAAAAAACCCCAACTTGGCGACAATGACTCTATGAGTCAGAGCAATTCAGGTCCAGCTCAAGGAAGCGTTCTGAAGCTACAGTACAAGAAAAGAGTTAAAGTATACAGAGAAGAGAAAAATACGAGAAAGCCCAAAAGCTATACAACATTTGAGTGGATAGCTCAAAGTATACAGAGAAGAGAACAATATGAAATAATGACATTGAAAACGCTAAGTAATGTTAATGATAAACTTAATCAGTAAATTGATAATGAGTTCGTTGTTTAAAAGGTTTAGAACTATATAAATGGAAATCTTTCTCTTTTCTAAACAACCAATCACTTGAAAATCTGAGAGGTCTTAGCAGAAAAAGAATGACAAAGAGAGCAGAGAAGGAAGCTAGAGAAACAGAGCAGCAGTGAAAAAGACATGAACAGCTTGAGTAACTTGGCAGATAATAACATGCCGACCATTAGTCAATCTTTATTTTCTTTCTTTTCTTAATCTTTTTTGTTTTTATCATTTTATTTCTACCATCGTCACTATACGACATCCCTTACAAAAATTAAATAAATAAAAATAATATATATATATATATATATATATATATATATATATATTTGTTTAAATGAATTACATTCCCAATTCTCAATCTTGTTTTTTTTTTTATTGATACACGAAGAGTTGCAAAGTATTATTTTGGATTTAATAATCTTGGCTTATTTAGGTTATTTTTAAAAATATTCATCATAATTTCAATATTACCTTTAAATATAGATATTAAACTTATGGAGATTGTTTTAAAAAAATCTCTACAAGTTTAAAGAGACATGTTGAGGAAATAAATCAAGAGAATATATTTTGGATTGAAATCTAATCAATACAATCATCAATTATAGAGGAAATCAAGTACTACATCAAAGGATAAAACTAATGATTTAAATAATGAAGAGTATAATTTATTTCCATAATTGTTTGGTTGTATTTCTATGTATACATTGTAATTGGTTGATTGTCATGGCAGTTTCTCATTTTTAATAGAAGAATTAAGAAATTTTATTGATATTTTCTGGAAATTCTAGAAAATCTGGTTATAAGATTGAAGATGATAAAATCTCAGTCTTGAATTATGAAAATTAAAATTTACTCACTAAGCTTTAGAAAATTAAGATTTGACCCTTGAAATATTTTTTTTTGACATTATGGATGGAATGATTGTGAAGTTAAGGATAAAAAATCATAATTTCTTTCATTTAATTATGATATTTTTAGTTTATTCCTTGAATATTGTACAACTATGATTTGACCTTTGAATTTTTAAGGAAATTACAAATTAGTCCTTACTGGTAAAAGACAATTTCTAAGTTAGGTCCTAACAAGAAATTAAGATTTATAGATGTTTTTTTTTTATCTAGTTTTATTTGATTTCATTTGAATTTGGTGTTAATTCTATAAAATACCATAAAGTGAGAATTCAATATATCATAGTGAGTAATAAATATGAGATATATATATATATATATATATATAATATATATATATAAGAATTTTTGTGAAATGTGTGTTTGCATCCGTGTAACGATATGAAATCTGTTATATGATTATGAGTAATTGATATAGTTGCATCTTTAAAAGTATTTATGTGATATGTATGTTTATATGTGAAGTGAGTAATTATTATGAAATACATGTGTTTATAAAGTATGAACTATGCACCTTGATATCACCACTATAAAATTGATTTTTTTTTAGATGCAATATTTTGTTAGTATAAAAGCTTTATTTTTGTTGGTAAAAAATATCACTGATGGATATACCGACTAAAACATTTCATCAGCTAGTGTCGCATCAAGGATTTCGATCCGTCGGTAATTACATCGATGACTTCAACTTCGATAAATAGGCAAACAAAATGTTAGTATTGATGATAAAATTAGTTAATGACCAATATCTATCAGTCTATCTATCAATAATATTTATAATGGTTTATCAGACCCTTTTAAAAGTTCAAAAAACCTAGTTGCATCTTCATTTGGTTCTTCATCTAAAGGGATGCTATGTGAATCTTCACCTGAATAAACATGATTTATTCATATTTCATTTATCACCATACTCATATAATGATTACTATTATTATCTAAAATTTCATATAAGTCGATAGAACTAGATATTGAGCTAATAATCTTTTCTAACATAGTCTCGTAAATAACATAGAGTCTTTCATGTGAAACTAACACAAGCATTTCTTAATGAATTTTTTTTAGAAGATGCATTGTCACAATATTTAATTGGTGAAACTTTTTGTTTTACACTTTTCACATGAACATTTAATTCCATCTCCATTAATGTTTCCTATACAACCCTTAAGGTGAATTTTGATACATCCAAGAACGATCGTTCATTATTTAAAAAACTTATATAAAATATCGATAACAATATTTATTAATAATGTAATAATCAATTAAAAAATGAACTTCGATAATTAATAATGAATTCACAATCTAATAATCAATTATTATTTTTGTATAAAAATTTAATGATGCATAAAAATATTCACTAAATAAACCCAATCAACAATAGTTAATCAGTACTCAAATAATTATTTATCATTTGCTCAATTCAAACTTATTCAATTTAAATTAATATCATTTAATTGTTATCAATTCTGTAAAAAAATCATTTTTCCAAGATTTTTAACATAACAATAAAATTGATATAATGTGATTGTTAACCATTAAATAACACATCTTTCCTTTCTGTATAACACACCTAAGTTACAAAATCAAACTTAATTTTATCAAATTATAAACAAATTCATTTTTTTCCAAATCATAAACAAACCCTAAGAAACAATTCAAACTTTTATTATCTACATTGTAAATTATATATTTGGTGGGACTAGCCATCACACATTTTTTAAATGTTATAATAGTTAGGTGAACTGTTGTACCTGTAAAAGGATGTGAAGGGGTATGCATTAATATGAAAATTTCTAATACAATCATCATCATATGTGTTTGATAATGTTATTCTGACATTTATTTATTTTGATTACTCACTAATTCGTCATGAAAACTCATTCATTTCTGTAAATATTTTTATTTCAAGAATATATCAATTATGGATGATGGAATTATTATTTGGATAATTCATGTTTAACACGGCCATGAAGGTTTTTGGTGGGAATCCTTCCGATCGTGTGCCGGTTTCGTCCTCGATGATTTCTATTTGTGTTTTTCGAGGTGTGGCCGTAACAACAAAAACCATCCCATAATCGCATTTCAAGTGCTCTGCAAATACAATCAAAAGAAAAAAGTCCAGCTTTCACCAAAGATGTGAACTGGCAACTAAACAATGGATTCAATAGCATAATAAATCGAAACCCCAACTTCAAAGATCACCAGACTTTCTATGAAAGAATTAATTGAGAGAGATGAGTATGCTAGCAAATCAAGAAAATAAACAGAGCCCATGTTTAAAACACTGAATTGGAGAGAAATGAAGGGTAAAAAAGTGAGCTTTCAAAGCGTAGATCAATGGCTTTTAAAGATTGATTTAAGTGAGCAGTAAAAAGGCAAGAAATGAAAGAAGTGTTTTGAAGCTACAGTACAAGACAAGAAGTTGAAAGATGAAAGTACGCAGAGAAGAGAACAACATGAGAAAGCCCAAAAGCGACACAACATTTGAGTGGAAACCTCAAATTAGCCCCCAATGCATTATCAATTGAATTCCAAGGCAAAATTTTTATCAATTAGATCCTAAACGTTTTAGAAAGTTCTAAATTGGATTCATTTATCAATTTCTACTAATTTTCGTATTAAATTTTCTGTAAAATGATGCCTTTTTCTTGATTAAAATAGGCATAATAGATAGAAAATATTAAGAAACTTGATAGAAGAATCCAATTAAGAAATGTTCGAAATATTAGCCGACATCGAAAGATCAGTAAAGGATTTGCAGAAACTACGTACCAATCTGCAAAATCTCTAGTCATCAATAGTTTTAGCTATTTTGAATTTCAAATCTCTTGTAATCTTCATTTTACTCTTCTTTTGTTACTCAATTAGTTATATGTAAATTTCTATAAATACTACTGAATACGAAGTAAATAGTATCCTTTGAGTCATTCTCTTCAACGTGTCTCTACAAGCTTGGTTGAATTATTCAAAACACGATATTAACAGTGCACAATATTTAACTGACGGCATTCTTCTTGTTAAATCTTAATGATCTCTGGTTTGGTTCTTTCAAACCTAGAGCAAATATTGCTTGACATGATCGCAGACAGACTGCAACTAAGGTTTCACTGAAGAGGAATACTGAAGTTCCTAAGGTTCAAGTGCCGATTCGGTCGAGGGATGAAAGAAGTTATGCAGATGTTCTGAATTCGAACATTGTTTCAAAGAATGAAGGTCATATTCAGATTGCTAATCATAGTGACAGGAAGCATCTTAATGATTCAAAAGACCAAGATATTCTATGGCTTCTTAATAGTTTGGTTGGTTGGATTTAAGAGGGAGTGGATTATTCCATGATACAGAAGGGATTGATATAGAGTGGTTTGGTATTTTCTGGCATCCGTTTTCTTAGTGCTTAACAAGCACTAATATTATTTGATGATTATGATTTAATGATGGAAGCTTTGCGAATTTTAATTGGTACCATGTCCTGTGAAGTTTTACATACAACAGTTACTTTGCGTTTGAATGGAGAAGATTATTGTGGAAATAGACTGACTCATTATCCAGATTATGAGTCCATATCCTATACCTTGAATAGCTTCTTGGTAATGCTCAATCAGGAAGAAGATGATCAGTCGGGTGATTTAGAGTCTGCAGATGCTGATGTAGACAATAATGTTGATGTGGAGATGAATACTTCAGTTGATGATGCTGATAGGGACAATTTTGAGTTGCAATATAATTCTTCATTGGATCAGTTCAGGAGGCAAGTTACTTTTGAACACGAGAGAATAATGGAGTACAATATTTTATTTCCTGAGATTTTGGGATATCCTACTGCTTCCATTTCCAACACAAACACAAACTCTTCTGATTATGAGGACTCAAATTTGGAAGCTTCTCAGGAATTGGGTCTCAGTCCTATGGACTCTCATAACCGAATGACAGACTCCAATAGACAGTGTGATATGGACCGTCAGACTCATAATTCTTACATAACTCAAAGGAGCAGATACCGCAAGGAAAGATTTCTTTTTAATACAGGCAGTTTGCAAAGCACCGCTGAGGAAGTAGAGGAGTCTTCAATGGATACTGCAATTCGAATGGGAAACAGAAGATGGCTACAGGAAAGGAATTTGCAGATTGCAGATACAACAGCAGCAGAGACTGAGGTTTATCATATGATGACAAATGGGACAATTTTGGATATTGGGTGTGGCTCTAATCTGAGAAATTTCACAGAGGAGATAAGAAATCAAGTGGAAAGGGAGTCGAGGACTGGAAAGCTATACAGTAATAGATTTGAGTCTATAGCTAGTGGGATTTGTATTGTTAATGCATATGAAGATTTTTTCTTGGAATGTCTGTGGTTTAGGCTTGACTGCAAAACGTAATTTTATTCTAAGATAACACGAGCATGATGTTGAGATTTGTTTTCTGCTAGAAACAAAATTGTCTTCTTGTACAGGCAGTTTGATTTATAAAATATGGAATGGGAGTGAGGTTAAATGGTGGGCATTGATTTCAGAGGGTCGTTCTGATAGCAATATAGGATAATTCAAAATTCAATGTTCATTCAAGTGAATCAATTCGTTAACCTATAAATATTCAAAACGTTGTTTTGAATAAAAATTAAAAAATATCTTAAAGCTGACTGGGTTGAATGCCAACTGAATTTACCCTAATCAACTAGATCACAGGTTAACTAATTGAGTTACCAGAATTTGATCGAATTTACTCCCAGCCTAATTAAAAAAAAAAACCTAACTCGAGCCAAACTCTAAATTAACAAGTTATTAGGTTGATTTATCAGGTTGAATTAAGTTTAAGAACTATGATTTTATTCCTATCTTGCATTCAATGGATGTTTGGGCTTGATAAGAATTCTTTCTACGATATTTCTGGAATTATGTTATTTTTCGTTGATACTTCTTGATTTATGTTTCTATCCCTATGATATTCCCTCAGATTCAAGCCGGGTTTCAGTCCTAACATGTATTTGGATTTGTGTTCATTTTCTACCAGAGTGAAGGCAACAAATGACCCTAGAGGATGACTGGGATCATTTTGGTCGGGCATTAATTCAAGTCCATCACAACACTCATTACCCTTTTGTTTCTTTTCAGGATTTCTATGATTTGCAAACAGCAACATCCATCAATGATTAAGTTCGTTAAGGTAAGAGCTGGCACTGGTTTGTCTAAAGTAGACAGGTCCAGCCTTCAAAGCAAAACACTTATTCCCCGAAAGTTGCAAGCCTTTATTCCATTGTAGCACAGCCTTCTTTCATGAGTGCAAGCTTTGTCCACTCGATGTCAAATGATGAAAGTGTTCATGATGTAGATGCTTTTGGTACTAGCTAGCTTGAAACAGGCCAAAATCACATAAGAAAACAAAGCAATGGAGGTGATATCTGCAAGTATTGAGCATTATAAAGACTAGGGGTCTGTTCACTAATCATTAAGAGAATCTTTTTTTTTTCATTATTAGATTTTCTTAATAAAAGAATTAGAACATGTGTCATTTATTGGGAACAAAGACAAGTTTTCTTCAAATAAAATAATATATATATATATATATATATATATATATATTTTATAAAAAACCAAAACGATAAGTTATAATATTCTGTATTGGTAATAATATAATGATAGAATATTAATTTTGTTCTTGTTATCCTACGTGACTCACAGGTTGATGAGATGCTGTAGAAACTGTTCAAAAATAATATATTTGTACAGGGGGATAAGGCTTGACCTACCATATTCTTAGGCACAAAAAGAAAAAAAGGTGCTTGAGATACCTTGTGTTGCAATCCTTGAAAAATCTAAGCTGACTTGTTCCATTCTTAGCAGCTTAATTTGAAGTCCAAACTCCAAAAACAATGTGGACATGTTTTGTTTTTTATGCGACGAGGCAGCTGTGGCATGCGAAGAGGTGTGATTTGCATGGGTTGGGTTACTAATTAGGCAGGCCTGCAAGTATAATTATCAGTTTGGTGGAAAAACCATCAACTTCTGATCGAATAATTGTGTGTTTTTCATGGTAAGAAAACTTCAAAAAGATTGAAAAATTCAAAGAAATTAAGTTAGACTGGCATGTTGTCACTTTCTCATCCTCCCAAACTGGTCCATATATGGCTGCTCTGCCTCTTTATGCCATGCAAATTGATGCCCGTCAAATTGTGTGTCATAATTGTTACCTTTTTCTCACTAGTATCGCTTGTTAATTTATTAAATTAATCAGCAAGTCAATCGAATATATCTTACAATTGTATTATTTTAAATATAACTTGATTAAATCTTACATGAATTTAGTTAAATCACTTAAATTTAACTATGCAACATCCATTTTGATTCGAAATAAAATAAAATAAAATCCAAATTAAATTTTAGATCAGCCAATCCACTCATCCTTGAGTATGACAGAGAACAACTTTTTATATATCAGGAACAATAAAAGTAAATGCCTTCATTTTCTGAGTGTTCAAAGAATACTCAAATAATTGAATATTCAATGGAATCAAGCAATGTGAATAAAGTATGGTCGTACAAATCCCTCCACAAATCATAATATATAGACCTCAAGTCTTTATGGTCATTAATTAACAGCTAGGGGCAATAACCCACCTCCCTCCTTCCAATCTCGTGTCTTTGACCCAGTAAATTTGCCGGCACAAGTTGACTATAACTCCAAACTACACAAGACATACATCTCCCCATCTCCACCATTAAAATCATCATCCCTCACTTTCCATACTCGACCATTATTTCTACTTTGCTTCAATCCCCTTTGTTCTTATTACCTTTCTAACATGTTTATCATGAATCTTAGCAGCCCAATTCTTGTTCATTTCATTACAATCGTTGTCTTTTTAGTCATAATTAGATTTTTGGCAAAAACATCATTTCTACATATTCTTGTTAGATGTTGGAGATCGTTTGAAGACAAGTTTTATGTTTACCAAATCTTCAAGGTTCCACAATTCAATGATCTTTCCCTAGAAAATCAACTCTACCACAAGGTCTCCACTTATCTAACCTCGCTGCCTGCCATCGAAGATTCTGATTTCACCAATCTGTTTTCGGGTTCGAAAGCGAATGACATCATCCTCCATCTCGACAAGAATCAAGTGATTCATGATAGTTTTCTTGGGGCTAGAGTGCATTGGAGCAATGAGAAATATTGTGAAGGAAATGGTAAGAGAACATTGGTGTTGAAGTTGAGAAAGAAAGACAAGAGAATGATTCTACGTCCTTACTTGCAGCACATTCTTTCGGTTGCTGATCAGGTTGAGCAGAAGAGCAAAGAAATCAAATTGTTTATGAATCTAGAGCATAACCCTTATGAGAATGGAAGGTGGAGATCAGTTCCTTTCACACATCCAGCCACCATGGATACAATGATCATGGATGGAGACTTGAAGAACAAGGTAAAAGCTGATCTTGAATTGTTTTTGAAGTCTAAGCAGTATTATCACAGATTAGGCCATGTATGGAAAAGAAGTTATCTTCTTTATGGCGCGTCCGGGACAGGCAAATCCAGCTTCATTGCAGCCATGGCTAGATTCCTCAATTTTGATGTCTATGACATTAACATCTCCAAGGTTTCCGGTGATTCTGATCTCAAAATGCTCCTGCTGCAAACCACAAGTCGGTCCATGATTGTAATTGAGGATTTTGATAGGTTCTTGACTGAGAAATCAAGGGATGTGAGCTTGTCTGGGGTCTTGAATTTCATGGATGGAATTGTTTCGTGTTGCGGCGAGGAGCGTGTGATGGTGTTCACCATGAACTGTAAGGATCAAATTGATCAAGCAGTGTTAAGGCCTGGCAGGGTTGATGTTCATATTCAGTTCCCATTATGTAATTTCTCAGCATTTAAGAGTTTAGCCAATAATTACTTGGGAGTGAAGGAACACAAGCTTTTCTCACAAGTTGAAGAAATTTTACAGTACGGTGGATCGAGTTTAAGTCCAGCTGAGATTGGTGAAATAATGATCTCTAACAGAAATTCGCCGACCCGGGCTTTGAAATCAGTCATTTCAGCTTTGCAATCACAAACCAATAGCGGTGATTTAAGAGGGCCAAGCAAGGTTGGCCAAAGAATGACTGGCAGTAGGTCAGCTCGGTCCAGCAGGGACGAGACAGGTGAAACTGGAGGCGTGTTTAACCAAGAAAGTAGTGTTCATGCTGTGAGGGAATTCAAGACATTGTATGGATTGTGGAGGATGGGAAGTAGAAGAAAGGAATCAATGGATTTAAGCTCTTCAGCAGAGAAGGAAGAATCACAGCAAGCAGCTTAATTAATCTTCAATTTAGAAATGTAGATCATAATGTTAATTTTCCTTTTCTTTTCTTTTGGTTGCAAAGTAGAAAGACACCCTCTTGTAAAAGGGTACACATCATAGTGGTAAAGAAAAGGTTTCTCTTTTTTGTTTGATGGCAGTCAACAATTGACTCTGCCTGAAGGTTAATGTTGATGAACACTCCAAATGCCTCTAGCAAAAGACATTTTGAGCAGTCTTCTATGACTTCATTAGCTCATCCTTGAGATTTGACGGCAAAAGATTGCAAACAACCTGTGCTAACATTCTGGATGGTCAATTCAATTTAATTAAAGGAATTCTATGCTTTATTTTTGTCAATGCCTTGACTATTCCCAGCATCTTTAGCTGCATAAGTTTGATGGCAAGGAAGCTGCCCTTTCCAAGTTGCCATTTAGGCATTTGGCTTTTCCCTGCCTTTCCGTGTTTGCTTCCTTGGATTGAAGTCAAGCTGTTTTTTTGGCCTATCGCCAATTGTCCCTTCGGCTTTTCCCATCCAGCTTTAGCCCGTTTGTCCAAGTTGCTGCGTTGAAAATCTCATTCTAGTTTAAAACACAATGAGCAGATATTTGGCCTTCGGTTTTATTTCAAGTCAAAGTGACTGCAAAGCATGACGCAGCAATACTCTCTATTGAGCAGCTTTCAATCATCTATTTTCAAAATTGTTAATATATTAATCAAATTATCTTAAAAACACATTTTTTTATATTAAATTGGTGTATTTATAAGAATAAATTTATTTTAGATGTTGATAGTGAGATTCTAACTTGAAAGGCTAAAAGAGAAAGCAAATCGTTTTGAACAACATACCAATCCTTTAAGATTAATCCTGTTATTCAGTGCAATTAACTGGAAATTTAAGGTTGCATGAATTTGATTGGTGTAATAATTTTCAAGATTAGGTAAGCCCAGTGGGCCTCGTAGATTGAATTATTTAGATTAATGTAGAAGCCCAATAGTTTCTTGAATGAACATTCTCTTTGGGCTCACAGCAATAAAGACCTCCCTCACAAAGTCATTAGGGCATCCACCCCTCCCGAGTCCTCGGCCATTTTTAGTGGGTAGTAATATTAATGTTTAACAGCCTAATTCTTTGTTTATGAGATTTGTATGTGACTTGTATCCATTTAATTTGATCAGTTTTTCTAGCATGTAAGAAAATGGATGAGCAGATTTATAAAGTATTTGCCATGTCATGCAAAAACATCTTTCATTAGCAGATTCTTAAATCTTCTTCCTTATATGTCATTGCTTATTTTCCTTGGAAGAGAAGAAAGAGAGTTTGACTTTGGACACTGTTTATTTTAGTGTCTAGCTAGTAAGCAATACATTAATCATAGGTTGGATATAGATTATTTGATACATCTAGCCATTGTTAGAACTTAAATTGTATTTTATCTTTCTGACAGTGGAAGCTCCACATATTTGAGCTCGAGGAAGATACATGATACTGTTCAGTCATTAATTTTTCTTGATGGGCCTTTGGTTTTGTGCATGGATTTGATGGGGGAGGCTATTAGATCAAGATTGTGTTTTTTATTGGAATTTAGTTTGTGTTCCATTCGGTAATGATGAGTTTTTGACATGTGATAATTGTAGCCGGCCTTAATTTGTGCTTGATGATGGCTCCAGTCTAGTCTCTTTGATGGTTCATTCAACTAAATCAGGCCAGTCTATGTATGAGTTTGATTTGAGCAGTAAAGTAGGCTTGTTGGGAGTTTGTATTGGATTTAATTTTGGTTATATTAATAAGTATAAGTTTGGGTCATATAAGATTCAAAGTTGGCTTGAGTTAATTAAGATGCTGAGATCCTTTTTCTTACAAGGATTAACAAAATATTCTTCTAAAACTGAAAGAAAAATTCATTCATTATTGTCTCTATTATTTAGAAAAATATTTAGCAACATAGGAGAAAATTTTCTAGTCATGCAAGGAAATTAAATGGGCTATCAAATTTGAATCCTAGAACTTGGAAGAATTATTTAATGCTAAAGATTTGACTCTCCTAGGAAGAAAAACTGATGGGTGGCTATAAGAGGAATTAATTTATAAAATTGTTTTTTATATATTGTGAAGAAAAATCCTAGTCCTACAAGGAAAAAAGAATTGAACAATTAAATTTCTATTAAGATCAGGTTTTCTAGAATCTAAAGGACTTTAAAAGTTGGTTAAGCAATCCTAGAATATTTAGGAAGGTGGATCTCGGCCAAGGATTATTTAAGTTAGGGAATTAAGATATTTTATCTTGTTTTCTTTCTATATTATATACGGTATCAACAAGCTATTGTCTAGACTTGTTGTTTTTATTATTATTTCTATGTTGGAGCTTAATTAATACTTTAAATTTAAGTTAAGATCCAAGACTTGTTTGGATTAGAATTTGAGCTTACTAGTAAAGGTTTTGAATAAGTTTTTGTAAATAGGTTAATTCAACCCACAAGGATATCCATTAGAATTAATTTCTTAGAACTATTTAAACATATGTTAAGCCTAAATTTTAACATCTTTGATGAATTACACTTTTAAACTTTTTAGTTTAATGTGTGGGAGAGACTCTTGCATTCTTTAGTTCTTGAACGAACTGAATCTGACTTATCAAAAATTAATTAGTTTCGTAATGTCATTTGACTTCATTTCAATAATGCTGGTGTTTTAAAATAAATTTTTATTGTATCATATTTTTATTAGATTTTTTCTACTTTTTAAGATCAAATTTTAATCTTGATTATAAATTATATCATCACGTGATCACAAGTTTCATAATCAATACAAATACCAATCCTTCCATCAAATATGTTATTTACCATGTACTAATAATATAGTCTGTCATTTAGCTGCTATCACGTGTGGATGAGGACACTAATTAATGAAGTACCAAATACGGTAACATAAAAGCCCATCTATTTCTAACTATCTCGAACTGAAATTCTGATATAGATTCAATTGAGGTTTAATTGGAGAAACTGTTGTTTGTTGTCCGTGTGCTATATGTCATGCATAATCCAAGTATGGAATGCTTATTTTATCGAATATAGGCAGTGGCAGTGTTGCCGGATAAGTTTGAGAGCCGGAAACCTCTTCCATTACCTTGGAGAGGTAGATAATGAGCTCTCTGAGGCAGCAGGGATTCCTGGCTGTGTGTTTGTCCACTTGAGTGGATTTGTAGGTGGAGATCGAAGTTATGAAGGTTAGAGCTTCTTTAAAAGCTTGACACAATAGGAGTTTCATCAGGGAAGATCCTACGTTCACATTCTCGAATCATTAAATGCCGCAGTCCTCTGCACCTCTAGTTAATGTTATGAAGAATCAAGTTAGTCATTGGACCTGCACATTCCAGACATGTTTGCGTGGACAATTGTTGGAACCATACATATAGCAGCTTATCATGCGAACATCTGGTTTTTTTTATATCAGCACATACAGAGAAGGCCACGCCTCTCCTTTATTTTGAAGAGGTATGCTCTTCTGGACTTATTAATTTACTACAGTTGAGAGGAAATTTGTTCTGTAGATCAAAGTCCATCACTCTTTACTGCCAGTATACTGCTAGATAGTTTTAGTATTTTAATTTCATATACACTGAAGATCCATGTATGCCTCTCAATGTGATTAAACTCAGTTTCAATAAATAGATCTTCCATCCGTGGGTGGACAAAATAGAGTCAGTCATGATACAAGTACATTACCATCTCTAACGAAGACAAAACTTGAGTTTCTCTGGAAGCACCATTTGTAATACTGATGATGCTTCACTCTTCAGACTCTGCTGGCAAACCCTCTTTGAACCATGTGTAGAGACCCCCTTCTAAGTGGAAGACATTCTTGTAACCGTTTAGGACTAATAGGTAAGCTGCTATCAGTGATCTGCATGAAATTTCATCGCTGGTAGAGTTGAAAGATAGAGAATTTTAACAGTAACATTAGAATCAGAGAAGTTGACAGACCTTGACTGTTGTCCTTCAGGAAGATTTTGGGATGGCTTCATTGTGCCCCCAGCTGAGCAAGCCACTATTATCTTTGCATTTTTATTGATCTTTGATTCCACAGCTGCTAGCATGTTTTAACTTGTTAGTTTTTTCTTGGTCACATAAATTGAGAATCACAGCAATTTAGCATCTTTGTTAGATATTTCTTACTCTGCATAAACTCAGGATTTTCTTCTGTGCCAGCAAAGATGCCAAAAAATGCAAACGCAGCACGCCTTGCAATGTCCCATGCTGTCCATTCCTTTATAAGCCTATATACTTGTACATTGATAGCTCCTGATGGATGAGCCTGAGATCAAAATAGGAAAGATAACTTAGGTTATTTGTCCTCAGAATATGCAGTTAACTCTCTTGAGCTCTGTTCATAAGCCGTCAGTTATGATTGATGTTGCTTATTCAGACATGATGATAAGCTCCCTAACCTCTTTGAATTCTGCTTCTGGTCTCACGTCAAGAATCACAAACTTGTTTTCTTTCTGAAGGCGCAGAGCTTCCTTCACATCCACACTGCTGACCTGGAAATAACAAATATTTTGGTTCTTAGTTCTCTCTCTGTGCGTGCTCGTGCGACTCTGAGAGACAATGGTAGCGAAAAAGGGACCTTATTCTTGAGAAGAACTTCCCTCTTAGTCTTCCAATCTTCCTCAGCTAATCTCTCCAAAGAAAGATACGAAAAAGAACTCACTCAGAGTCAAGATTGAGGATAAACACAGAAAAGACTATGACATGTTGGAAACAATCATTAGGAGATCAGTGATCTTGTGTCTGTTCAAAAACCATGGGTAATCTTATTAATAAAGTCTAGGTTAGAGCAAAGTACCTGGTGATTTTGCAGGTTTTGTTGCTGCATTTAAGACTTTTAGGCCTCTTGGAAATGTGCTTGAGGATAATCTCCCCCTCAAAGATCCATTTGATCTGATAGTGAAGAAGGGTGAGCAATGGTCCTGTGTAGTCTTTGAAGAGAAAATTAGTGGTGATGATTGATAATTAGGATACAAAGAAGATGAAGATGAGTGTGAGCTGATTGAAGGAAGTGCAGCCATTTGGCAGGACTTTTAAGTCAGAAATTTGGCTGTAGTTGCTCGACGAACGAGCAGGAGTTGCTTGATTTGCTTTCTTCTCCTTGGGAGGTGGTTGAATGCTAGGAAATACGTAAATGGGCCATAGGCGCTGTGGATTATTTTTGACATTATCTCTCCCAAAAATCTGAACCTGTGGCTCTTGTTCGAGAGCCTTTGCCATGTGGATTATACGGAATCCTTTTGTTTTGTCCCTTCCCTTTTCTCACAAATTTAGTGATATCTTTCTAATGCAAAACTATTTTCCGATTAAGCACCCAAAGCATGCTACAAAAAGCTTGTTGAAGTACACATTCTCCAGGAATAACGATTAAGGAGGAGACCTTAAACGAAGAAGGGGTATTAATTAAAAAATAAATTTAAAATTATTTAACAAAAAGATATAAAAAAGATATTAATTAGAAGAATGAAAGAAATATATTAAAAAAGGAAAAGCCCAAATGTGTGGACCTTCAAGCTTAAGCCCACCTGCTTAGACCTGATTTTTTTTTTATTTAAAGAGGCTTGCCTATTTTTATTTTTTTGAAAAAAAAATAGATAGACGACACATTGTCCACTGAGGTATATAATGTGTCGTGGTGGCTGAAAAAATCAGGGCTTTGGATTTTATATCTCACAAAACTCATTTTTCAATTCATTTCAACCATTAAACACCCTATAACCACCCCTAGAACACCAAGGGACCAACATATGAACCTAATAAACTAAAAAAAAAGCCAAAACCACAAAATTAAATCGAAGAAAATATTTCATCCTCGACCTAAATCTAGTTTTAAAAGATACATTGAGGCTTAAAACAACTACCATAAAACTATCCTTACCTGATAGAACTTGTTGACATCGATTTTAACATGTTTTGTGGTCAGAAAATGTGTCAAGACGAGCTTTCTCTCTCTACATCGGAATCTGGCGGGGCTTTCTTTCTCCTCTCACAAAAAAAGAACTAAAAAATAAGGAAAATGATGTTTGGTATCAAAGTTAAATTTTAAAAAATTAAAGGGACTAGTTACCTAATAGCTAAAAAAGATGGGGCACTAAATGAACTTTTCAAACTAATTTTAAAATTGCTACCTATTTTACCGGTGTTTTTCACTTCAGTCCTCTTTCTTTCAATTAAACCCTCCCTAATAAAACGCAATTGGGTGCTAATTTGGGCTCAAATGTGCAAAATAAAAGTTCGATAACCAAATTAAAAATATCAAAAAAACTCATTGTTCCAATCCGTAGTGATTTGTGAGTTGGTGCGCGGTAATTAATGAACAACGAAAATAGGAACATTAAAATTGTTAATGTGTTTGATATAAAGTTAAAAATTTAAAGGAAAATGTTGAAGTGATAAAATTGATGATGAAGTGTGAAGAAGTAAAAGGTGGGAAAAAGATGAAGTGTTTAAAAATGTTTGATAAGAATTGAAAAGATTTTGGGTAATAATGAGATCTATTATAGATTAGATTTATAAATAATATTAATGAATACCACACAATATAAATTGGACAGATTAAGAATTTAAATATAATAAATTATGTAAGATGGGATACATCCATAAATAAGCAATAAATTAAATAAATAATTAAATATGAAGGGAGACTCATTGCCTCATTTAAAGAAAGGCAAGGCGGTTAACCCTTCATGCTTGAAGAGTAACATTTGAGCCCATTTCTATTGTCCTCAATATTTTTCCTCTTTCAATCACTATGTATCGAACATGAAGGAAAGAAGAGGGTGGACAATTAATAGATAAAAAGGGTGGACAATTATCGAACACAACCTAAAAAAGAGTTATGGAAATTAAAGAATATTTTTCCATGAAAACAACAATCTTGATGTATAATGTTTTGTTGTTGTTTGAAGAAAAAAGAGACGAAGATATTAAGAACAGAGAGGACATATTCTCTTTTATTCCATGTTTTTCATTTATTTTATTTTTTACCTTTATCCCTTCAATCAAATACATTTTTATCCTTTTTGTATCTATTCCTTTTGTCAGACATTGACTAAACATAACCTAACAATTCACTTGAAATTTTTCATTGAACTAACTTAGTCCCCACTAGATTCTTGGCTCTCGCTACGCCGCAAGTCATATTATTTTATCTAACCTTAAAATTTTTTGTAAAGATGTTAAAAAATAAAAATTTCAATGCATATTGGATGAAATACTTTAAAAATATTGATATGCATGGTGACATATTAGATGATATATTTTTTAAAAAAAGAACTATTGAGACGGCGACCCATTAGCTAAACCCATGTCAACCATAATTAATCCATTAAACTCGTGATAAAAAAAACATGAGATCATGATAATTCAATGAAATCCAAATTGAAACAAAATAGAAAGCTCAATTCTAATCAACCAAAAATTTGAAAGCCAAAAATGAAAAAAGACATTCAATTTAAAAAAAAAGACAAAAAACCTATATCTAAGAAAAATAAAATAAAATATTATGAAGCGAGCATAACATGTTTATATTTAAGCAATTGATTTAACTTAATTCAAAACAAAATTTTATTTTTTTTAAAATCTCAATTTAACAAAAAACGACGAATAAAAATAATAGAGATAACTCATATTATTTTCAAAATTAGTTAAAAATCCTATAGAAAGTAAATAAAAAACATATTCTATGAAGGCGAAAGAGAATTATTCTATGAAAGCTAAAGAGAATTATTCTATGAAAGCTAAAGAAAGCTTACCTATTCTGCTAGAGTGCTACTGTTTCGGGCGAAGATCAGTGAACACGCTCCTCGCTAGGAATCTGGAATTCCTCCTTCTACCTTTGCTTTCCTGCCCTCTGCTTCTTCTTCTCTCGATCGTTTGTCTCCTCTTTGCTTCTATTTTTTTTAGAAATGAAGGAACGAAGATGATGATGATGCCGGTTCTCCCCGATGGTTTTGGTTCTGGGTCTTTTTTCGTCAGCTCCCCGTTGTGTTCCTGTTTCCAGTGTTCTTTCCCCTGCTTTTTAGTCTTCCTGTGTTATTTATCTTCCCCCTCCTTCGGTTTGTTCGGTGCCCTCCTGTCTTTGTCTGTCCCCTGCTCTGGTTTTCGGGTCCCCCCTGCCCTTCGTGGCTTTTTCTTCTTCCCGGTTTTTCTCCCTGTTCAGCCTTGGCTCTGCCTTTTTCTTCCTAGTTCTTTCTTCTTTTTCTCTGGCTTTTATAAAGCCAGAGAACGTGGTAATCAGGGTGAGCCACGTTCGTCCATGCGTCCCACGATCTGCGATTCTGAGATCTCCTGCCGAAACGGTCTTGAGCGACGAAGAAGGTGGAGCATTTGATTTAGAAACGGCGCCGTTCACAACTAGAAATGGCAACTTTCATTTTGGACCTTGAATTTTGGGAAGTTTTGTAATTAAGCCCCTAGTTAAATTGCAATTGGACCCCTGATTTTGGTGTCTTTTACAAGTTAGTCATTGGACTTTAATCTGTTTGCAATTGTGCCCCCAATTAACCCCAAACTTTGCTATTTCTCCAATTAAGTCCCTGATTTGATTAATTAAATTAATTCCAAACTCAATTAAGTATCAAAACTTATCAATTCTCCAAATAAGCCCTTGATTTAATTAATTAAACTAGTCAATAGTTTAATTAAATCTTTAAACTTCCAATCATGTTGCCCTTAACCCAAATTTTAATTCATTCTTCATTTATTTTATTTTTGCTTGTTTTTCATCATTTTTTTAGTAAATAAAATAATTAAAATAAAAAGGTCAAAAATTGGGTTATGACATAGAGAAATACTGTAGCAATCTACAGTGTTTTGTGAGGGAAACTACAATGCTTTTCCCTTATGATTTAGCTTTATTTTAATTATAATTCTTATCCAACTCAATATTCAAAAAAATAAAATTAACAAAGATAATTTTGGAAAAAATCATAAAAAAATCACGTGGGAAAACACTGCAGCAATTCACAGTGTTTTAAAGGAAAAAAAATTACAAAACTAAATTCTCAATCAGCTCAATATTAAAAAGATAAAATCAACAGAGACAATTTTAGAAAAAAAAATATAACAAAAAAAAGGAAAAAAAACCATGTTGGGAACACTATAGCAAATCACAGTGTTTTGTGATGAAAGCTACAATGCTTCCCCATATGATTTAGCCTTAGTAAATTCTTAACCAACTAATTATTAAAAAGTAAAATTGACAAAGATAAGTTTGGGAAAAAACTGCAGCAATTCACAGTGTTTTAAAGAAAAAAATTACAAAGCTAAATTCTCAATCAGCTCAATATTAAAAAGATAAAATCGACAAAGATAATTTTAGAAAAACAAATATAGCAAAAAAAACAGGGAAAAAAACCATGTTGGAAACACTATAGCAATTCTCAGTGTTTTGTGATTAAGCTACAGTGTTACCCGACATGATTTAGCCTTACTAAATTTTTAACTAGCTAAATATTAAAAAAGTAAAATTAACAAAGATAATTTTGGACAAAGCTGCAGCAATTCACAGTGTTTAAAAAAAAATTACAAAGTTAAATTCTCAATCAGCTCAATATTAAAAAGATAAAATCGACAGAGATAATTTTAGAAAAAAAATATAACAAAAAAAAACAAGGAAAAAAACCATGTTGGGAACACTGTAGCAATTCACAGTGTTTTGTGATGAAAGCTACAGTGCTTCCTCACATGATTTAGCCTTACTAAGTTTTTAACCAGCTAAATATTAAAAAAATAAAATTAACAAAGATAATTTTGAAAAAAAAAGAAAAAAAAGAAAAGCAATGTAGCAACCCATAGTAACATGTGAGGAAAGCTACAATATTTTCCCCACATGTTTTAACTTTATGTATAATAGTTTTTTTTTCTTGAAATTATTGTTTTTAACTATATAGGATAAACGATAACAAAGTCAAGTTCAATTGAAAAGAAAAAAAATCCGACCAAACTTGTAAATCGGAACAACTTGGGTTACCCTAGCAAATAGATAAATCATTCTAACCCTGTAAAAAGGCAAAATGAAAAGAAATAAATTAAAAAAATAAACTAAAAAAAAGTGAAGAAAAAAAAAGAAAAACTACAAAAATAAAAAAAGATGAAAAAAAAAATATAATATAAATTACTATTATAATCCATAGTATATTAAATATATTAAATATAGATGAACAGTGAACTCCGCATGCTCTTTAGCTTATTACTAATAAGAATAAGAACATCAAGAACAACCGGCACTTCTCGAAATTGGTTCCTTCCTCTTCTCAAGGTTCCTGTGAACTCTATTCAACGTCTAGCACTAATTAGAGCTCAACTTGTATCTATTAGCCCATAGACTTGCTACAAATGTAAAGATTAAAAAATAACTAAAAGGGATTAGAGTTTTCTCATGGACACAACAAGGTTATGAAAGCAAGCCTAGTCTGATAGGTTGTCTCGAACTTGAGGTTTTGGTTGGGTTTTAAATGGATAAAATTTGGGTTTATAATTGACCAAGCCAAACTCAGGCAACCCGTCGGGTCAATCAGAAACCCGGGTAAGACCTAATTTTTTCATTTTTTTTTTATATTTTTAATAAACCCAAAAAATATAAAATTATTTTATGAATACTTAGCCTCACATATTTCATATTTTTTATAGCCTATATCCACATGAAATATTTCTTAACTTTTCAATGTGGGATAACTATATATAATCTGCATCCACATGGAATGTTTCTTAACTTTTCGATGTGAGGTAACTATATATAACCTACATCCACATGAATTTTTTCTTAATTTTTCAACATGGAATAAATATACTACACTTCAATTTCTTTTTTTATAATCTATATTTAAATAAATTGTTTCTTAACTTTTTCATATGAGATAATTATATTACACTTCATGTCTTACTTTTTTTATAGCTATATTCACATGTATTGTTTTAAAACTTTTTCATATGGGATATTAAAACCACAAATATTTATATATTTTTTATTTTTTTGGATAAACCCGGGACATGGCTCCTTGGTCGGGTCAACCCTCAAGTCGAGTTTAATATTTATGAGACACATACTCATTATATTATGGATTGAAATGGTGTAATGATGAATTTTCCCTTCCAAAACAAAATTCATTAAACTGATTAGTAGGGGTTATACAATCTTTTAACATGGTCTATTAGTCATTATCATATTGATCGGGGACAACTCAGTCTTTTAACATTTTTAAAGGATAGTGCAATGACTAAATTACTCTTAAAAGCAAAAAAATTTAAGCTGGGGTCGAAGGTATTTTTTTCATATTTTAATATAAGTTTTTAGGTTATAATTAAGTTGAATTGGGGGTAATTTAATATTTTAATAAATATATAATAGAATTAAAAAATCAAAATTAGTTAAGCGTGTGTTGCACACACCAACATGTGAAGAGCCTCCAATATCTTTGAATAGCACTTGAGGCATCATATGATGATGAAACGTAGCCTTTTGAGATAGTGTTGAAAGTGTCCCAATATGATCTTCTCGGTGGTTAAGAGCGTGTACACAGTAGTGTAGTGGTTAAGTTTTAGTGAAATTTTTTTCTTCTCTTCCATACTTTCTCTCTCCTCCCCAGGTTTTGTGCTAGTCTGCCAAAATATAAAGGTATCCTATCATTTTTTTTTGTATTCAATTTGGTCCTTATTCTTTTATTGTCATTTATTTTTTTTGTCTTTTTTTTCTTCAAGTTCATCCATCATCATTTGTTTTTATTTAATTTTTATATCAAATTTGGACATTATTCTTTTAATTGTTGTTTGTTTTTAATCCTTTTCTTAATTGAATTTTGTTTTCAATTTCATCCCTCAACATTTGATTTCAATTTATTTTTTGTGCTAAATTTGATCTCTATTCTTTTTATTGATATTTATTTTTTTGGATCATTTTTTTTTCATTTTCATCTCTCAATATTTTATTGATTGAGAATTTTGCTTTATTATAGTGTTTGCCTTCTAAGGGTTAGTCATAGTCCCATAACCATGGTCATGAGTTTTGAATGTTAAAATGAGTTGACTTTGGTTTTTTAGGTTATTTTTTTTTATTTTTTTCAGTTTTATCATTCAATATTGTTTTATTGCAAATTGATCTTCGTGTTTTTTTTCCACTTTCCTTTCTTTTGGATTATCCCAATTCTATGCCCATGATAGTAGGGTTAATAAATTAACTTGGGTTGATTAAAGTTTTTTTTAAAAAAATTATATTTTTTTTCCAATTAAATCCTTCAACGTTGAGTTATTTTCTAATTGAATTTCATAATTTTATTCAATTTGTTTTCAACAAGGTTACTCCGGTATCACAACCAAGTACCAAAATTTGCATGCTGACCCAAGTGGGCTCGGGTCAAATTTTTTTTTTTTTTACTTTTTTGAATTATATTGTTTCTTTAATTTGTGGTCTTTCAGCATTTTATTGCTATAAATTGAACTTCAAACATTTTTTTCATTTTTCTTTCCATAGGATTACCATGTTCTCATTTAATATTTGCTTTGTTATAAAATAAGATCCTTTAACATTTGATTTTTTAAAATATTATTTTCAATTTTATCATTCAGTATTTGATTGATTGAGAATTGGCCTTCATGCTCTCTTTTGTTGCTTTCTTTTCTATGGGGTTATCCCAATCTTATGCCCATAATCACAGGGTTAGTGAGTTAACCAGTTTGATACGGATATTTTTTGCTTTTTTATTTTTTTCAGTTTCGCTTTTCAACATTATGTTGTTTGATAATTATATTTCATAATTTTATTTTGTTTGGTTTTGACAAAGTTACCCCAAAACTCGACGAGGTCATATATTTGGCATACCAATTCAAATGGACCGAGATTGGGTTTTTTTGACTTTTTTTTATTTGATAATTTTTTTGTTAGTTTATTTTGTGTTGTAATATTTCTTTATTTGTATTATTAAATTATTAAAATTATTAAATTTAATCAAATCAATTACTCAAATCTTGAAGTTTTTTTTTCCTTTTTTAGAAATGCTTTTGTCACCTTAACTTCTTTTTTTATACTGAAATAAATCTAGGACAACTTAAGCGTCGTGCACCTTTATAGCAAGGTTGTTAAAATTGCGATTCAACTCATAAAATCATACGACAACTTAAGCGTCGTGCACCTTTATAGCAAGGTTGTTAAAATCGCGATTCAACTTATAAAATCATACGATTTTACGAGTCAATATAGGTTAAACGTGCTTAATCGTTCATAAAACTTGAAAATAAGTAAAATCAAATTAAAATCAAATAAAATTGTTAAAATCGGGTGAAATCGCGCAAAAACACGATTTCACCACCGATTTAACGCTTTCAGCACAAAAGAGAAAATGTGAATCACTGTTCCCTCCAGCTCCAGGTGTCAAGTGATTATTGGCCTATTACATAGTACAGATATATAACAAAATCAAAACAGTTGACACGTAACACGTTCTTTCTTCATCGATTTTCACACAAGACAACATTTGAAAATATCAAAATCCCTAAGTCACTAAATCCTTATTCTCCTTCTCTCAGCCATCCAACCTAAACCCAAAATAAACCAACTCTCTCTCAGGTTAGACACTTTCCAAGACTTCTGTTGAAAGATACAGACACCCTTTTGTATTTTTTTTTTGGGTTTGCAGTGTTGAACTGATAAATGAAGGGAGAGGATCAGGTGAGGTATTTGTTCGGGATTTCTTTATCTGATTGGCCTAAGTGGCAACAGTTTCTTATTTGCTCTTTCGGGTTCTTCTTTGGTTATCTCATTAATGGCATCTGCGAGGTTTGTTTCTAAGTTTTATCATTGTTTATCATTTTGGGATTTTTTTTTATAAAGTGAGGACATGTTGTTTGTTTCTTGTTTGACTTTGACGGCCAATTCTTGTTCTTGTTTTTTTTTCCTGGTGTAATTGGTTAAATTTCCATGTCTTGAGCGTTTAATATCCACATGCATCTAACATTTTTGTTATACTCTGTTTGGTTGCTGAGAATGAAACTGATGCAACGCAAAGTTTTATTTTATTTTTATTTTGGGCTTTATTGATGGCAAAGTCTCACAATTTTTGTTTTCTCTTAAATTTTTGTTTCTCAAGTCTATCGAGTCAATTTTCTGCTTCTAGTCATTATTTTGTTAAAAAATAATGTTTTCTTTGGGTGTTCCTTGTATAGTCTTTTATTTGTTTTGACCTTAAAATTATGAAAATTGAATACCAGCATATCAGTAATGTTTTTTTTTTGTTTTTATTTGATTCTCATTGCTTGGAGCCTTTGATCTAATCATTGACATGTCACATTTTCAATTGGCTAATTGCAGGAATATGTGTATAATCAGCTCCAATTCAGGTACATAACTATTGTTCGTATTTCTATATTAATTATGTTATGCAGTAATTTTTATGCATATTTGTTTTTTCTTTTGGATTTTCAGCTATGGTTGGTATTTCACATTTATACAAGGATTTGTGTACTTGGTGCTTATATACTTGCTGGGTTTCAACCCCAAGCAAACGGTGAACCCATGGAAAACTTATTGGAAACTCTCTGCTGTTCTTATGGGTTCTCATGGATTGACTAAGGGGTACCTGGCTTTTCTTAACTATCCAGCTCAAATCATGTTCAAATCCACAAGGTAAACTTAGTTCTCATCTGTCTCTTGTCCTACTAAGTTGGATGTGAAAGGTCTTGTTTTTTTTAAGATCTCTTGCACATGATATACCAGTAGATTGTTTGTTTAAAATTTGTTAATTATTAGTTAATGAAAAGTTATTTAAATTATATATGAATTTTTATTTGAACCATGTATTTTAAAATGCTTAAATTATGTATGAATTTTTATTTGAAACATGTATTTTAAGGTGTTTGAATTATGTATGAATTTTTATTTGAAGCATGAATTTTTTTAATGTATTTTAAAATTCTTTACGATTTTACGATTTTACGATCTGTTTTTACAATCCAACTTTGTTTTGTATTTTTCATGCCGTATTAAAATCACGATTTTAACAACCTTGCTTTATAGGAATATCTACTGTTAAAAAAATGTCAATTCTGGAAATTAATTTTGCCGTGTTTCCAACACTCTTGTATTGTAAAGAAAGGGACCCACTCGTATGGAAATATTTGTAATGGAATAATTCGACCATCAGTTTCATATATATATATATATATATTGAACAGTCGTTTTCCTTGTGGATGGTCAAAGCAAGCTTCACAGAAATTTCATTGCCAAATACAAAATATAAAAACATCTCTGAACATTCAAAGTAAGTTGTTAGCGCTTAAGAAATTTCATTTCTTACATATTTTTTTATATAAGAAGATTTGGGGTCAAGAAAAAGGACAGACCAAGTTGTTGTTATTCAAGATTGTATTTTTTTTTTCTTACTAAAGAAATTGTATGCATAGAACAATCTATGATTGTTACATGTTTTTTTTATTGCAGCAAAATTTCAATTAAGGTTTTACCCTTAGTTTTAAACCTCGGCTTGGCCCGACAGGTTGACCCAGGATTCAGGACTGATACCAAACCAAGTTTATGAAAAAATAAGGAAAGTTAAAAACTTGGCAGACCCGGCTGACCAGATCAAAAACCCGGTTACAATTCGTTGACTATTTTTTTTTTTTTACTAAAATGATATCGTTTTGATTTATAACAAATATTAGGGTTGACTTGGGTGATCTGATCAAAACTCGAAATCCGAATCTTGAACCGGGTCGATCACCAGACTGAGTTTAAATTTTTACGTCATGAGATACCAAGTGGAGTTGAAATTTGAACAACACTTATGTGGCTGATTCATAGTGCTGGATTTCTGTTATTCATTTTTTTTTAGTTAATTGGGTGTAAATTCCATGAAAAGAAGTCAATGTATGTAACAGTTAATTAACAGATGAGAGGAGTTCATTGTTGCCCGTTTACTTGAACTTCTTTTTATTTTTACTTAAATATCAACAATATTTAAATATTTTTTTATATTAAAAAAATTGATTTAACCCACATCATGATGGGGTCAATAATAACTATAAAACCCTACTTTTATATTAGCAAGTTAATAGTAAGTAGTAGAGAGAAATAAAAAAAAAACAATAAAGAAATTAAGAACAACTAACATATGTAAATTTCTTTAAATACTATTTTCTTAAAAAAAAGAATGAAAACCATGATGTTTAGGGGAAAAAAAAAATTAAACCGAGTTTTGATTGATTTGATGAACTCAAACTCAACTTAATTTGAAACCCAACCCAACCTCCTTCTTGGTAAAGAAATCAAAGGAAGTTCTAGTAAGAGCAAAAATTGAATCTATTAGCCCATAGACTTGCTGCAAATGCAAGGATATTATCTACTCTTGAAAAAAATGTCAATTTTGGAAATTAATATTGCCGTGTTTCCAACATTCTTGTATTGTATAGTCAACAATATGCAATTAATTTTGGAGGAAAGTGTTTCCATACAATTAATTTTGGACCTAATTGTATGGAAATATTTGCAATTGAATAATTCAACCTTCAGTTTCATATACAATATATCCTGAACATTCGTTTTCCTTGTTGATGGTCAAGGCAAGCTTCGCTGAAATTTCTTTGCTAAATACAGTGTAGAAAAACATCTCTGAACTAAGTTGTTAGTGCTCAAGAAATTTCATTTCTTACACAATTTTTTATATATATAAAATGACTGTGGGGTCAAGAAAAAGGACAGACCAAGTTGGTTTTTTTTCTTTTTTTACTACGGAAACTGAATGAACAGAAGAATCTAAGATTGGTTTGTGTATAAATACTACTAATAGTGCCTTTCTTTATTTCTCATCTCTCCCCAATCGTTCATCATTCCAAATATACTTTGAATCCTGAAAAGCCAACATGAAGTTTTCATTATCCCTCACTCAATTTCTCTATTCCATTTTGTTTCTCTTCCATTTTCATACATCAATTTCATCATCATTCTCCTCAAATCACTCCTCTTCTAATCATTTGTGTGCTCATCACCAAAGTCTTTCTCTCCTTCAATTCAAACAATCCTTTCCCATTAATAGTTCTGCTTCTTCGAAGGTTTGCCAACCCAAGACAGAGTCATGGAAAGACGGTACAGATTGCTGCTTGTGGGATGGGGTCACTTGTGATAGGAAAACCGGGCAAGTCACTGGACTGAACCTCTCTTGCAGCATGCTTTACGGCACCCTCCATTCCAATAATTCTCTCTTCTCTCTTCATCATCTTCAGAAGCTCGATCTCTCTTTTAATGATTTCAACTCCTCCCATATTTCTTCTCGATTTGGTCAGTTTTCCAATCTGACACATCTTAATCTAAATTCTTCCAATTTCGTAGGCCAAGTTCCATTAGAAGTCTCCCGTCTCTCCAAATTGATTTCTCTTGATCTCTCTTGGAACTTCGATCTAAGTGTAGGACCAATTTCTTTTGACAAGCTTGTTCGAAACCTAACCAAGCTTAGACAACTCGATTTGAGTAGGGTAAACATGTCACTGGTTGTACCCAGTTCCTTGATGAATCTGTCTTCTTCTTTGTCATTTCTTTCCCTTGAATTTTGTAGACTGCAAGGAAAATTCCCATCCTCAATGGGAAACCTTAAGCACCTCCAGTATTTGAATCTTGCATATAACAATTTTACTGGTTCAATTCCATATGATTTTGGGCATCTCACTAAGCTGGTTTCACTTTCTCTCTCTGGAAACGACTATCTAAGTGTAGAACCAGATTCTTTTGACAAGATTGTTCAAAACCTAACAAAGCTAAGAGATCTCAATTTGGAGTCTGTAAATATGTCTTTGGTTGTACCTAATTCCTTGACGAATCTGTCCTCTTCTTTGTCATCTCTTTCCCTTTCGGGCTGTGGATTGCAAGGGAAAATCCCAGGTAATATCTTTCTCTTCCCAAACCTTGAATCACTCTATTTGTCATACAACGAAGGCCTCACAGGCTCGTTTCCTTCCTCCAATGTGAGTAATGTCCTCTGGGTGTTGGTCCTTTCTGATACAAGAATTTCAATTTATCTAGAAAATGACGCCATCAGTAATTTAAAGTCGTTAAAGTATATGATACTTAGTAATTGTAACATTGTTGGGTCAAAACTAGCTCTGTTTAGTAATCTTACACGGCTCTTTCAATTAGACCTCTCAAACAACAATTTTAGTGGTCAAATCCCATCTTCATTTGGAAACCTTGTGCAGCTTGGTTACTTGGATCTCAGTTCCAATAATTTTACGGGTCAAATTCCATCATCACTTGGAAATCTTGTGCAGCTCGGTTCCTTGAATCTCAATTCCAATAACTTGAAGGGTCAGATTCCAGATTCTTTCGCTAACCTAACCCTACTTAAAGAGTTAGATTTATCAAACAATCAACTCCAAGGCCCAATCCATTCTCAACTAAGTACCATTCTAGATCTGTACCGATTATTTTTATATGGTAACTTACTCAATGGGACGATACCATCCTTTTTATTTGCTCTCCCTTCTTTATGGAATTTGGACCTTCATAATAATCAATTCATAGGCAATATAAGTGAATTCCAACACAATTCATTAGAATTCCTTGATTTGAGCAATAACTCATTGCATGGTCCAATCCCAAGTTCAATTTTCAAACAAGAGAACTTGCGATTTCTTATTCTTGCATCCAACAATAAATTGACATGGGAGGTTCCTTCTTCAATTTGCAAGTTAAAATCCCTTCGAGTCCTGGACCTTTCCAACAATAACTTGAGTGGTTCTGCACCACAATGTTTGGGAAACTTCAGCAACATGCTCTCAGTTTTGCATCTAGGCATGAACAATCTCCGAGGCACTATTCCATCAACATTTTCAGAGGGAAGTAACTTGCAATATCTCAACCTCAATGGCAATGAATTAGAAGGGAAAATACCATTGTCTATCGTCAACTGCACAATGCTGGAGTTTCTTAATCTTGGTAACAATAAGATTGAGGATACATTCCCCTATTTCCTAGAAATGCTTCCAGAGCTAAAGATTCTTGTTCTAAAATCCAATAAACTCCAAGGTTTGATGAAGGGTCCGACTACTTTTAATTCCTTCTCTAAATTACAGATTCTTGACATCTCTGAAAATAATTTGAGTGGACCATTACCAGAAGAGTTTTTCAATAGTCTTAAAGGAATGATGAATGTCGATCAAGATATCATTTACATTACGGCAATAAATTCCTCTGGCTACACCTATTCAATAAAAATGACATGGAAAGGGGTGGAAATTGAGTTTGTGAAAATCCAAAGTATCCTCAGAGTACTTGATTTATCAAACAACAGTTTCACCGGTGAGATTCCAAAACCAATTGGAAAGCTTAAAGGACTTCAACAACTTAACCTCTCTCACAATTTCCTTACAGGCCATATCCAATCATCATTAGGGTTTTTAACCAATCTACAGTCATTAGATATGTCTTCAAATATGCTTACGGGAAGGATTCCTGTGCAGTTGACAGATCTAACATTTCTTGAAGTCTTAAACCTTTCACAAAACAAACTCGAGGGGCCCATACCTGGTGGAAAGCAGTTCAACACGTTTGATCCAAGCTCATTTAAAGGAAACTTGGGTTTATGTGGATTCCCAATGCCAACAGAATGCAACAATGGCGTGGTACCACCATTACCGCCATCAAACTTTAATGAAGGAGATGATTCAACATTGTTTGAAGATGGGTTTGGATGGAAAGCTGTGGCAATGGGGTATGGATGTGGGTTTGTATTTGGAGTCACAATGGGTTATATTGTGTTTAGAACAAGACGACCTGCATGGTTTCATAGGATGGTTGAACGTCAATGGAATCTGAAGGCAGGAAGAACAAAGAAGAATGCTCGCATATATGGTGCAAGAAGAAATTAAAACATGCATTTGGTAAATTCAAGTAAGTTTTGCACGCTTTTGATATTTTCAGGTTTTATTAGCAAAGTTTGTGTGAGACTATCTTTTCTTTGCAATTTCATTTGATAATTAAGTCTAACATTTCTAATTCTATGAGTATAGAACTATAAGTATTCATGACTATTGACTATAGTTATATGTTTTTTTTTTTTTATTGCAGCACAATTTCAATGAAGGTTTTACCTCACGAGATACCAAGTAGAGTTGATATTGGAACAACACTGAAGTGGCAGATTCATAGTACTGGATTTCTGTTGTTCATTTTTTTTTTTACTTCTATGAAAAAAAGTCAAAGAATGTAATAGTTAATGTATGTTGTAGTTTATGTTAACTATAAAACCATGCTTTATATTAGCAAATCAATATTAATTAGTAGAGAGAAATAGAACAAAAACAATAAAGAAATTATGAACACCAAATATAGTTAAATTTCTTTAAATGTATAAAAAATATTTTATAAGTGATAATACTAGTTTTGAGACACGCCAAAATGAACTGGTATAGAAAATTTTAGTATCAAACGAAGATTTGGAATGAATTTCAGAACGGTATTGTAAACCTTATCATAAAGCTTCCTTCACATTACACTCCTGACCTGGAAATAACAAATATTTCGGTTCTCAATTCTCTCTCTGTGCAAGCACATGGAGTCTGAGAGACAATGGTAGGGGAAAAGGGACCTTATTCTGCAGTAGCACTTCTCTTAGTCTTCCAATCTTCCTGGTGATTTTGCAGGTTTTGTTGATGAGTTTAAGGCTTTTAGGCCTCTAGGAACTGTGTGTTGTTACTTATTTTTGAATCCCCACGTAAAAAAAAGATCATCAAAAAAATATATATTCAGAAAAAAACCAAAAATAATAGCAGTTAGAAGAGGTTATCAAAGTTTAGAGTAATTGAGGACTGAATTAAATAGTTTAGAAAGAACAAGGACTGTGCTGTAAGTGGTGCTAAAATCTAGGGGTCCAATTAAACATTACTCAGGGGCTTGATTGAAAAATTGCGAAACCCCAAGGATCAAATAAAACATAGCCATTTGAATTGGAAAATGGAGCCGTTTCCTGGACAACTGTTCATTGCCTTCTTTCTCAGCAACTGTTTCGGCAGTAAAGGCAGTGGAGACGTTTCAGCAGCAAAAGCACTAAATTGCTTCAGTTATGGGGCACGTTTCACGGCTACTATTCCTCTGCATGCCGTTACCAAGCCGACCGTTACCACCGCATGGCATTCTCTGGCCTTATAAAAGCCAGAGAAAGGCCACGACCGAAAGGGGAAAAAAGAGAAGGAAAACACAGAGAACGGGAGGAAGTGAAAAAAAGAAAAGGAGAGAAGAACAAAAAACCAGAGAGAGGAGGAACAAGCAAAGAGAAGAACAGAAAAGAGAGAACAGGACGTACAACACAGAGGGCTGCACCGAGGATACCAGGAGGAACAAGCACCGAGAAGAACAAAACAGAGAACACAAAAACACAGAGGAACCAGAGAGGAGAACGACTAGAGAGAAACCAAAAAAAGACACAGGCAGAATTGAAGAAAGGAGCGTTAACGACCAACAACCTCACATCTTCGTCTGTTTCAGTTTCCAACGATTCCGTGTAGAAGTTTCAGCGCCATCGTCTTTGTCTGTCTCGGTTAAGGTAAGTTTCATACATTCCTCCCACTTTGCATTTTAATTACATTGGTACTGTGCATCTTCATTTATAATTAACTTCTTCCTGTAGCAAGCGTGCTGTACATTTCACGCACGCCTCTGTTTTGCCCACCCGGTTTCTTGACTTGAGCAGTGACCTGGTGAGGCCTTTTGATCCAGCTCAGTTACATATTACGAGCTAGACTCAGCCTAAAAAAAATAGAGAGAAAGAGTGGTGGTTTTATCGTGTATTTATTTTATTATTTATTTTTTTAAAAAAATATATAAATTTGGTATTAAATACTTAATTTTCTAATAATTGTTGTAAAAATATATATATCTGAAAAAAAATTTTGTTTTTATACATACGATCAAGTTTTTCAAAGAAAAAAAAACTATTAACGTAGTTCAATACAACATAGAAATAAAAAAATGTCTTATCATGTATTTGCGGCTTTAATAACAAGTTTATTAAAGTTACGAGAACTGAGTCAATATTTCAAAAATAAAAAAAAATATTTTGTTTTTTTTTAATATATAGGATTATGAACTTACACGTAAGACGTATTCCTAATATTAAATAAAAATTACTTTTTTTGCGATGATTAGAATTGTTAGATTTTACCATGTAAGATAAGAATCTCCTCACTGAGAAGAGCTTTACTCGAACAATAGACAGACTGGAGAAAAAAAAAGCACGACAATACCTTAGAATATATCAAACAATTAAACAATGCAGCTTACCTTAGGTAGAAAGCACTTGTGGTGCTAATACATTTTCTTTACGCAACCAGTTCTCGTACCTAATTTCTAAGATCAGTTAGGGTTACTAATAACCAAAATATTAGATAACAACTCATATTATATCCATACAAAGATAAAAGACAAGGAATTCTTGTCTTTAATTTTTCTTATTTTTCCGGGATACCAACATTAAGAGTGGATGCTATCGCGAATATGTGATACTGTTCTTGAGAATAATCTGCCCCATAAAGATCCATTTGATCTGATAGTGAAGAAAGGTAAGCTATGGCCTAGTGTAGTCTTTGTAGAGAAAATTAGTGGTGATGATTGATAATAAGGATACAAAGAAGATGAAGATGAGTGTGAACTGCTTGAAGGATCGAAGTGCAGCCATTTGGAAATTTGGCTGTGGAGTTTGTTAATTGTTCAATAAATGAGCAGAAGACAGCTTCTGCTCCTTGCTGTGCTCCACTTGAAGTTGATTGAATGCTAGCAAATAGGTAAATGGGCCATAGGCATTGCGGATTTTTTTTTATATTATCCCTCTCAAAAATCTGAACCTGTGGTTCTAGTTCGAGGGCTTTTTCCATATGGATATTTATATGGTATACTTTTTCCACGTAATGTGTACTTGGACAAGCTTTTTGTACTAACCATTTAGCCTAAACATGTTTAAGGTTTGTCTCTTGTACCATGTAATATTAATATTGCGTTTGATATGAGATTAAAAATTACAAGGAAAATGTTGAGGTGACAAAATAATAAATGAAGGGTGAGTTAAAAAGATGAAGTGTTTAAATTAATATACATGTTTGATAAGAATCCAAAAGAATTTAGATAATGATGAGACTTGTAATAAATTATTAGATTTATAAAAGATATTAATTAATGGATACCACACACCTTAATATATTATGAATTTAAATATAATAAATGACGAAAGATGGGATAAATACATAAATAAGTAATAAATTAAATAAATAATTAAATATGAAGTAGTGAGAATCGCTTCATTTCAAAGAAGGGTAAGGTTTCTCTTTCATGCTTGGAGGGTGACATTTAATCCCATTTATATTGAAACGTTACATATATCTTCAATATTTCTCCCCCTCTATAATTTGCATCGAACATGAAGAGGAAGAGGGTGAAAAATTCATAGATAAAAAAGGAGAGATTTTTTTTTTCCCATGTACCAGATATAACCTAAAAACAAATTTTAAAAAAATAATTTTTTTCTAGAAAATACCAATCTTAATTCATAGTCTGTATTTATTTTCTCTTGATAAAAAAAAAAACAAAAACAGTGAGGATATATAGAGGAAAACACGTCTTCTTATATTTTTTTTTATTTTAAAGATACAAAAATTTATTCTAAAAATATCATAGAAATGAATTTATTTTATATATATATTGAACAGTCGTTTGCCATATTTAACAGCCTCTCCATTCATCCATATCCATGCCTGCTATTTCAAGCACATTTTCAGTGGAAAACTATATATACCTTAAATTAAACATATATCTTGTGAAATCATATAAGTATTAATTAATGATTCAAGGATTGACTTGAAAAAATCACAACTCAAAATCCTAATCCGAACTAAGTTTCAACTTGCACATATCTTTAAAATAACAAACTCTATTGATTCTATCCGAACTAATCCTTTTCTTAATTAAATTTTGTTTTTAATTTCATCCCTCAATATTTGATTTCAATTTATTTTTTGTGTTAAATTTGGTCTCTATTCTTTTTAGTGGTATTTATTTTTTTGGATCATTTTTTTAATTTTTTTTTCAATTTCATCCCTCAATATTTTATTGATTAAGAATTTTGCTTCATTATAATGTTTGCCTTCTAAGGGGTTAGTCTTGGTCTCATAACCATGGTCATGAGTTTTGAAAGTTAAAATAAGTTGATTTTGGTTTATAGGTTATTTTTTATTATTTTTTTCAGTTTCAATATTGATTTATTTCAAATTGATCTTCGTGCTTTTTTTTACTTTCCTTTCTATTGGATTATCCCAATTCTATGCCCATGATAGTAGAGTTAATAGATTAACTTGGGTTGACTAAATTTTAAAAAAAAAATTATATTTTTTCCAATTAAATCCTTCAACGCTGAGTTATTTTATAATTGAGCTTCATAATTTCATTCAATTTGTTTTCAACAAGGTTACTCTAGCATCACGACCAAGTACCAAAATTTGCATGCTGCTAGGGTCGGTTTATTTTTTTTTACTTTTTTGAATTATATTGTTTCTTTAATTTGGTCTTTTAGTATTTTATTTGCTATAAATTGAGCTTCAAACTTTTTTTTCATTTTTCTTTCCGTAGGGGTTATCACGTTCTCATTTAATATTTGTTTTGTTATCAAATAAAATCCTTCAACATTTGATTTTTTTAATATGTTTTCAATTTTATCCTTTAGCATTTGATTGATTGAGAATTGGTCTTCATGCTCTGTTTTTTTTTTTTTGCTTTTTTTTCTATGAAATTATCTCAATCTTGTGCCCATGATCACAGGGTTAGTGATTTAACCAGTTTGATATGGATATTTTTTGCTTTTTTATTTTTTTATTTTTAGTTTTACTCTTCAACATTGTATTGTTTGATAATTGTATTTCATAATTTTATTTAGTTTGGTTTCAACAAAGTTACCCCCAATAACTTGACCAGGTCATATATTTGGCATACCAATTCAAATGGGTTGAGATCGGGTTTTTTTAATTTTTTTATTTGACAATATTTTTATTAGTTTATTTATTGTTGTAATATTTTTTTTATTTGTATCATTAAATTATTAAACTGAATCGAATCAATTACTCAAATCGTGAATTTTTTTTTTTGCCTTTTTAGAAAAGCTTTTGTCACCTTAACTTCTTTTTTTATACTGAAATAAATCAATTCAGAGTGCACCTATATAGTATTTTTTACTGTTAAAAAAATGTCAATTCTGGAAATTAATTTTGCCGTGTTTCCAACACTCTCGTGTGGTCAACAAAGGGACCCACTCGTATGGAAATATTTGCAAATGGATAATTCAACCATAAGTTTCATATATATATATATATATTGAACATTCCTTTTCCTTGTGGATGATCAAAGCAAGCTTCACAGAAATTTCATTGCTAAATACAATAAGTTGTTAGTGCTCAAGAAATTTCATTTCTTACATATTTTTTTATATACAAAGATTTGGGGTCAAGAAAAAGGACAGACGGAGTTGTTAGTACTCAAGATTGCCTTTTTTTTTTTACTAAAGAAATTGAATGAATAGAACAATCTATGATTGTTAATGTTTTTTTTTTTTTTTTATTGCAGCACAATTTCAATTAAGGTTTTACCCTTAGTTTGAAACCTCGGCTTCACCCGATAGGTTGACTCAGGATTCGAGATTGGAACCGAGCCAAGTTTATAAAAAAATAAGAAAAGTTAAAAACTTAGCAGAGTCGGTTGACCAGATAAAAACCCGGTTGTAGTCCATTGAATATTTTTTTTACTAAAATAACATCGTTTTGATTTATAAAAAAAATTAAAATTAACTTGAATGACCTGATCAAAACTCGAGATCCGGGTCGATCCGGGATGGGTTTAAAGTTTTACGTCATGAGATACCAAGTGGAGTTGAAATTTGAACAACACTTACGTGGCAGATTCATAGCGCTGGATTTCTGTTATTCATTTTTTTTCAGTTAATTGGGTTAATTAACTTACGTCATGAGAGGAGTTCATTGTTGCCCTTCTCGTAAAGCATTGTTTACTTTAACGTTTTTTATTTTTGCTTTTTTTTAAAAAAAAAAATTGATTCCATTTTTTAATGGGTTTGCTTATTTAGTTTTATCCTTTAACATTTAATAAATTTAAAATTAAATTTTATAATTTTTTTAACTTATTTTTTATTAAATTATCCTAGTCTCATTACCTGGATCATGAGTTTGGTGAGTTAACTCGAGTTATTTTTTTATATTTTTTGTTTAATTATATATATATTTTTTAATTTTATCCTTTAATAAATGGTTGATTAGAAATTGAGTTTCATAATTTATTTTGATTTACTTTTTATGAAATTATCCTAGTCATATGATTAAAGTTGCAAGTTTAGCAGTTTGTCCAAGTTGACTCAGTTACTTGTTTTTTTATTGGATTTTTTTTAATTTTATCTTTCAATATTATATAGATTGAAAATTAAATTTTATAATTTATTTAAATTTATTTTTTATAAAATTATTTTGATATCATGATCGAATATATTTTTGTCTCAATGTTTTACTGGATTGGATTGGAGATAAGAAGGTGACTGTGAACTGGACTGGATTGGAGTGGACATAAGAAGGTGAGGGATGACTCTTTAACTCTGCATGCCCACTCGCTTATGCTGTGAGTAAACTACGAGTGTAAATTATTAAGAAGTTTTCTTCCGATTTTGTGGCTTGAATTTCTTGGAAATTATATTTTAGTGAGCATGGCAATCTTCGCATAAATCTTATTGCTAAATACAATTTGGAAAAACATCTCTGAACATTCAAATTAAGCTGTCACCATTTTTAATTTTTTTTTATCTTACTATAAATATTTCACAATTAACTACCTTATTTATGAGCACTTGTGTTAGTGAATTAACTTATTAAGGGACTTCTCCTCGTGTGGAAAGATTCGCTGAATGAATTTATTGGTTACTTAATTTTGTTGTACGTATGATTATAGTTACTTTTCAAATAACTTTTCATGCTAAAATTCATGTTAATGATATTTTTTATTTTTTAAAAATTATTTTTGACATCAGCACATTAAAATGATTTGAAAACACTAAAAACATATTAATTTGAAGTTAATAAAAAAATAAAAAATTTTAATTTTTTTCAAAAGCACTTTTGAAACACAGAAACAAACAGACCCTTGTTGTACAGCTGCAGACTTATTGTGAATTGATCTTTGTATGTTTTTTTTACTTTCCTTTCTATTGAATTATCCCAATTCTATGTCCATAGTAGTAGAGTTACTTGGTTAATACAGGTTAATTAGAGTTTTTAAAAAAAAAATTATATTTTTTTTTCAATTATATCCTTCAACATTGAGTTATTTTATAATTGAGCTTCATAGTTTTATTCAATTTGTTTTTAGCTATATTACTTCGGTATCACAACCAATTTCCAGATTTTGCATGCTGACCTGGGTGGGCTCAGTCAGTTTTTTTTTTTTTACTTTTTTGAATTATATTGTTTCTTTAATTTGGTCTTTCAGCATTTTATTTGCTATAAATTGAGCTTCAAACTTTTTTTCATTTTTTTTTCCATAGGGTTATCACATTCTCATTTAATATTTACTTCATTATCAAGTAAGATCTTTCAACATTTTATTTTCTTAAATAATTTTTTTTTTCGATTTTATCCTGCAGTATGTGATTGATTGAGAATTAATCTTCATTCTTTTTTTTATTTTTTTATGGGGTTATCTCAATCTTTATGCCCATGATCATAGGATTAGTGGATTAACCAGTTTGACTCGAATTTGTTTTTGCTTATTTATTTATTTTTCAGTTTCACTCCTCAACAATGCACTGTTTAATAATTGAGTTTCATAGTTTTATTTAATTTGGTTTCAACAAAGTTACCTCGGGAACTTCGACTAAGTTACAAGTTTGGCATGCCAACTCAAATGGGTTTGGGCTAGTGGTTTTTTTTTATCTTTTTTAATTTGTTAATTTTTTTTAAGTTTATTTATTATCATAATATTTTTTTATTTATATTTTTAAATTATTAAACTCAATCGAGTAATTCCTCAGTCTTTTTTTTTTTTAGAAACAGTTTTATCAACTTAACATGTTTTTTATATTGAAAAATGTAGGACAACTTACAGCGTAGTGCACCTATATAATTTTATCTACTGTTAAAAAATGTCAATTCTGGAAATTAATTTTGCCGTGTTTCCAACACTCTTGTATAGTCAACAAAGGGACCTGATTGTATGGAAATATTTGCAATTGAATAATTCAACCTGCAGTTCCATATTGAATAATTGTATGGTTGCGAAGACTTGGAGGTCAAGGAGGAAAAGGACAGACCAGATGAAGATTGGTTTTCCCTTGTTGATGCTGGAAAAGAAAGATCTTTCCAATCCCACACTTACTCGGTAATCTTGAGGGCAAGAACCTTGCTTACGCTGTAGACTGGATTGAAGTGGACATAAGAAGGTGAGGATGACTCTTTAACTCTGCATGCCCCCTTGCTTAAGCTGTGAGTAAACTACGATCGTCAATCATTAAGAAGTTTTCTTCCTATATATTGAGGCTTGAATTTCTTGGAAATTATATTTTAGTGAGCATAGCAATCTTCGCATAAATCTTATTGCTAAATACAATTTGGAAAAACATCTCTGAACATTCAAATTAAGCTGTCACCATTTTTATTTTATTTTTTTTATCTTACTATAAATATTTCACAATTAACTACCTTATTTATTATAATTAGCACTTGTGTTAGTGAATTAAGGGACTTCTCCTCGTGTGGAAATATTCGCTGAATGAATTTATTGGTTACTTAATTTTGTTGTACAGCTGCGGATTGGACATAAGAAGGTGAAGACGACTTTGTTTATCATTTTCTTTTTCAATTATGTATACATAATCCCATAGTTTAAATTATTTATTATTTAGAATAGAAAAAGGAAAAATCAAAGTATATCAATTGAAGGAATGATAAGCAAGAAAAGTATTAAAAAAAAAAAAACAAAATATTACCAATCAAGATTTGTCAAATAACTATTTAGTTATTTTAATACTAATTAAAAGGATTAATTAATTTAAGAAATTACTATTAGGAACCTCTAAAACACTATTTAATCCATTTAGAAAATCAATATTGATTTTTTTAATATTTTTTATAATTTTAATGAATTAATATTAAAAAAAAATTTAAAAAACATCATATTAATATATTTTTAATTAAAAAACATCTTTAAAAAATAATTAAACTGCTGTACATTACCAGGCGCGCACTCATTAGTGCTCCCATTGCTTTGCGTAATTATTACTTTGCCAATAAACAACAATTTAGTTTGCGCAATTTGAAGTCAATTTGATAGAACCTTACATATTTCCATGGTTTTTACTCTTACTTTATTTAAAAAAAAATTAAAAATTTCAATTTCATTTTTTAATGGGTTTGCTTATTCTAATTTTATAATCCAGATAACTAATTTTATTTTTTAATATTTAATTAATTTAAAATTAGATTTTATAATTTTTTTCTGCTTGCTTTTTATTAGATTATAATAATTTTATTATCTAAATCAGGGGTTTAGCGAGTTAACCGGGGTTAACTCAAGTTATTTTTTTGTGTCTTTTATTTAATTGATTTTTTTTTCAATTTTATCTTTTAACATTGGGTTGATTAAGAATTGAACTTTAAAATTTGTTTTGATTTATTTTTTATGGAATTATCCTATTCACATGACTCAAGTTGTGAGTTTAACATGTTAGGCCAAGCTGACCCAAGTTGTTTGTTTTTTTTAATTAGTTTTTTTTTCAATTTCAATATTGTGTCGAATGATAATTTATTTTAATTTGCTTTCTATGGGGTTATTTTGGTATCATAATCCAATATGTTTTTGTTTCAATATTTTATAAAAAAAATATCATTTTGAAATTTTTTTAGTTAAACTATATTTTTAACGGTTGTCCAAGTTGTTTTTAGACCCGTCAAGTTGACAGAATCATATCAAATCAATTCTCACATGATTTGAATATTTTTTTTTCTACTAGAAAACATATTAGAAACACTTAAATATTTTTTATGTTTAAAAAATTAATTTGACCCACAACATGACACGGGTAAATGATCCAATGTTAATTATAAAACCCTGCTTTTAAATTAGCAAGTCAATATTAATTAGTAGACATAACTAAAACAAAAACAATAAAGAAATTAAGAACAACTAACATGTGTAAATTTATTTAAAGACTAGTTTCTTAAAAAAAGAACGAAAACATGATGTTTTGGAAAAAAAAATAAATTAAACCGAGTTTTGATTAACTCAAACTCAACTTAATTTGAAACCCAACCCATCCTCCTTCTTGGTAAAGAAATCAAAGGAAGTTCTGGTAAGAGCAAAAATTGAATCTATTAGCACATAGACTTGCTGCAAATGTAAGGATATTATCTACTCTTGAAAAAAATGTCAATTTTGGAAATTAATATTGCCGTGTTTCCAACATTCTTGTATTGTATAGTCAACAATATGCAATTAATTTTGGACCTAATTGTATGGAAATATTTGCAATTGAATAATTCAACCTTCAGTTTCATATACAATATATCCTGAACATTCGTTTTCCTTGTTGATGGTCAAGGCAAGCTTCGCAGAAATTTCATTGCTAAATACAGTGTAGAAAAACATCTCTGAACTAAGTTGTTAGTAGTAAAGAAATTTCATTTCTTACACAATTTTTTTTATATATATAAAAAGAATTTGGGGTCAAGAAAAAGGACAGACCAAGTTGTTAGTACTCAAGGTTGGTTTTTTATCCTTTTTTTACTACGAAAACTGAATGAACAGAAGAATCTAAGATCGGTTTGTCTATAAATACTACTAATAGTGCCTTTCTTTATTTCTCATCTCTCCCCAATCGTTCAGCATTCCAAATATACTTTGAATCCTGAAAAGCCAACATGAAGTTTTCATTATCCCTCTCTCAATTTCTCTGTTCCATTTTGTTTCTCTTCCATTTTCATACAACAATTTCATCATCATTCTCCTCAAATCACTCCTCTTCTAATCATTTGTGTGCTCCTCACCATAGTCACTGGACTGAACCTCTCTTGCAGCATGCTTTACGGCACCCTCCATTCCAATAATTCTCTCTTCTCCCTGCATCATCTTCAAAAGCTCGATCTCTCTGGCAATCATTTCAAAAGCTCCCATATTTCTTCTCGATTTGGCCAGTTTTCTAACCTGACACATCTTAATCTAAATTCTTCCAATTTCGCAGGCCAAGTTCCATTAGAAGTCTCCCGTCTCTCCAAATTGATTTCTCTTGATCTCTGGAAACTCCGATCTAAGTGTAGGACCAATTTCTTTTGACAAGCTTGTTCGAAACCTAACCAAGCTTAGAGAACTCGATTTGAGTTCAGTAGACATGTCACTGGTTGTACCCAGTTCCTTGACGAATCTGTCCTCTTCTTTGTCATCTCTTTACCTTTGGGGTTGCGGATTGCAAGGGAAAATCCCCGGTAATATCTTTCTCCTACCAAACCTTGAATTACTCATTCTGCGAGACAATGAAGGCCTCACTGGCTCTTTTCCTTCCTCCAATGTGAGTAATGTCCTCTGGGTGCTGGTCCTTTCTGATACAAGAATTTCAATTTATCTAGAAAATGACGCCATCAGTAATTTAAAGTCGTTAAAGTATATGATACTTAGTAATTGTAACATTGTTGGGTCAAAACTAGCTCAGTTTGGTAATCTTACACGGCTCTTTCAATTAGTCCTCTCAAATAATAATATTAGTGGCCAGATCCCATCTTTATTTGGAAATCTTGTGCAGCTTGGTTACTTGGATCTCAGTTCCAATAATTTTACGGGTCAGATTCCAGATTCTTTCGCTAACCTAACCCTACTTAAAGAGTTAGATTTATCAAACAATCAACTCCAAGGCCCAATCCATTCTCAACTAAGTACCATTCTAGATCTATACATTTTATCTTTATATGGTAACTTGCTCAATGGGACGATACAATCCTTTTTATTTGCTCTCCCTTCTTTATGGAATTTGGACCTTCATAATAATCAATTCATAGGCAATATAGGTGAATTCCAACACAATTCAATATTACAGGTCCTTGATTTGAGCAATAACTCATTGCATGGTCCAATCCCAAGTTCAATTTTCAAATAAGAGAACTTGCGATTTCTTATTCTTGCATCGAACAATAAATTGACATGGGAGGTTCCTTCTTCAATTTGCAAGTTAAAATCCCTTCGAGTCCTGGACCTTTCCAACAATAACTTGAGTGGTTCTGCACCACAATGTTTGGGAAACTTCAGCAACATGCTCTCAGTTTTGCATCTAGGCATGAACAATCTCCGAGGCACTATTCCATCAACATTTTCAGAGGAAAGTAACTTGCAATATCTCAACCTCAATGGCAATGAATTAGAAGGGAAAATACCATTGTCTATCGTCAACTGCACAATGCTGGAGTTTCTTAATCTTGGTAACAATAAGATTGAGGATACATTCCCCTATTTCCTAGAAATGCTTCCAGAGCTAAAGATTCTTGTTCTAAAATCCAATAAACTCCAAGGTTTGATGAAGGGTCCGGCTACTTTTAATTCCTTCTCTAAATTACAGATTCTTGACATCTCTGAAAATAATTTGAGTGGACCATTACCAGAAGAGTTTTTCAATAGTCTTAAAGGAATGATGAATGTCGATCAAGATATCATTTACATTACGGCAATAAATTCCTCTGGCTACACCTATTCAATAAAAATGACATGGAAAGGGTTGGAAAGTGAGTTTGTGAAAATCCAAAGTATCCTCAGAGTACTTGATTTATCAAGTAACAGTTTTACCGGTGAGATTCCAAAACCAATAGGAAAGCTTAAAGGACTTCAACAACTTAACCTCTCTCATAATTTCCTTACAGGCCATATCCAATCATCCTTAGGGTTTTTAACTAGCCTACAGTCATTAGATATGTCTTCAAATATGCTTACGGGAAGGATTCCCGTGCAGTTGACAGATCTAACATTTCTTCAAGTCTTAAACCTTTCACAAAACAAACTCGAGGGGCCCATACCTGGTGGGAAGCAGTTCAACACGTTTGATCCAAGCTCATTTCAAGGAAACTTGGGTTTATGTGGATTCCCAATGCCAACAGAATGCAACAATGGCATGGTACCACCATTACCGCCATCAAACTTTAATGAAGGAGATGATTCAACATTGTTTGAAGATGGGTTAGGATGGAAAGCTGTGGCAATGGGGTATGGATGTGGGTTTGTATTTGGAGTCACAATGGGTTATATTGTGTTTAGAACAAGACGACCTGCATGGTTTCATAGGATGGTTGAACGTCAATGTAATCTGAAGGCAGGAAGAACAAAGAAGAATGCTCGCATACATGGTGCAAGAAGAAATTAAAAAATGCATTTGGTAAATTCAAGTAAGTTTTGCAAGCTATTGATATTTTCAGGTTTTATTAGCAAAGTTTGTGTGAGACTATCTCTTCTTTGCTATTTCATTTGATAAGGATAATAAGGATACAAAGAAGATGAAGATGAGTGTGAACTGATTGAAGGAAGTGCAGCCATTTGGAAATTTGGCTGTGGAGTTCGTTAATTGTTCAAAAATGAGCAGAAGACAGCTTCTGCTCCTTGCTGTGCTCCACTTGAAGTTGATTGAATGCTAGCAAATAGGTAAATGGGCCATACGCATTGTGGATTTTTTTGATATTATCCATCTCAAAGATCTGAACCTGTGGTTCTAGTTCGAGGGCTTTTTCCATATATATATGGATATTTATATGGGATCCTTTTGTTTTGTCCCTTCCCTTCATGCAAAACTATTACAAAAAGCTTGTCAAAGTATACTTTTTCCAAGTAATGTGTACTAATCATTGAGCCTAAACATGTTTAAGGTTTGTCTCGTGTACCATGTAATATTAATATTGCGTTTGATATGAGATTAAAAATTATAAGGAAAATGTTGAGGTGACAAAATAATAAATGAAGGGTGAGTTAAAAAGATGAAGTGTTTAAATATATATGTTTGATAAGAATCCAAAAGAATTTAGATAATGATGAGACTTGTAATAAATTAGATTTATAGAAGATATTAATGGATACCACACACCTTAATAGATTATGAATTTTAAATATAATAAAGATGCGATAAATATACAAATAAGTAATAAATTAAATAATTTATTAAATATGAAGTGATGAGAATCGCTTCATTTCAAAGAAGGGTAAGGTTTCTCTTTCATACTTGGAGGGTGACATTTAATCCCATTTATATTGAAACGTTGCATCTGCTATAATTTGCATCGAACATGAAGAGGAAGAGGGTGAAAAATTAATAGATAAAAAAGGTGACATTTTATTTTTCTTGAAAATACCAATCTTAATTCATAGGGTTTAGTAACTATCTCTTTATAAAAAAAACGAAAACAGCGAGATAGAGGAAGACACATCTTCTTATATTTTTTATTTTAAATATACAAAAAATTATTCAAAAAATATCATAAAAATAAATTCATTTTATATATTTATATCTATTTTTTCAATCAAACATTTTTATTTTTTTTAGGATGTAACTTAGTCTCCATACTCAAAAGCTAGTCCCACCTCCCAAATTAAGTTCCTGTCCAGAGAGTGCAGTGCAGCAGCTGGGTTTTGTTAGAATTGCGGTAGTGGTGGTGGTTTAAAGTATTTTTTACTTATAAATATATTAAAATAATTTTTTTTATTTTAAAAAAATTATTTTTGACATTAACATATTAAAACGATCTAAAAATATAAAAAATATTATTTTAAACAAAAATAAAAATAAAAATTTTTAAAAACATGATTTACACCGAGTTACTAAATATATACAAGTTAGAAATTGCTGAAGAAAGTGGAGTCAGTCTCCATTCACAAAAACCAGTCCCAAAATACATTTCTTAGAAAGAAAAAAACCATTGAAGCCGAACCACCGCACTGCCTCATGTGTTTGACTTGAACCATGTTGTAATGGAAAAGTACGACTTATGTTTTTGGGGTTTTCCATAAGTTCGTATTTTTTTAAAATAAAAGAACAAGAGAAATTGATCTGTACTCGGCACTTGACAATCTTGCTTTGTTTGTTTTTGTAGGTACATGGAAACTATCCATACCCCATCATTTCCATGTCCAAGCATGCATGGCAAACAAAACTCTTCATATTTTATATATTTCATGATATTAATAAGAATATCAAGAACAGCCGACGCTGCTCGACCCTGTTCAAGATCTAGCAGTAAAGTTTTCCCATGAGTAGTATATTATGGCAACTTGCATTTGCATTAAGTTAGGCAAACGTAGGCAGGATGCATGTTGTTTCCTTTTCATACCCTAGCTAGGTCCAAACTTGTACGTCCTAGACCTAATTATTTATATCCAAACCCTTTTCAAAGAGGTTGGCTGATTTATACTTTGCAGTACTTGTCAATTGTAAATGATGGGACCTTCGTGCAAGCAAAAGAATTCGCCTTCCAAAGGATAGAGATCTACACCAAACTCATAATTGAAAGATATTTTATACAAATATTTATCCCAGTTTCAAAAATGGATTGACCCCTTTTTTGTTTAAAATTAAAGCAATTAAAGAAATGATTTTTATAAGCAGATTTGATGGGAATGCATAAATAAATAAATAAATAAGTACACTTTTTTTTCAATTATATGCAAGTAGGGTGAGAAAAAAAATTGAAAAATTGTTTAAACTGAAAAAATCACTTAATCGAGAAAATAAAAAAAATAATTAGAAAACTAAAAAAATAAATTTATTTCAGTTTCAATTTAAAGCTTCTGAAATGATTGAAAAATTAAAATATATATTAACTTAACAGGGTTATAAATAAAAAAATTATCTTCTAAATACTCAAACCCAAAAATTCATCATCATAGTCACACGCTGCATTCCCCCTCTTCACCCTTCTCTTTCGATCTCCCCCGCGACTCCACTCGTAGCCCACCCATAAAATTTGTCATTTTATTAAAACATGAAGTTGATATTGTTTCTAATATATAAAAAAGGAGAATAATTTTAGTGCTTGGATAAGTTTTACTTCCAGCAAACTTTTATGATTATATTTATATATATTCTTAAGTATCTACAATTATCTTATTCATTTTATAAATTTAATTTTTTGTTCTTTATTCCATAAAAATCACCTGGATTTGGCCATAAAAAACCCAAAAAACCAATAAATCTTGTAGATTTTTCTCTTTTAAAAAAACTGATTTTATTATTTATTACAATAATAAAAATTCATTGTGTTTGGCGTATTTCCTTCATCAAATGCTAAATTAATTTCTTTTTCTACAAAATGGAACAATCATGAGCAAATCCCTACCATAAGTACATGATAACAAATATTGAGTACTTTCTTCACACATGTCCCACTTGACATCGACGGTGCAGAGAAATGGAAAGTGGGAAGACAATATGTTTAACAGAAGCACGTGATCCAGGACGTGCCATCTGAGTCTCCAGCACTAGCTCTCGTCGACAGAACCACCGACACTGAAGGCCATAATAAGATTCATCAAACTCGACCTTATCCTGATAGTGAAGACTTTTAGGCCTCTTGGAACTGTGCTCGAGGATAATCTCTACCTTAAAGATCCATTTGGTCTGATAGTAAAGACTTTTAGGCCTCCTGTGTAGTCTTTGAAGACAAAATTAGTGGTGATGATTGATAATAAGGATACAAAGAAGATGAAGATGAGCGTGAACTGATTGGAGGAAGTGCAGCCATTTGGAAGGACTTTTAAGTCGGAAATTTGGCTGTGGAGTTCGTTAATTGTTCCATAAATGAGCAGAAGACTGCTTCTGCTCCTTGCTGGGCTACACTTCGAGTTGGTTGAATGCTAGCAAATAGGTAAATTGGCCATAGCTAGGCATTGTGTATTTTCTTTTTATATTCTCTCTCTCGTACATCTGAACCTGTGGCTCTTGTCCGAGGGTTTTTGGCATATGGATTATATGGGATCCTTTTTGTTTTGCCCCTTCCCTTGTCTCACAAATTTAGTGATATCTTACTACATGCAAAACTATTTTCCGATTAACCACCCCGAAGCATGGCACGAAAAGCTTCTCAAAGTACACATATTCCAGGTAGTGGTTACTTTGACAAGCTTTTTGTACTAACCATTGAACCTAAACGTGTTTAAGGTTTGTCTTGCGTACCATGTATTGTGATAAAACGACAAGAATATCTTATTATTTTTATTTATTTAATAAAATATAAAATATAAAATATTATAAATTCATAAAGTTTTCAAGTTTAAAAAACTTTTATTTAAGAAGATGCATTACAAAATAATATAAATTATATCTTGGAATCTAACCTTACAGCTTAAATTTTTTAATTAAATTGATTTTTTAACATTTAATATTATATTTGATACCAGATTAATAAAAAATTTAAGAAAATTGTTGAGGCAAAAAAATTAAAAAAGAAGTAAAGAACTAAAATGTGTTAAAAAGATGAAGTGTTTAAAGATGTTTGATAAGAATTGATGAAAATTTTGATAATGATGAGACTTGTAATAAATTAAATTTATAAATGATATTAATGAAAACCAAACACCTTAATAGATTATGAATTTAAATATAATAAATGATGAAAGATGAGATACTTATAAATAAGTGATAAATTAAATAAATAATTAAATATGAAAAGAGACTCATTCCTTCATTTGAAAAAAGGGTAAGGTTTCTCTTTCATGCTTGGAGGGTCACATTCAATCCCCATTTATATGGTTGAAACGTTTGCATCCTCAATATTTCTCCCCTCTCAATCATTTATATCGAACATGAAGAGGAAGAGGGTGAAAAATATTAATAGATAAAAAATGTGAGATTTTTTTTTCCTACCAGATATAACCTAAAAACAAATTTTGAAAAATAATTTTTTTTCTTAAAAATACCAATCTTAATTCATAGTGTTTAGTAATTATCTCCCAATAAAAAAAACAGAGGATAAATAGAGACATGCCTTCTTATATTTCTATTTTTAAAATACAAAAATTCTCACCAAGATTATAAATGAATTTATTTTGTATCTTCGTATCTATTTTTTTCAATTAAATACATTCAGGTCTCTTCTACAATTTTTTTTTATCAAGAAACACTAATTAAACACAAATAACTGATCACTTTAAAATTTGTCATGGATGTAACTTAGTCTCCATACACAAAAATTAGCCCAAATTAAATACATGTCCAGAGAGTGGAGTGCAGCAGCTTGGGAGCTCGCAGATTCAAAGAGGGTATATGATGATGCCTCTGGCTAAGTCAGAGATTCCGAGGAAAGTGGAGTCAATCTCCATACACAAAAACTAGTCCCAAAATACCTTACTCGGAAGGAAGAAAAAAAACCATTGAAGCCAAACCGCAGTACTGCCTCATATATTTGACTTCAAAGCTCGACTATTTTTAGGGGGTTTTCCATAAGTTGGTATTTTTTTAGAAAAAAAAAAACAAGAGAAATTGACCTGCACTTGGCACTCGACAAGTTGGTGAATATTTTTGTTTTTGGTAGCTGTTGTTGGTACATTGAAACTATCCGCGCCCCATCATTGTCTTGCATAAACAGAACTCTTCATATTTTATTTACTTTATGATATCATGAAGAAGAATATCAAGAACAACCGGCACTGCTCGAAATTGGTTCCTCACCATTCTTGTCTACTATGTTCAAGATCTAGCAGTAAAGTTTGCCCATGAGTATATGCTAGCAGCTTGTCTAGCAGTGAAGTTTGCCCATGAGTATTTTTATAGAGAATTTCACCAAGTTTTTCGTAACATTAATGAAAATGAGGTTAAATTCTTTTTAAATATTATATTCATTCTCTTTTCTTGCTGTATTCACTATAACTTCTTTTTACTATTCTATTTACTTCAACATGAATTTATATATTCCATGCCATTGAACTCTCTATTTTGATTAATAATTTTCATATTCTTATATTCTCCTTATTATCAATTATATATATATATATATATATATAAGGGAAGATAAATTAACATTTGTATTGTTTCAATACTTATTTGCATCTACAACATTACCAAATCTCCACTCCTTGTATTTCTTTATTAAAACAACATCTATTTCATATTTCATAATATATCTAAATAATTATTTAAAAGATTTATCAGATTTGAAAAAATCTCAGCAAAGTCTACTTTTTCCAAAATCATATCCAAAAATTTGTCCTACCATATCTTGCATAAGAGACATTCTCATAATCCCCACACAAATATCTCTAGTATATCACTAGTTCATTTATTAATACGTTAAAAATTTTCATAATTCATTCATAGTCAACTATATTAATACTAGTTTTTCTTTCATTATTATACTATATGTTTGACAAAATAAATGCATGAATGAATTTAACACAAAAAGTTTAATTTAGTAAATATTTAAGTAAAGTTGCATAATTAAACACATCTTAAAAGGAAATCTTTACCATAACATGATACTTAAATTACATAGACTATATACCTAGCAAAATATAAACTAATAACTAATGTCAGCGCGATCCCACTAAATGAGATATACCTGAATATAACATTTAAAAGTAAAACTATATACCAATTTATTATTTCATAAATGTATTTCCCTAAACTAATACAATCAATTTAATATTTGCAATGATTCTAAATTTTTGCCCCCACATTAGAAATTTATTAATCTATATATATCAAATAAGTCACCGTCAAATTATCCAAACTAAGATTTTCATTAGTTTTGTTAGTTTGTTGTCAATACAAATGACTAAATATTATATGCTTCATTATAAACACCATCTACATAACTTATTATATAATTCAAATCAATCCTTTTAATTACCATCAACACAGTTAATTAAGTGTCAGAACATCCTTTTAGGCTCTATCAATAAAGTCGATAACATCGATATCATTCCTTTAGGTACCATCAAATACGTTAAAATAAATATCACAACATCATACATGTTTGTCAATACAATCGATTAATATTAATATCATTTTTTTAGCCACCATCAATACAGTAAATTAAATGCTAAAACATCTTATATGTCTGTTAAAACAATCGATTAATAACAATATTATTTTTTTAGTTACTGTCAACATGATAAGCTATGTATCAGAATATCTTATCTATCAATAAAATCGACGAGTATAAATAGTGAAATGTTTTTACTTAATTCAAATCACAACTCTCTTTTACATTAGATTTATAAATTCTCGTTCAAAGTTGAGTCATTCGTTATGTCCATCTCAAAACATAATTCCCGTGATTTTTATTTTCAAATTTAGTCACCAATGATATACCATTTAAGAAAACTACATTAAAGAAGAAAAAATAAAAATAAAAATTAAATAGAATAAGATGCTAGGCGCCTACCTACTCCTCCAATAAACCTAGCTCCTCCCGTTTTTTATTTACCACTAATATATTTCACTTTTTCTTAACAAAATACTAAACACTCAAATATTATATATTTTATCCATAAATCCCACCTTTATAAAATCCCACCTTTATAAAATCCCACAAACTCATAACTATCCAAAATCATATTTTAAACTTCAATGTATAATTCAACTAAGTAAACACACAAATTTTAATGTACAAAATCGATAATTCTTTTCCAACCATCACCATTTCATTAATATTACAAGATTAATCATAGATGATAAAATTTATTATCAATTATCTAATTAGTCTCAAAACCATATACTTGGCATATCATAAGGTTCATTGCGTCATCATGGTTATTTCTTTGATTATTCATGAATTTACATTAAAAACAAGCTAATCTAACTAAGTCCATCAATTATAAATCAATAACACAATTTCCCTCCAATATCACACATATACTTTAATTTAAAATATACTAATAAAATCAATTAGATTCTTAGCTAGTATCTCTCTCTAAAACTATACTTTTTTCTCACTTTAATTGCTCACAATTCTTGTGTATTATGTGTTTAACTCCACTAATCTTACTTATTAATGCCTCAAGAAATTAATTTACCTAAGAAATTTAGAGAAAAAGAAAGGAAGAAAAGAAGAAGAATGCCCTTAATTTCCTCCCTGATCGACTACTTTAAATCAAGGTTGTCAATTTCGTTCTGTTTCGCCTGGAATTGCTGAAACATTCCATACCAATTCAAAAAACAGAACAAAACGAAACAAATTTCATCTCATTTTAAATCTCGGTCCGTTTCGGATTTTCGGTCAAATTCCGCCCGGAACGTTCCGGTTTCATTCCACATGTTCCGTTCCGCTCTTGAAAAGTCATTGAATCAAATTGAACCTTGTTCAATTTAATTAATTAAACCACCCAATTATAAAAAGCTCTTTTTCATTACTATTTTCAATAACAATGATATTGATAATAATATTGAAAATTATTATTACTATTTTCATTAACAATGATATTAATTTTTTAAATTAGATTTATCACTAATATATATAGTTTATATTCATGTTTTTTTTTTATGTTTATACTTTGTAGGAATTTGAGCAAAACAAGGGATGCTTTAGATTTCATTAGTCTTGATAATATTGACCTAACTTTATATTTAAAATATTTGTGTTAAAACATTTTATTTTCATAATATTTTGATATTTTGTTTAATTTGAATTACTTTAAGTTAAAAACCTATTTAATCTTGACTTTTTAGAAATATTTTAAATTTTAAAATTATATTTGTTTGACATTGTGTTTGTATTGCATAATTTATAATTAATTTATCTTGAATTTGAATTATGTTTGTTGAATATATATATATATATATATATATATATATATATATATATATATATATATATGAACAAGACAACCATGAAACGAAGACTAAAACACTCCAAAACTAAAATATTCTATTCCAATTGAGAAAACAAAACAACTACCAAAATAGAATTGACAATCTTGCTTTAAACTAGAGAGGGGGCTAGATTTTTTTTTAAATACAGTTTTTCCATTGTTCATTTTCTCTTAAATAATTCCAGGTATTTTTTCAAGTTTCTGAATAAAATTTGAAACTATATTGAACAAATTTATTCATAATCTTCAACTAACCTTTGTGAAATATCTTATTCCCAATTTACATTTATAAATTTTGTATTTATTTATTATTTCCTTTCATCCAAAACTCCATTACAATTAGAGATTTGTACTGACATATTTTATTCTCAACCTTAAGGTTACACAACTATTATTATTATTATATTATTATTTTTTTATACAATTAAATATTCATTTCAACTTGTTTAAAATACATTTTACTTCTATATTTGCTTACAATTTTAAACGGGTTTACAGGTTGGCTGACTTATACTTTATAATACTTGTCCAATATATATAAACGCAAGCAAAAGAATTCCCCATTCAAAGATGAGGGATCTACACCAAACTCATAATTGCAAGGTATTTTATAAAAATATTTATCCTAGTTTCAAAAATGGATTAACCCCTTTTTTGTTTAAAATGAAAGAAAATAAAGAAGTGATTTTTATAACCAAATTTTGATGGAAATGCATAAATAAATAAAATATGTTTTTTCTCAATTATATATAGGGACGAAGATATACATATAGTATTACAGTCTATTTTTTTATATATAGTTTCATAAAGCAATAGAAAGTGAAAATAATTATTTCCACTCCAATTTAAAAAAAACAGCAAAAATGAGATATGAAATGCGTTCTTCTGCCAATTATATATAAACAAAAAAACATTAATGTAAGATTTTTAAAATATTAGTTAAGATGGTAAAAGATTTTCCTCCTTTTTTTTAACATAATGAGAAATTTTATGGTGTTCAGAGAATAATTAGTATTATCCTATTAGTTATTTCATGTATCCACTTTAAAGAAAGAAAAAAAAACACATGACTCACAGAAAATAATAAAAATATCATCACCTAGTATTTTCAAAGAACAACACAAAAAAAAAAACAAATATATAAAAAAAGACATAATTCTATCAAAAAGGTCACTATGTACACAAAAAATTTAATTTAAATTTTTATTATTTAATATTTTCTCTCATCAAAACTCTATATTACAACTACTTTATACTTCTTATATATTAAGAGAAACATTTTGAACTAAACTAAAAAAATAAAAAAAATCTAAAACAAATAGAAAAAAAATCCTAAATTAATTAAGAAAATATGATAAACCTCCAACAATAACTTCTAAGTTACATTTGAAAGTCTTGGCTATTAAATTTTATCCTGTAAAACATAGGTATTCTAGCATATTTTAGAAAAATTTCATCATAATCCAAAAATTATAATGAAATTTATATCCATTATTATAAGGCTGTGTATTTAAAAAAAAATTCGTCATTTTTTTTTTAGTTTAAAAACAAATTAAACTAAAAATTACAATAATAAGATTTCATAAACACATGAGAGTTTCATTATTAACATACCATCTTAAACAAAAATATGTCAAAATTCAATTTTAATATATAAAAACTCATTGTATTATTTATTGCAGTAATAAAATTCATTATGGCTGGCGTATTTCCTTCACCAAATGCTAAATTAATTTCTTCTTCTACAAATGGAACAACACTCATGAGCAAGTCCCCACATAAGTACATGATCAAAAATAGTGAAGTACTTTCTTCACACATGTCCCACTTTACATCAGACGGTGCAGAGAATTGGAAAGTGGGAACACAAAATGTTAACATAAGCACGTGATCCAAGACATGCCATGCGGGTCTCTCGTCGACAGAACCACCGACACTGAAAGCCACGATAAAATCCATCAAGCTCGTCTTGATCTCGCCACGTCCCATGCTTCCGTACAATCAGTCAGTGAAAACCGCGTTTGTGGGCCCTACAATATGTCTCTCGCTTCTCATGCTTGTACCCTGTCAAGATCTGGAAACAGAAAAATATACTATAGATACTTTGACTTTTTTCACAGTCTTCAGTGTTACCCGGTTTTCGAGTATTCAGATTAAATTATACTTTGATCAGATCTTAAATTTGTCATTATTAGCGATTTATTGTTATCTTTTCTTTAAAATTGAAGCTTTGTGTGATAAATGAGAGGAAGATTACACACTAATTATATATATCTATAAAAATATATTTTAGATATATTTTATAAAAATATAAAAAAAACAAATTTATTTCGTATATATCTTCATCCTTTAACAACATGCCTATTTGTTTCTCAATTTCGGAAGAGGATTGCCCTTGTGAGATAATGATATTGATGAACACTTAATTTAGCAAAGAACTAAATTACTATATGTGAAAAATAATTAAAAAAACAACACTACAAATTACTATTTAATCTATAATAGATGTGAAAAAACAGTGTTTTCTCCAATTTTTTTAGCTTTATATTTAATTTCAGCACTTTAATTCCTCTAATATCATAAATACCTAACATGTTCACAACACAAAAAGCAAAAAAAAAAAAAAAAAAACTACACCATATATATGCATTTTTTTAATAAAATTACACTTAATCAAAACATTTAAAATTATTAACGCACATAACAACATCTAGATCATTCATGTAAAGTTATTGAACCTAGCATAGATAATGTTTATGATCTGATTTAAAGCTAGAGTTATGGATTAACAGATTAACCCGATTCAATCCAAAATAATTTTGATAAAAAGTTAATGAAACTTCATTTTGAGTTTTTTCAAAGTCAAACAAGATTTTAGTCAGGTTGTGTGTTGACTTGATAAGTTATTTAATTTTAATAAGGTCATCTCTCATCCAATTTATTTTAAACTCGACCAAAATTAGATCTTAGATCGATTCGCTAGAATTTACTATATTTTTTTTCCTTAACATGTAAATCCTTTATTATTCAAATAAAAAATACTTCAAATTTTAAAAAAGTTTTAGAATTTGTTTGTTTATACGGCTAACCACATGATTGTTATATAAGACATTGTAATAACTTTTATAGTTACAGTTTTAAAAAAGTAGGTTAAAAAAATATTTTTAGTTGTGGTATAAAAAAATAGGTTTTTAAAAATATAAGTTTGGTTAAAATTGTTGTGAGATGAATTTTTATATGTAAAATAAATAAAAAATAAGTTTTCATTGGTGAAAAACAGATTGGTTTGGAACACAATTATATGTAGCATCCAGCGCAATTACTTAAAAAAAAAAACAGAAAGTATCACAGTATTAAACAATTTCTTGATCATTTTAAACACCACTAATTTCTTTCTTTTAATTATTTAAAGTACAATAGTTTCTATTTTTGTATACTTTTCATAAGTGCATTTATTTTGAAAAAATATAAAATTAATTTTTTTAATTTTTTTATGATTTTAATAAGTTGATATAAAAAAAAAAAAATATTTTAATATATTTTTAAATAAAAATATTTTTTTAAAATAACTTATATATAATATCAAACCCTAGGAAATAATTTAATTTTGTGACACTTCAAACTTCAAAGTCAAACGTACAACAAACGCAAAAACAAAAGTCCAAAAATCATGAGAAGCAGCTAAAAAATACCAAAAAGATGATGATAGCATAGCATGCAGAAGATTACAGCCCACTCTTCTTCAACCTGTGCTATATATAACTCTCTCTCACGCATGCTTCAAAGAGAAGAGATCCTCGCACCCTATGTGTAGAGGTTGTTAAGCCTATAGCAACGCAAACATTATACATCACAGAATATTTTTTGGTTTTTGCCTAGGCTTCTTTCTCTCAAAAACAGGAGAGTGAGGGAAAACAGAAAAAATGGAAGCTTTTTACTATTTGGTTTTTGGGGCATTAAGTGCTGTAGTTTTAGGAATTGAGCTAAGCAAGACAACAAAAGATCGAATCAATACATCTCCTGCTTTCAATTCTTTCAAGAACAATTACCTTGTTGTTTACTCTCTTATGATGGGTGAGTGTTCCCTTTCTTTCATTAAAATTCAAACTTTTTAGATCTATCATTGTCTTTATATTGATCTGATGTGATTTATGTGTTTTTGATTGGTTTTTGGATGTGGGTTTATTAGCATTTTTGTGGGATTGGTTTTGTTGTTGCTGAAAGCTCAAAACTTTATGAAAACAACGAGTCGTGTAAGAATGTGGGATTTAGGCTGTGTTTTTTGTATGGCGGGGACGTTGGATCTGGATTTAGATTTGTCATAAATTTATGGGTCTTCTTTTGTTTGTTTTGTCTACTACTTAGTGGAGGGTCGGTATTTGGTGCTGTAAAGGTTTGAGCTTACTTTGCGTTTTGTACAGAAAGGCAAGTGTCTGCCTTGTAAACTGATCACGGAGATTGGATCTGGTTTCTTTGATATGTCAAAATAATGACCTCATTTGGCATTTATTTTTCATTTTGATTAGATACTTGAATGATCTTGTTTATTTTGTTGAATTTTAGTTAAGCAGTTTTTTAAGGCTTTAGCTGGATTTGAAATTTCTTAGTTCTTGCCTTTAGTATCAGAGTAGAGCTTGGTAATTCAGTTGTTTCAACAATTATGTTCATGATAAATTAATGTTTTTTGTGGTGACAGCTGGTGATTGGTTGCAAGGTCCATATGTTTACTTCCTTTACACTACATACGGCTTTGGGAAAGGGGATATTGGGCAGCTGTTTATTGCTGGTTTCGGGTCCTCCATGCTGTTTGGGACAATTGTTGGATCGTTGGCTGATAAACAGTGAGAGTTTCCTCTGAGTTTTGTTATTGTTCTCTAAAAGTTCTCTTTCGTTTACTAAGTGTGCTCTGCTTGGTTTTATTTCAGGGGTCGAAGGAGGGCATGTGTGACTTATTGCATTACCTATATTCTGAGCTGCATTACCAAGCATTCTCCTCAGTACAGAATTTTAATGATAGGCCGTATCTTGGGAGGTATCGCCACTTCTCTCTTATTTTCATCATTTGAGTCATGGCTGGTTGCGGAACACAATAAGGTAAAGGATCGTGTTTCTGCTGTAGTGCTATTTGTTATTACTGGCTGCATTTAGGTCTAGAAGAACAAATAATCAAGTGATCACTTGGTAGATCAGAGAACCTCCTAAAATTATTTGGTTCAAGATTTCCAATCCAAGTTTCTGCTATAGGCAGTTTCTACGTGCTAGTCTTTGCTAAAATCAATTCAATCAATCAGTAACTGATGCGTGATTACCTTTGAATGCTACCTATCTTAATTCTTCTTTATTTCGCTTAACTGGTGCAGAGGGGCTTTGAGCAACAATGGCTATCACTGACATTTTCAAAGGCGATTTTTCTGGGAAATGGTCTTGTGGCAATTTTGTCTGGATTGTTTGGAAACCTTCTTGTAGATACATTTCAACTGGGTCCTGTGGCTCCTTTTGATGCTGCTGCATGCTTTCTTGCAATTGGAATGGCTATTATTATGTCATCATGGTCAGAGAACTATGGAGATCCTTCAGAAAACAAGGACTTGCTTGCCCAATTTAGGGGTGCTGCTGTGGCCATTGCTTCTGGTAGAGTCCTCTAGTTGCTTTGCATGATGCATTCATTGTTCCTTGTGGTGTTTGGCAAGCTAGTTTTATTTTCAGTTTGTTTCTTCCTTGCTTTCGACATCCCTTCCACATTTTTTTCCCTATTCCTTTTTTCTTCTTTCCTCTGAATTATGTTAAATGCTGTTCAGATGAAAAAATTGCTTTGCTGGGTGCCATTCAGTCTCTGTTTGAAGGTTCTATGTATACCTTTGTGTTCCTTTGGACACCAGCTTTGAGCCCAAATGATGAAGAGATTCCTCACGGATTTATTTTTGCTACATTCATGTTGGCCTCAATGTTGGGAAGCTCTCTTGCATCTCGGTTGATGGCCCGCTCATCACCCAGAGTAGAGAGCTACATGCAGATTGTTTTTGTTGTTTCATCAGCCTCTCTTTTGCTTCCTATTGTATCCAGTGTATGTATAATTTCCAATCCATTCTTGTACTCCTTTCTTGCCCCTTTCAAATTCTCTTATTAATCTTCAGTTTCTCTGACATGGAACAGTTCTTAGTGCCGCCACCTAAAGAGAAAGCTGAAGGCATCTCATTCTCAAGCTGTCTCCAGATACTCGGCTTCTGTACCTTTGAGGCTTGTGTAGGGATATTCTGGCCTTCCATTATGAAGATGAGGTCCCAATACATTCCTGAGGAGGCCAGGAGCACCATTATGAACTTCTTCCGCATTCCACTCAATATCTTTGTGTGCATTGTTCTGTACAATGTAAGTTACTAGCTTTACTGTGTATCATGACTCATTAGGAGTAGCAATTGTAGAATTGCTTATAGAGCTGAAAAAACCCAGATTAATTTCCAGGAATTTATGCCAGTGTATATAAGTTTTGATAACCCGCAGTGGAAAAAAGTTCACTGGTTTATCATTCGATTGGTTAAGACTAACCCCATTGGTAGCCATCTTCAGCACGACCAATCTGTAACCTGGAAGTAGTTTTTTGCTCCATGCTTACCATCTTCCCCCTCCCACCCATCCAACCATGACTGGAAACACTGAGTGTCTCTTGTTTTCTGTTACTAACTTGTTCTTTGGTTTTTGATTTGAAGGTTAATGCTTTCCCTATCACCATTATGTTCGGCATGTGCTCGATTTTCCTCTTTGTGGCATCGATCTTGCAGAGGAGGCTCATGATGATTGCGGACAAGACAAGTAAATCTTTGCCTTAATCTTGCTACTTCTGCTGAACTTTGATATAAATGCAGTGCTCAGTTCATTTTACATTATATTGTGCGTGATGCATGGTGGGAGAAGATATGGTGCTAATGGTTCCAATATTTGCCTGTTGTAAATTATTACAGAGACAGAAGAGCGGTCGATGAAGGAAAGGGATACCGAGGCAGAGCCGCTAAACATCTGATTAATCTCTATACAGTAGACCGAAGATTTCTGGAAACAACCATCCAAGTCATTCTATACATTTGCTGTGCTTCCAACTAGATGTGATTTAGCCTTGAAATTTAACAAGGAGACTATAGTGGTCTGTCCTCCAGAGAAAAAGGAGATACAAATGTCTCTTGAGCTTCTATAATTATCATTCTTTTTTGACTGTCACCTGTTTGACAGAGTAGTGTATTAGCAGTCTTTTCTTTCATCCCCTCCTTTGCTTGTTAAGGAATTTGACATGTCTACAAAGTAATTCATGTTCTATTCTTTTCAAAGCTTGGTCTATAATTTTGTATCTATTGAAAAGTGTATCTGGCTTCTTATAATAATAATAGACTTGCCTGCTTTTTCATTGGTTTGGGTTGAAATGATTTTTTTGAGTGTTTTTTAGGAGATGGCCGGCCATGCAAAATCACCAAAATGCTAAAAAACACATGCGATTTACTAGCAAAGAAAGTTGAGTGGTTTGGCACTTGAACTGATGATTCGCTGTTGAATGCCAGTAGAGATCAATGCTTGTGACACCATTTAGCTTTTCATGGAAGGTTTAACGTACTGAGATTTAAAGACGAGAAAAGAGGAGAAAAACTCATAAGAAAATAAGGAGAGAAATCATCAATTTCGTTATTTTTCAGCAACAAAACTTGTTTCTGTTATTTTGTTAACTAGGTTATTACTCGTACTACACTGCGGCTTGAAAAAAAAAAATAACATCTAGATTTCTTGATATTATTATTAAGTTTGGTACAATAAATTAAACTTGAGAACTCTTCTTTACTTAGCTCAGGTATTAAATTATACTGCGTGGAATTTGCTGAGATTGTAAAAAAGTAACAGACGATACTTTACCCAATAGGCTGCAGCCTGAATTCCGACCACGGCTAGAAGAATGAGCGAAGGGGTTTTTTGGGTTGATACTAGAAGGACTGTAATCTTTTTGCCCAGTGGCAAGGAGCAAGGCATGCTTTTGTGCACAAGAGTCAACACGCCACTCAACACAAGCATTTCAGCAAAATGGAAAGCTCCTGGGGCCACACCGCAACCTTGAAAACCAAAAGTCATGGTTTTCCACCGAGACGATCGGACAAGTTGGGATAGGCAGTGATGGGAGTGCTGATTCTGAGACTGATTCAGCCATGATAGCTGAAGAAATATCCCATCAACATGGAGATGCTATTTGGGATGTCTGTCAGATCATGGATGATATTAAATTGCTTCTCAGTAGCCACCGTGAATTTGTAAATAGCAAATTAAGGAACTATTAAGAAAAGATATAAAGAAAACACTGTGCAAAAAAGATGGACTAACCATATAAAGAAACTTGAAGTGTAGGAGTAAAATTAAGAAACTATTTTGTTGAGGGACTACTTGTATAAAATATAAAACCTATAAGGACCTCCAAAGGTCAGTAACCTCTCATTTTCTATTGTTCCCTCCTCCTGCCAGGTTTATAGGCAGGGAAGAGGATGAAGGCGATAAAAAGCTAATCTTGATCAGAAATTCTCCACGGATCAAGAGAGAATGAGAGCAAAACAAGAACAGCCCATGATCAGCAACGAAGCCAAGAAGACAAGGGATCAGCCAAATCTGACAGAATGTCAGTCTTGTGGTCTCCGCATCTCCTCCCATAAAAGACTCGAAATTTTATACAGTGAGTGGCGAATCATCCTTCTTTGTACAAAATGTTTTAATCTTGTTGAGTCTTCCAGGATTTGCTCTTATTGTTTCAGACAATCATCTGATAAGACTAAGTGTTTTCGTTGTTGCCAATGTAAGAGGGTTGTTCATAAATCTTGTTTTGCAAAACGTAAGGCTGTCACCCCTTGGTCGTATTCTAGTTGTGATGGTGGTGGTGATTTTTCTGTTTGTATAGATTGTTGGGTGCCTAATTCGGTTGCTAGTAAGAGGGGGGGAGTTTGTACGGATAGCAAGAGGAAGAGTGTTAGGGTTTTGGGTAGAAGTTTGGAGGATGCTAATTGTGTGGTACAGGAGAAGGTTGAGGCTGCGGTTAGGGCTAGGGATTTGGCTGTGAGGAAGGCGTTGGAGGAGAGGAATGCGGCGGATGTGGCCAGGAAAGCATTGGATATGGTGGCTAATAATGGGGTTGTTAAGGAGAATAATGATGTTGATGATTTTGAATTGGCGTTTCGGTTGCATCGAGCAATAAATAGCTCGCCCCGGATATCGAGTAATTTGTGCTCGGTTAATTCAAGTTGTTTGGGTGTTGCTAGGAGAGGGGAGGGTAATGGTAAAACGCGGATTAGAAATTCCGATTTTAGGAATCCCAGTGCTTGTGGAAAGCTTGATGATTTTCTGAGTAAAAGTGTGGATGTGGAGTGTCGGAAATCGAATGGAATTGGTGATGGTAAAATCAGACCTAATGTTAAGAAAGATGGAAATGCGGGCAAGTGTTCGAAGATGGGAGAACAGAGCTTTTTCAGCAAATTGATAGACTCAAGGGGGAATGACCATAGTGTGAACTCTGGTTCTCAATCTTTTAGGGAACGAAATGAGTCTATGACACCTGATGATAAAAGTTGCAAGGTAAAGAATGATCGCTATCTGCTGAAGTATAGTAGGAGAAAGTTAGATGAGAGGTTAATTCCAGATGGTGGACCCAAGTTCATCTATGAAGGCTTGCCCTCAGGACTTGCACCTCAGCAATGGAACAGTTGCTAAGGTGTTCTAAAGAATTGTTGGGGATCTGTCAAGGATGACACCAAATCTGTAGATTTACCTATAATTTTCCAATAGGTTCTCAACTTTTGAGGTTTCAAAGAGTTAAAACAGTGTGCTTTCCTTTATGTATGAAATTCTTTGTACTTGTGATCTTTCATATTACATTCTTAAATTCAATCTTTGTGCTTTCTGTTTTCTATCTGTTATTACATCTCTAACATGCTCTCTTCTCTGGCCGTGCTGGTTACTCTTTAACTTATATCATACGAGCATGCTTCAATAGAAATATCATTGATATTTAACCTGAATGACTGACGGTGGCACTTCTATGGTATTAGAAGGAATGGAAAAGAAGCAATTTTATGAATAATGCAGCAAAGATCTGTTCAGGATTTTATATCTGCTTTATGTGGCTGTTAATTTATGTGCCAAACATGTCCTTTCCTCGGTGTCATTTTGAAAATTGTGAATGTGGATAATTAGCTTAACTTGATAGAGTTTTGTTTCTTGCTTATTGACTGTTTTACAAAATGTTGTTTATTTCACAATAAGGTGCTATATTTGAATTCATTCTTGGAAGTATATTGTCTCTGGGATGCTATGTTTAATTAGCTCCAACAGAATCAAAATACTGATAAGTTCGTTCTCCATATAAGGACTGACATTTTGCTCCTGCTTCTCTGTTATGGACTGCAGACACCTCCCTGATCTCGTGCCTTGTATTTGACTGTTTTGTTGATGATGCTTGTTTTGTGAGAAATCTTATTTCACTATGCATTCAGTGGTAATGTTGCTGTTGCATTAATTCTGCTGATTCTAATCTGTTGATGCAAATTATGAGGCAGCAATACTACAATTGTTTCTCTGGGTTTAACTACTGTTTCTGCATTGCTACAGCTGTTTCTTACTTGGCTGATTTAGTTTGCAGAAGTTGATTCTGGCGTTAACTTTGTTATAGGCAGTCTATGAAGTCCTGCACTTTTGACTGGCCCATGTAATTCTCTCTCTTGTTGTAGGTTTTGGCTCCTTTGGCTGCATTTTGTGTACCAAACTGCCTAGACTAAGCCTTTCTTCTTGCTCCCTGACCCCTGTTGGCGTCCTTAGCGAACTTACATATTTTGGTTGAAAGATCACATCAATCAACCATTAGGAATAAAATGAATTAATTTGGATGATCCCAATACCCCTAGTTGAGATGTTGGTTGTAAGTATTTGTTCTTGGAAACTGAGTTAAAAGACATGCAGGACAGCAAAAACACGAGAGTTGGATACACTTGCAATGTTGAAGTATTGATTAGTTATGCATTCATGTGTTCACTGTATGCTCATTTTTGAAAGTTAATCTTCAAGAACATCAAGGGAATCCTTGTTACTCCAACCCTGTCAAAGAATCACAGGTAAACACACCTTTCTCTATTTAGTTGTCAAAAGCTCAGCTTAGTTTCTTTCAACATCTAAAGTATTTTCTAAACAAGTCGAAACTTTTTCCCACAGCCTTAACTGCTAAACAAGCTCAAAGCAAGTGAAAGCTACGATTATAATGATGAAGCTATAAGAGTTAGCCCTTCTACACCAAACTTCGTGATTAGGTGTGTGGTTAAAAATGTAACGAAGAAGAAAGGAAACAGCTGAAGATATATTTCAAGAGTTGATGGAAAAATGGAGACACATTGGTTAAATGTTTCCTTTATTCAGTGACTCAATATATTTAATTCCCTTGGTTTATGCTATCCGAGAATTTATTTTTTTCATTTTCTTATTCTAACATGTAATTTTTTTATATATAATTTATCTTACTTTCCAATATTGTAGAACATAATTTGAAGAAAGAAATTGATTGCTCAGAGAAGGTACACACCACAAAATTAAGATGGAAAGATTACCAGCAGGCAGCAGACCTGTCTTTGAATATTCTGTTGGTTAGTTGGTTAGAACAACAGAACCGTGCAACTGCTGAACAAGGTCAGGTGACACCTTTTGTTGCTTTCTATTTCTGTCACTTCGACATTTATCAGTAGAATTCCCTTATGGATTTTATAGATTTTCAATTCTACATCTTGATGGCGTTCTTTGACATTTAAATTGATTGATTTTTACTTCGATGAATGAGTGAAATATTGATTTCGAGGAGAATTGAGATAGGTGCAGCCCCTCTTTAAAGATGATAGGAGATGAACACTAAGCATCTGAAAACTTTCAAATATGTGTTCCAGGGATACATGTGGTTTAGCAGGGACCCAGTTGATCCTAGAAGAACTGTGTATGTGGTCTTTGGAATTTATGCTGAGTGAAGGAGCAAGGCATTTTATTGTGCAAAAGAGACAACATGCTACTCAAAGAACAAGCAGTTCAACAATATATATGGGCAGATCCTAGGGCCAAACCCCAACTTCCGAAAGTCAACGTTCATGCAGCCTTCAAATGAAGTGTAACTGATGCTCCCATGCAGTCATTAGTGTAAAAAAAAAACCCATCATTAATCACATCAGTGGTAAAAGGACTCAACTAATTAAACATCAATTATAGGGGGGCATCAAATCATATTTCAAGGGCTTTATGGATTGCAATTAGCTCTGCTTCATTTTTTTTTAATAAAAAATAATAGATTTTATCATATCAATATGAACATATATTGCATTATTATTAGTAAAAATATAGCTACGTTGACACATTCAATATAAAATTAAAATGAGCATTAATCTAAGAAAAAAAAGGAAATGATTCCCTCTTTTAAAAAGCAATAACTAAAATTTCGTATTGAAACTAACTAAAATTTTTCCTTTTCTCCCCCTCTCGATCACAAATTTCGTATTGAAACTTACTGACAATTTAGTTATTTCATGCAATCAACTAGTAACTACCCGCAATACAGAATGCTGATTTGATGAAGGAGAAGTATATATTTAATTATGGAGTTGTAGACGTACTATACGATCCTGGCCAAAATAAAAATTCACAGAGATGGAGTCCAAAGTTCCAGACCCCTGCACATGGAATTGTAATGAGACACGCATCTCAACATGCTCTCCAACCATCTGTACTGGTGCGACCTTGTAAGCACATATCAAGGCACTCTGAGCCATCTTCAATTGGTTGCTTTGCTCGAAGAACTTGAGTATCAGCACTGTTAAGTTTGATGATCCGAATGTCTTTAAGTACCAAGACACTTGATGATGACTCGATTGTCTTGAAATATACTACAAGGGTTGCAGCAATGTTGATGCTTTGTGTGCCGCAAAGACGACTGCATATATTTATTTTGTTGTTGTTCTGCTTGTATCTATTCTCTAACGATATATAGTTTAAGATCTCTGTCTGATGGTAAAGGAAGTTTCATTCCTTGCTTAATTTTCTAATTCTAAGTAACGATACCTAAGAAAATTCCTGGCCAAAGGTGCCACCAAGATCAAGAAACCATGGTCTTTTAGGAGGTCAAACACAAGAATCCTTCTTTCTCCCAATTCAAAAATTAGTTTTGGGCTTTCTCTCTCTCTTTTTTTTTTGGTTTTTGGTTTTTGTTAACTAAATTGCTTCTTTCCATTCTTTTGGATCTCTCTTTCCGTAATGCAGTCTCTAATTCTAATTTGTATAAATATGTTGATTATCATATTGTACCACAATTATATATCATTCATAACCAATTGATAATGGTGTATGTGAAGAGAGAAGATGTCAAATGTTTTTGAAAATTTTATCTTGATTGAAACTCTATATATAATATTATAATTAATTTGTATCTCATGTGTTAGTGTAGTAAGTTGGGGGAGTTTTTTTTTTCTTCTTTTTTTATTTAAAAAAAGAGGTAGAACAGTTTGATTCTTATGTTAAACAATTTAGTTTTTATTGGTTTGGCTAAATTAATTAGGTTTAGAGCAAGATTAAATTTCAAGTATAGCCTAAATCAAATTTCAAGTAATGAGTTTTTGAATCAATCCATCTAGTATTGATGGAAGATTTATTAGGGGGGGAGGCCTAGAGATGCTCTATTCTACTTTTAGCTATAAAATTAAATTTATTACTCCTTCATTTAGAAAGAAAAGAAAAGAAGCAAAGTTACGCTGGCAAGGCTGCAGGTTATACGGCAGCACACGTGCTTGGGGTGGGGACAAAAGGAGTAGAACGTAGAAGAAAGGAGGAAGTTTGCTTGTGTAGTGTTGTTAATCATAACTTGTCACGGCAAGGGAGATGGTCTCCTCTCGCTGTCCAGACTGATATCCCTGCAAGGAAAAAAAGAAAAAAAAAAGATGGATATGATCATGGACAGTGCAGTACGTACTGTTGATCAGTGAGAGAGTGGTTGCATCACCATTGATCACCAAGCAAAGCATGGAAAGAAATGGTCCCTTGTCGCTATGCGAATACACACAGATAGGGCTAAGGAAGCAGCAGTAGTTTCACTGCCCTAACTCTTGTAAGAGAGGCTGTAGAGTCAATCACACATGTCCTATGGCTTGAAGAGTATCTATCAATCAATGTTGAAATAAAAAGGAATCAATCCAGCCATAAACGGGACAAGCAAGGCCACAACAGGAAGTGTCAGCAAGCTTTGAGACTTGATCAGACCCCAGTATGCTGAGAGAAGAGAAGCAGCTCTCTTATGCAAATTTATGGCTTTGCGTGTTTCTGCCGAGGTTATCAAACTTGTCCCACACCAACCCTTCACTCTCCCTCTTCCTCCTCAGCTGTTTCATGACTATTTTTTTTTTCCAATTATATATTATTCTGTACGTATATACATTAATTATGATCCCTGTTCCATGTGCCAGACACCTATTTATTCTGTTATTCATCCATAAACCAATGCTTTTGAAGGGAATTCATATGATGGACTTGGAAATAACAGAACATTCTCACTATTTCACCCACTAATGCATAGTAACATGCGAGGTAGATGTAGACTTTTGTTCATTTTTAAACCGAAAATTTAAGTACAATACACACGTTATATATATATAGATGAGAAGTTGCCATTCTCTTTCTTTGTTGATTGATTAATTAATTCATTAGAACACTTTACCTTTTCTATTCGCCATCATAACATAAATATTATACAGAGGAAGGCAAAATTAGTTTCTATATTTAAAGAATTTTGTAGAATTTAATACAAAACTGATGAGGTTCGGAAATTCCTCTTGAGATTGTGGGCTAAGGCTTATGTTTTTGATAATTAGTTAATCTCTTTATTCTGATAATCTGACCGATTTTTTTTAGTTAAAGCGGCTGGTGGCTAATGCTTGATTCTTATAAATGGTCCCCTTTAATGAATGTTGTACCCTCGTTGCGATGACCTTTCTTGGGTGGGATCTAGAAGGTCTTTTGGTTGGTTGAAAAATCGTCACTTAGTATCAAGACTACTAGGGACCATAATTGGTTTTTCAGAGATTCTAGGTAAGAGATTGGTTGCGTAAATTGAAAGATATTAACACTCTTAGTACATCTTACCTGAGGTAAGTTGTATTGTTTTTTTTTATTGTTAGCTATGGTCTAATGATGTCTATCTCTACCGACTTACTATGACGGGTTTACTACGGTGAACAAACTTTGGCCTTTTTAGATTATACATTAATCATGCATAAGGAAGGGTCTGTGCAAAGAAATGGATCAAAATTGGTTTGAATCAAGGGGCTAAGACAATGTTCTTCCTAAGAATACGAAAAACATTACCCATAAGCTTAGAAGAAAAAAAACCAGTCATGCCCTGCCACTACCAAGCCCTAGATATAGAAATGGGTATTTTTGGCTTTTAAAACGGACCTTTTTTTTTATCCAATAAATAACAGTACTATACACAAACATGTTTAAATCTAGAAAACTAATAAAAAAACATCAAAATCAAGCATGGGGTACCAAATCCAAAAACCACCAACCTAAAACAGCCTACATGTTCATGCAATATAAATTCAAAATTGATTTTCTGAACTCATTTTGTGTATGAATAGGTTTAGGAAACCTAAGATAAACACATTTGCTTTAATAAGTATAGCTTAAGCTAAACAAAAACTAAAACAATATTATATATAAAAAAACAAACTTAAACAATAACTTTAATATATCAAAAACATAAAAAAAAAACTTCAAAAGAACATTATTAAATAAAAAACACAGCAACAAAAAGGTAAATGCAACATCACTTATTAAACATTCCAAACCTCTTTTCTATGTTTGTAAACATAAATATAAAACAAAATAAATAAATAAAACAACAAAAGCAACTCACAAAGGACCTTTTTTGGATTAACAAGGTATACCTAAAACAACCACTCTTTCTTGGCTTTCGTTTGGAAACTTTTTCCTCTCACAAACTTGCAAAGCTTAAGAAAAATTTTGTTTAAGCTTTTGGATCTCTAGATTCTCTACACTTATGTTTCTTATTGATATTTCTCTTCCTTTTCTTATCTTTTCTTTTAGTTTTTTTTCTTCCCTCCATTTCCTCTTTTGATTTTAAAAGGGTATTTATAGGGTTTTGAGAGGTCTTTAATCCATTTCTGACCTCTTGATCTTAAGGGAAAACCCTTAATAAGAACGCAATGAGGAATCTTTGTGTGTGAACACATGAAAAGAAGGTCGGTTCTTGCACAATTATGTTTTTGTTATGGCTAACCGAGTTGTCCACTTTCGAGATCTCATTAGAGAAATTTTAACGTCATCAATCGTCACCTAAGACCACCTGACGCAGATAGAGGGGATGTACACCTTTCAACAGTGGCTGAGCCACGTGAGGTCAAAAGGGGGTAAATGCCTCCTTAATTGTTTTTTAATATTTTTTACTTAAGGGGTTGACACACGTAGAGGCGTAAAGGAAATATTGTTGACTTGTATTTTAATATAATAAATAATATATATAATATATGTTTTATGTTTAGGTTTTCAACACTCACTCCAGCTCATTTCTCATTTCCCCAAACGTTTTCCTTTTCTTTCTTTTTCTGCCACTCATTATCCTAGAGCTTTTCTATTTTTTTTGAGTTGCTCTCAGCCTCTTTTCCTTGTACAAATTTCTTTTGAAGTCCAATTAAGCATGTAATTTTTTTTTTTTACTTTAGATAAATTTCTTTCATTTTTTCTATTTATTTTATTATCTAATTTTAATTTTATTATTTTATAATTAGTTATTAAAAATATTAAGGTTTATAATAATTTAGGGGTTTTGATATGTATAATGTTTTGAATCAATTAAAGGTGAAAAGTAGACACCAGCAAGATTTTGAACAATAGATATTGATTTGATTGTTTTGAATTAATTAAAGGTTATATAATTTCTAATTGAATTAGTTACAATATGGAATTAAACTTTTTCACGAGATGAACAAGCAAACATTTCAATTGTTATCAGTAAGTAAAGATTGATATTTGTAGAATTAAATTTTTTTTAGCTTGAGATTGGTCCTTTTTATGAGGTTAATTTCCTTGTGCCTTCCAATAAAATAATCAAGACAGATGATTAAATAATTCATATTTTATTTTTTTTCTCTATTTTGTTTTCGTCAAACAATTTGTGTTTTGCTAGAGCTTGGAGAAGAATTAACGCGTGCGTGCAAGCCTAATTTTAATCAGTGCATGTTAGTTTTTTCTTAAAAAAGAAAAGAAAAAAACTATTTTTTATAAGTTTTTTTCATTTTAAAAGTACTTTTAAATTAATTTTACTTTATATGAGTTAGTATATTTGTTTTGAATTGATTTCTAATGCATATATATATATAATATAGTATTTATTAATAATTTGCCCCCTCATTTAAAAAATTCTGGCTCCGCCACTGCCTTTCAATTGGATCCAACCTTGCTCAATTTGGAGGTCTATAGCTCCTATTCTTTTGTTTGAAGTTGCTAACTTGATCAGCCAAAACTATCAAAATAGAGGCCAGTCAACTGAACGATGTGTAACTCACATTCTCTTCTTTAAATCTGAATGACACATATTTAAGGTTTTGAATTTAGGATTTGGAAAATTTTATTTGAGTCATTATTCTTTCAATTGCTTTTAATTGCATTCATAATTGCCTCCAAACTTTTAATTTCATGCAATTTCAACCATGTCAAACTCAATCGTAAGCCCCTAAGTTGACCGTCTTTTTTATTTTAGCCATTGATTCTGAATTTGTGCATTTTTACCCTTAATTGATCAATAAACTTTTAACTTCTTTAATTTGGTCCATGATTTGGTCAATCTCAGTCTCTACATTCATGTCTTTTTCAATTTGATCATTGGTTTTAGATTTCTTCAATCAAGTCCCTAATTGCCCATCAAACTTCAAAATTTATACAAGTAAAGTCCCTATTTTTAGTCAATTGCAATTCAACCCCAGACTTGATTTTCTTCCAATTAAAGTTAAAATTAACTTCAAAAATCAATTTTTCTTTAAATTAAGCCCTCATTAAATTCAATTAAACCTTGAAATGTTTCAATTGAGTCCTTAAACATTCAATTTTGAATTTCTCTCCTCAAATTGAATTTTCCTTTGCTAATAAGGTCTTCATTAGTAAAAAATACAATGTTCAAATTTTCAATCTTGTATATTTTGATCTTTCGTAACCAGTCTTTAACAATTTCTTGGGCGTTCAGGTATATATTCTTCTTATATATATATATATATTCCAATATTGTTTCAATTTTTTTATATTTTCTCTTTTCTGATTTTTTTTATATGGGGCCCCAAAATGGATAACAACAATAAATTTAGGGACTTTTCGATGCTTAAATATGTATCATTTAAGAGAAAATACAATCATATTTTAGAGAAGAATTCTAAGAATAGATATGCAATAAGGAGCAAAAAAAATTAAATCTGCCATTTTAAGGATTTTCACGGTCCCTTTTATAACCCATTTGGCTTATATTTGTTTTTTGAAGGGAAGGGAACAAAGTGGAAGTAAAATATCTCTAACTCGTTAGAGTAAAAAAGTCTCTGTCTAGTCAAAGTAAAATATCTCTGACTCGTCAGAGAGTAATATATTACTAACTCATGGTTTAATCATGGAGCTCAAGATTCCCGGAGTCAAAGCGCTTGGCTGAGCCTAGAGATGGTGGGTCTAGTTGCTCGCCGGATCTATATATACGTAAGCTCAACGCTTGGCTGAGCCCAAGAATGGTGAGTTAAACAGCTCGCCGAACTCATAAACACTTGGGTTCAAAGCTTAGATGAGCTCATGGATGGTGGATCAAGTAGCTTACCAGACTCATATATATTTAGACTTAGCATTTGGCTGAACTTAGAAATGATAGGTTTAACAGCTCATCGAACTCATATATATTAGCACCTCCTGGCACTTGGCTGAGCCAAAAAAACATTGGGTTATCACTAGTCATTTGTTTTTTTTTAAAAAAAAATCCGGTAAAAATAAAATACGCTGAAGCATTAAAAACTATTTCCAAAACCTCATTCATTATTAAAATGGTATTATATTAAGCAACTCCAATACAAATTAAGTAGTATCAAAGCATCTTCTCGTTTTCCTCACTAAGTACCCGTATATTCCTATTGCTGTCTTCCAGATTTGAACCATTAATTACCCTAATGTCTATTCTTTGTCCCCTCAGCAGCAATATCATCGAATTTCCCAACATAACTTGCCTCCTCTTGCACCATGCAGACCACATCATATGATCAAAAACCCTCTTGTTCTCCTACTAGGGATGGATATCTCTCGTGTCCTGTACGTGCATGGTTATTTGTTTTTGTCATGGACCACCACTACCAAGTATCCATATACTAGCATTAATTCCCTCTTGATCTATGCGTCTGGAGATTTAAATGAAAGGAAGAGAAGGGTTTGATTTATTTATTGGTTAGCTAGGAGGAGGAGGAGGTAGAAAGATGCTCATAACCATGTTTTTATTAGCAGGTAGACAGCTGACAGTGATGAGATGGTCATAGCTAGCATGGCGAAAGCAAAGCTAAAAGATCTTAGAACGCGTGTCGGAGCTGAGACTATAGCTAGCTAGGGCCGGTGGCATTGCAAGCCAAAAAAATCTATGAATCTATCCAGATTTCCACTGTATCAGACGTAACCTGCCGGTGCTGATCTCTGCTTTTACTATTTCTGTCACTTCATACTTCTTTATTGTTCGTCATCTCATTCATACAAGAATAGTATTGATGAAATAAATGCTCTCAACTCCCAGTCCACTTGCAATTATTACAATCATAGATGTGTTAAAGCTTCTATCATTCTGCGGACACCAACATTAATTCCTTTGCACCCGCACTCATCACTCTATATGATGCGGAGGCGTGTTCTTTGTTTTATTACAAGTATAGATTAATTCATGCAACGTTGTAATTTTATTTTAATTCTTTTAAAAATCTTAATTAAAAAAATATAATTTCTAGATTTTTAAACTTATTTTTCTTAAATTACAATCATAAAAACTAACATAAAATCAAATACATACTTAATCATACAATAAATCCAACATTATTATAAATTTTATTCGGATTGACGGGTCAATCCAACACCTCATATGTTTTATAATCAAATCAAGTAATAAGTTGACTTAGAGTAGCTAAATAAATTAATCTTTATTTTAACAAATAGTATTATAATAAGAATTTCATACAATTTTTTCCAAATCTAAGTATCACAATTCTTTGAAAAATTCTCCTTGGATTGTATGCAAATTTATCCAATTCAAACGGTTTTTTTTTAACAAGCCAAATATGAATAAAAACACTGGAATGGGCAAACACCCAATAACGTGATATTCTTTAACTAACTAACTAACTAACTAACTAACTATATATATATATATATATATATATATTGAAATTAAATCCATCTCATAAATTTAGCGAAAACAAATAATTTATGAAAAAAAAAGAGATTCATGAGAAACAATACATTCTCGAATAAAATTATCAGACTAACTGTAAGAAGAAATTAAAGTAGGTGACCATGAGATTGAAAGGATCTAGTAGTGTGCCTCATGCGCCAATCCGGGAATAGTGGCTAGCAAGTGCTCCTACTCCATGCTATGGACCTATGGTGTAGGTTAACTATTAATTAATTTGTACTAAAATTGCAATTCGCAAGCTTTCCCATGCATGTGTTTGGAAAAAGGGAGTCACCTGATAATTAAAGTGAATATTGTTTGTTTTTGTGTTTTTTTAAAAATAATTTTTTTATTTTTTTTTTACTTTAAAATAATATATTTTTTTTAGTATTTTTGGATTATTTTGATGTGCTGATGTCAAAAATAATTTTTAAAAAATAAAAAAAATATTATTTTGATGTATTTTTTAGTAAAAAACATTTTGAAAAGCAACCACGATCACACTCTCAAACACCCTCGTAGTGAATGTAACTGTGTTTAGTTACATTATTTTTTAAAAAATATTTGTCTTGAAAAAAATATTAAATTGATATTTTTAATTTTTAGTTTTTTTTAATAATTTTAACATGTTGATGTTAGAAATAAAAAAAACAAAAAAAATTATTTTAATACATTTAAAAAAAAACACTTTTAAAAAGTACTTTATTAAACCTATTTTAATCCAGGACCCGGCCCAAGGCTTGGGTAATGAATAAGAGAGTTAACCTAATCACTCCAAAACGACTTTGTTTCAAAAATAATAATTGAATTTTAACTTAATGAATTGGATTATAAGTTGATTTATTATATCGATTTAGTTTAACTCACACTTTTTTTAATATGATAATTGACTCAGGTCAAATTTTTAAATTTATTCATTTTTAATATGATTGGGGAATCAACTCATCAACAAAATGTGTGTGTGTGTCTCTCTATATATATCAACTAGATTGTAAGTTGACTTATTAGATTGATCTAGTTTAACTCATACTTTTTTTAATATGATAATTGACTCAGGTCAAATTTTTAAATTTATTCATTTTTAATATGATTGGGGAATCAACTCATCAACAAAATCTCTCTCTCTCTCTCTCTCTCTATATATATATATATATATATATATATATATATTAGAGAGAGAGAGAGAGAGGAAGAGAGTTCTTAACGAGGAAAGCTAAAACAGCATAACTCTGTAAATCTACAATTATTTAAAATAAAAATAAAAATAGAGGGAGTTGAAATAAGAATTACACCTAGTTTATGTATGTCATTGCTAAATGTTGCAAGCATATATCAGAGGGAAGGAAATGAGAACATTCAAACATATTTCTATACATGAAACTGATGAATGAACGAATGAAAGGTTCAATGAATCCTTTCCCGGCCCCTAAGCAAATTCCAATGTTCTGCAACGCGACACAACACAGATTGATATTGGAATTCACTGCTCTTTTTCAGATACCAGTAGTACTAACAACTATGTCTACCACGCATAGTTGAATTATTATTGGTAATTAAAAATTAATTAAATAATTTTAAGAGTGTATCATATAGACTTAATACATTTAAAACAATATAGTTTTTTTTTTTTTTAAATTGAGATAGTTAACAGAGAGATTAAACTTTCTTAATCATCTATAAATAGCTTATTCATTTAGTTAATTATTTAGGAAATAGCTAGCTAGCTAGAAATTATTCAGCATCTAGTCTAATCCATGCATTCCATGATACGTAGAATTATTATAGATAATTATTTGGAGTATCTGTACATTTAGCTGACTAGGAAAGATCAAGGTGAGATGAGATATGGGAAAATGTTATATTAATTAAGGTGTGTGTCCAGGAACTGGATGTCGTTTAAGATGTACAATAATAAAACGACAGTAGTACTGGTCTCTTACCACACTAACATTGTTTGGCAAAAGATTTTAGAATATAGTACAAGATTGAAAAGTATTGGAGAAATAGTTTACTTTCAATCAACCACTAGAAAAAAATTTGCAAACCCTAATTGTTATTACCTTGACCTTAATGCATCAATTAAAACCTAAATTATCTTAATTGAACAATTTTCTCAATCACGATAATTTTTTTTCAAAATTCAACACAAACTTTGCAATGATTTCGACCATAATTTTATTAATAACATCATTTGATTGAAAAATTATCTATTTGTATTAATTAAAACAAAATTTATCTCAATTCAAACAATATTATTAAATACAACAAGTAACCTAATAATCAATTCAAACCTTAATTTCTCCAATTCAAACCTAATTGATTCCATAAATAACATCAATTGTATTAAAAACACATAATTGCAACACTCAAAAGCCAAAATTATCTTAATGTCATAAAATACCTAGTTATCAAACACAACACAAACACACATTAATCAAAACTTAAAAATTTATCAATTTAATAATGAAACCCATAAAATTAAGAGATAATGCAATTGCTTTACTTTGATTTTTAATGGTTGGGTGGCGATTCCACCTTTTGTTGTGGCTAAGAGGCTATAAATAGAAGTTTAAGCCGAGGGCTTACAACAAAAAACAATAGAAAGGCTAGTGGAGACGAGGGGAAAATAATTATGGTGTTTTGGTGGGTTTTTTGGTTTTTTTTTAATGAACAATAGTTATGGAAAACAGAGAGGTGATTATATACCTATCATAATCGCAATTCAAAATCATAATTGTAATATGTAACCGTTATTTTAAATTATGCTTCATATATAAAACACAATTCTGAATAATGATTATATTCACAATCATTATTCTGAATAGCAATTGTATTAAACTATATAATATTTTTTTTTTCAAATGATATCATTTTCTTAAAATTTTATGCGCTAGCTGTGTCATTATTCAATAAGAATTCTGAAAGTAGTGGAGGAGGAATTTCTGATGTAACTTCTTATCCTTGATGTCCTTATATATCCCCATTGCCAATATATTGATTGGTCAAAATCCCAGTATATTTGGAAGATTTCATTTCCCTTAGAAAGTTTTTTGCAGCCACACAAGAAAATGGTATTATAATGTTGCTCCTATATTAATTATTGTCAAAGTAGCTAGCTAGGGAGTTTATAGGGGGACATGGTCCGTGGATGCTGAGGCTGTAGAGGTGGGAGTGAACTGAGGACTTGCACGACAAGTAATAGGGACGTGCAGCATCAGCATCAGCAGCAGTTGAAGCAGGTTGAGGCAGACGAATGAGCGTATTTATTTGGTTTTCATCATCTTTCCTAAGTACTAACAATGTTCTCTTCTTTCTCTCATGGCTCATTAATTACTTCAAGTTGGAAGCCATGCCTATTGCTGCCTACCCAAAACACACTGTTTGTTTCTTTGTCAATTTGCCTTTTCTTCACACCAAGTTCAGCATAAGCTGCATTTTTTAATTTTTTTTTATCTTTCCCTTTTTTTCTTTTGTCATGTATCTTTTTCACCAGCTTTGAACCCTTGTCCTGATGCTTTTTAAGCTTCAGCTAAGGCAGGTCACAGGCTGGATTCTAGCATTGATAGACCACTATGCTTGGCTCCTGGTCACAGTTGCAGACACAGTCACAGCTGATGAGTTCATCAAATGCCCATGATCGACATCAAGAAGAAGAGACTCCAGGGCCACCAACAGCATTTCATATGCGTCAATTGCTAGTCAGTTGTGCAGACCTCATCTCTCAATCTGACTATTCCGCCGCTAAACGGTTCTTCTCCATTTTGTCTTCCAACTCTTCTCCTTATGGTGACTCCACCGAGAGGTTGGTTCATCAATTTATTCGAGCCCTTTCTCTCCGCCTCAATGGCCATGGAATCTCTACAAGTACTGCTCCTGCTGCTCATGTTTTCAATATCAACAACACTGTTACTTCTCGTCCTTGTGGGACTAATGATAAGATGTTGATAAGCTATGAGGCGGATCAGGAGACTCTTCGGTCTTGCTATTTGTCCTTGAATAAGATCACCCCATTCATAAGATTCTGCCATCTAACAGCAAATCAGGCTATTTTGGAAGCAATACAAGTAGGGCAGCAAGCCATTCACATCATAGACTTTGATATCATGCATGGGGTGCAATGGCCTCCATTGATGCAAGCTTTGGCTGAGCGATCTAACAACACTCTTCATCCTCCTCCTATGCTTCGAATCACTGGAACTGGCCATGATATGAACGTCCTCCACAGGACAGGAGACCGCCTTTTGAAATTTGCTCAGTCTCTGGGCCTCAGGTTCCACTTCCATCCTCTTCTTCTACTCAACAATGACCCTACCTCACTTGCCCACTATCTCCCCTCAGCAATTACTCTTCTCCCAGATGAAGCTCTGGCCGTGAACTGCATTTCGTATCTTCACAGGTTCCTTAAGGATGATTCTCGTGAACTGCTCCTTTTTCTCCATAAAATCAAGGCCTTGAACCCTAAGGTGGTGACTGTTGCTGAAAGGGAAGCCAACCACAACCACCCTCTCTTCTTGCAGAGGTTCCTGGAGGCCTTAGATCACTACACAGCTCTCTTTGACTCCCTAGAGGCAACCCTGCCACCAAACAGCAGGGAGAGACTGGCAGTTGAGCAAATATGGTTTGGGAGAGAGATAATGGACATAGTAGCAGCAGAGGGAGAAGGAAGAAGAGAAAGGCATCAGAGATTTGAGACTTGGGAGATGATGCTGAAGAGTGTAGGGTTTATCAAAGTTCCATTGAGTCCCTTTGCACTTTCGCAGGCCAAGCTCTTGCTAAGGCTCCATTATCCTTCTGATGGCTATCAGCTTCAGATTCTCAACAATTCTTTCTTCTTAGGCTGGCGGAATCATTCCCTCTTCTCTGTCTCTTCCTGGAATTAGCTAGCTCCCTCAATTACTTGCCTTTTTTCTATTTAATCATTAATGTCTCCTCATATACATCATCAAATGCTCTCCTACATTCACATAGCACTAATTATTTGTCTTATATTTAGATTAGGAATAACTTTTTTCTTTGTTAATTACGTTAGACCAATTAATGTTTTGTATTGAGCATTATAGCATAAATATTATAATGAGGATGGCGACGGTTTCCACTGACAAAATCTGTCGAGTTAAAGAATACTGCAGCATCTTCTCTTTTTCTTAGATAGCTAATTAAAAGTGTTCTTGTTTGTCTGTTAATTACTTAAATATTATTTCATAAAAAAAAACCTTATTAAATATTAGTGCAATATTTGGGTGCTGCTTATCTTTCTGTCTTTAATGATAATAATGCTAGCTTCACTTGATCGATATATAATTTTAAATGTACATATATGTCTGTGTATTTATTTATAAGATACTGATCAAATCTTCCTTATGGAAAGGATAAGTTCAGCTATGCTATGTGCATGATGAGATGGTGAGACTTGTGAATTTATAGATAATTTTTGAAACCCGATTTTTTTAGTTGATTGAAGTTTTGATATAGAAATGAATTAAGAATGAAATGATTTTGAATTTCAAATAATCATGTTTAATATATGATTTATATTATTTCTCTTAAAATAAAAATGTTATATATTCGAACTCGTGATCGCTTGATTAACAAAACTCTGATACCATATCAAATAACTATTTATATTAAAGAAGCATCTCAACCTAATAGATTAAACTGTAAGGTGAAGTTCCAAGATATGATTTATATTATTTTCTAACATACTCCTTCAAGTACACGTTTTCTCCAGCGAAAACTCTTTAAACTTGAAACTTGCATAGACTTATATTATATTGTGATTAATTTTTATCAAATAAAAGTTAAGCTATTTAATAAGACCTGAGATATAATTTATATTATTTTTTAATATTAAATATTAATTTCAAAACAAAAACTTTATGTTCAAATTGAAGCAACCTCAGGGATTTTTATGATAGGAATCGTATGTTTATTTGACAGCCTAAATTATTATTATTTTTTTCAAACAAACCATGAGAAGAGAATTGGAGGGGAGAGCTAGCCCACAATTGCTCAGCAAAACTCCCTTATCTTGGTTGAATATATATATATATATATATATATATATATATATATATATATATATATAGCTAGGTGCGATTTAAACTTTCAAGGTGGATGGGATGCATGGGCTAAGGTTTCCTTCTGGTTTTCCGCGCTAAGTACCCTTATATTCCTATTGCTGTCTTTCAGATATGCACCATTAATCAAGTGCCCTAATATTTGCCCTTTGTCTCCTCAGCAACAAAATCATCGAAGCTCCCAACATATGCCTTCTTCTTGCCCTTACCTTGCCTCCTCTTACACCATGCATGCGGCCATGAAAACCCTCCTGCTGCTAGCTAATTAAGCTAGCTAGGGATCAGTCTCGTGCCCTGTACGAGGTTATTTATTTTATCAAGGACAACTACTAATTACCCATTATGATTAATTATTTGTAGATCCAGATGATGCGGCTGGCCTTCTGATCAATATATCTATACTTGATATATAATTAATGCCCTTTTCGTTTCTCAAATTAACAAATCAATGGAGTATTCAAAGGAATAAGTAGCCATCGATCAAGATCTCAAGTACTGTACCATACAAATACACATATATACCTGGCTTTTATTGAGTTTTGTTTGTGATATATATATATATTGGATGATTTGATTCTATATATCAATATTGAAGCTTTCCCAATGCCATGCGTGCACGAGCCCTAGCTAGTTATAGTCATAACTTGAACACGCAAACTAAAAGTGGAACCAGTGAGCAATCAGTGTCAGCTATCAGAGTGGAAGCAGCTGCTAAAAGGTTTTCGTGGCATCTTTCTACCTCCTCCTGCATTAATTAGCAGAAACTAGCCTTCTGGCCAAAACACTCAGCTGCAAATATTATTCATCCTCTCACAAGTGGATTGTAATAGTCAACCTTTGACACAATTTAGCCTCCAAATTAACTCCAAATTAGCATCCAATTGAATATTTTCTTGAAAGGAAAGATCAGATTGAAAATCAAAATAACATTTAAAATAAGTAATGGCTTTGAATTTTATATAAGATCATTAATTTTGATTCCTTGTTATCGATTCCTTTAGTTGTCAAAAACATTTGGTTTTGTATTTGTTTTTTTTTCCTTAAAAATATTGATCGGTGATTATCTTTAATTTTTTTTTATAAATTTATTTCGATCTTATTATTTATATCACGAGTTTTACATGCTATTTTTAATATAATATTTTTTTAGAATTGTTGTGTTAGTGTTTGATTTTTCAAGATATTGTTCTAATTCAATATAATTTTTTTTATATTTATACAAATGAACTTTATTTTTTAAAATAAAAAATATTCATTTAAAATAATATTGCTTATTTGTTCGGCCTTGCGTAATTTTTATACGACGTGAGTTTATTTAGTTATTTTTATTTATTTTTATCTTTTAGATTATGAGATTTTTAGAATGTAGATTTATTTTTTATTGATATAAGTAAATAATTTAGTAAACACAATCAAATGAATATCTTATATTATGTAATTATATATCTTGATTTGTATTGATATCTTAATTTTTTTAATTTCTCTTTTAATTTTTGACAATGATTTTATTTATTTATTTATTTAGTTGGATGGTTATATTGACTTTTCAATTTATATTTTAAATTTTTTTATATTAAAAAACATAATAAAACAATCTGCACACCCGATATGTTTCGAAGGAAAAAGACTCACGCGGGCAAAATAACTATTCAATATATATTATTCCTCCTCCGTATACACATAGACGTAACCTTCTGCTGTTTTGCTTTTCTGTCAATCACTGCTTTCTTTTTTGTCATTTGTCATTTGATACAAAAAAGAGTACTTCTGATGAGATAAATGCTCTCTGCCCCTGCCCACATGCAAATTATTTGCTCCCACCAACATTACTTCCTTTTTCACCCTCACCCACACGACGATCTTCCATTCAATTCAATCACTCTTAGAATCCTTGATCAAAACAACATGCTCCTAATTCATTAATTGCTTTTGTATGATAATTAAGCACCTGGATATATTTAGTATTATGATTAAGATAGATTATCCATGCTAATCTACATGCATGAAGCTAACTCAAAAACACAACTGATAAACCAGTTACTGGTAGCAATTATGGTCACCAGTAATTCTTACATCATCTAACTATTAGAGAGAGAGGGTTCAATGGTTGTTGATCAGGACTTGGAGGCCACCTTCTGTATTCTGAAGGCACATTCCTGTTTCCTCAGAACCTTCAACAGGCAACTGATCTCCAAAGAAGAGATGCAGACAACGAAACCATCCGACCCCAGATCACATGTATATCTCAGTGCTCCTCGGTACTACCATACCAAAGTAACATGGTAGCATAGTAGTCTTCGATTAATTAGGGGGACAATGTAGAGCTGAGTAGAAAATAGGACAAAAAAGCAGGAAAGTCAAGCTATCCTTCATTCATACTCCAAGTAACCACGTGAAAATGCCAAACTATTCTTCATTCAAATTCTTTTGGCGGGCATGAGGTGGACAACCTTGCCAATCCGCACCAATCACTGAGATTACAACACCGATGAGCACATCCATTGGTGATCAATCACACGAGAGAAAACTGACCCGATACCTGTGTACTGTGCAGTATATGCTATATGCTTGGATGAAATCATCAGCCAAGACATTGCACGGCTACAGCTTTGAAGCAGCATCTTTGTCCAAAAAACCACTAAAACTCCCCCTCAGGTGAAACCGTTTGTACAGGCAACATATCAGAATTCTTACCATTTCCCACTGCTGATTGCAGCACATCAGCTTTACCAGCACCACACACCACAAGTGCCATATATGAAGAAGAATTGATCACAGGGAAAGTAAAGGTACTTCTCTTTGGAGGTGGTTTTGGAGAGTCTGTGATGTGAGTAACCCATTTCTGATTTTCTTTGAGGAGCGGATGCCCGTGGAAAAGAGAAGCTACATGCCCATCTGGACCCATGCTGATAAGCATTAGATCAAACTTTGGGAACCCACTCACTGAGGATTTCTCTATCACACCAGTATGAACCAAATGTTTGAGACAGGTCTTATAGTCATCAACTGCACCCTCTGCAGACAGAGCATGTTGATGGCATAAGCATTACCTGGAAGGATTGGTACCTGCCGAAAAAATTATGGGGAAAGACAAAAAGGTTTATTTCCTCAAATAATGACATAATTAAGCATTAAAAATTGATTGTCCATGAAAGAAAAGATTCAAGCTCACTTTGTCCCAAATCACAAACATATATCTCTGTACATTAAATTTATTGCTATACGATTGCCTACAATAGATTATTACTCTTTCAATTCAGAGACAAAATTCCAGTTCTCACACAGGCACAAGAAAAGAAACCGTGTATAAACACAGTTAACTAAAAACCCTTAGAAACATGAACATTACAGTGACTAAAAAATTCACCATCAAACAGTTGAACAAGATCAATACTCCCACTAACCCATACTCTAGAAGTAAACATTTTTGTCACACATCAAATTATTACCTTCTACAAATTACAAAAACCTAAAAATTTAGAGTATTACATACAGAATCCATAATTTTCTTTAAAAGTCCATTCATTAAGCACTCTCCTTAGTTCCACAGATACATTTGCCTTGATTTTTTTATGAACTGAAGTGAATTTCAATTTTCTTTTCCCTACCAGGGAAAAAACAGAGCCCGAACGCCATTAACAGCTACCTAAAACAATAACTTGAATGTAACATGAAGGAAATACAGTATAAGAATCTACAATCAAACAGACAATAACAAATGTAAGTACGTGTTGTTCTTACCATGGACAGAAAACCATCAAAAGCAAGTTTATAGTTACAGTCAGGATGATCTTCAGGAACAAGTCTCTCATCCACCCAAAAGACATGCCATTTCGACCAATCTATCGAACCCACTTAAGGCGGTTCCACTAATTTCCTGAACCCCACAACAACAAAAAACACAAACCCATCATTACCAATCCAAAAAAAAAAACTAAAAAGGATCAAACTTGACAGTGACAAATACGAGGTACCTGAGGGACTTGACGAGAGAAACAACTGACAAAACGACAGTGAAAGACCCTCTTTCTTTTGTCAAACTTGTCCGATAAACCTGCTGTGTATTTCGCATGAGACACTGACAGTTCCTCCTCTGTATCAAACACCTCTACCACCTTGTCATTAGTAGCGTCCATTAACGATGATGATGTTGCTGACCGGATGCGGCTGAAAACGGGAATGTACGGAGAGAAGTTGAGAGATGACGTGGCCATTTTATAGACGTTTGATTGGTTTTTTGAAGCAGAGAAGGGAGTGTTTGCCGTGATGGATGATGGGTTTAGGCGAAGGAGACGTTAAGTTAGGGTTTTGACTTTTTTATGACGTGGCGTTAAGGGGAGAGATGACGTGGCCATCATTTTCATCTTGCTTTATTTATTTTTGTTCAAGGCTAAGCTAGCGTGAAAATAAACTTGAATTTTACTCTCAGACAATTTGAAATTTGCAATTGAGTCCTTTTATTGGATGCAATTAGCATAAAACTTGAAGAAATAGTAAGTGAAGCACTTGAGCCCCAACGCCAAATATGCCAAGGCTTAGATTCACAGTTAGGAAGCCGGGCTCAAAGTACGTGCTTTGCACCCTAGTTCGAGTAGCAAGACAAATTAAATTGATATTATGCTAATAATTGAAGGCAATGGACGTTTTATTTCGAGGAAGGTCCAGGGGACTTCAATGCTGAGGGGTGTTTTTAAAATGATTTTAATCATAATAATTTATTTTTGTATTTTTGATGATTTTACTACGATGTTAAAACCATCGAAAATCTCATATCAAAAAATAATTTGAGAAATCATTTTCAGGGGCATTGTCAAACACAATTAATTGACTTGATTAATGGGATATTGATGACAAAAATATCATCAATATGACGTCGGTTTGTCATGAGCAAACTCCTTAGATTACAGTATCCAAGGATTTTATCATCAACTGGAATGCCCGAATCCAACAAGAGATTGCAAGAAATTTCTCAAGAAATGGCTCTTATTATATATGAAAATGTGTAAGTAATTCAATCAGCATTTCAAAACCAAAAGACAGATGCAAGGACGATATAGCAACTCGTTGATGGTTTAGGCACACTGTGTATACAGAAAGCAGTCGAACCAAAATTCTGATGAATACATACATACCTACTTAAAAACCAAGAAGAAAACCATATAACCTACATAGGAACGAACAAGAAAAGGGAGTGATATCCTACAAGTTTGAAACACAAAGTAAAAAATGTTCTTAAGTGAATCAAGTCAAATTTGCTAGAAAACAAATCTTACTGAGAAAGGTATGGAGTCTGAAACGGGGAGCCAGTGGACTGGAGAACCAAGCTAACCCTTGCTTCTTTTCGAGACCTGCCAGTCCTCTTTCCTATTTGATGTCCGGCGTTTGGAACTGGGAAGCGACAATACATACATCTGTGAGTGATCTAGATGGGTTTCTTAAAATAAGACCCTCTCCACCCCGACCCTCCTCCTTCAGGGGCAAGAAAAAGAAGGTTTATAAGATAGTTCATCTAGCATTACTAGAAAGCAATGGCAATGCCGATCGAATCTCATCTCCCAACTTGATCGTCAGTCTGGAGACTGTATTCCTGAACATTTCACAGGAACTTATCTCCTCGAGGGAAAAGTAGTCGCCTTGCTGTAGTGCATGGAGCTGCCTCTCCAAGTACCTACTAAGACTAGACTCTGTGGTGTTAATGAGACTCAAAGAAGGATTTGTGTGCATAAATTTTGTGATGAGAAATCCAGCTAGGATCTGCTGATCTGTCTTCACAAGCTCTGATATGAAACAGGGGAACATGATTCTTATGAAAAGTAACAGCACATCTTTCTCAATGTTTACACGTTCATTTGCTCCCTTGTTTGTGATTGTTGATAACTGGGCTTCCTGACTCTGGCGCGAGAAATTCCCAACCACATAGCAGAGATATGAGAAAGTGGTGCCAAATGAGGGTTTGGTGATTATATTTGATATAACCCCAGAAGATAAAACGAGCATTAAGACCTCATGGTCCCTGCCAAGCACGCCTGAGATCCCTCCTTGTTTCAGCTCATCTTCAACTACATTCAAACACTGCAACTGTATTGCTTCATAAGGCAGAAGAAGCACCATTTTTAGAGCCATAAAAGAATCTTTCTCGAGCACAGTGTGACTCAAGCTCCTCGCATCATCTTCATCAAGCAATATTCCATAAGATTTTGATAGGGAACAGTCAATCAGTCTTAGCACATCCTTAAACTTGGACAACGTGATAAGCTTTTTGAAAATTTCCATCCAACAAACATGTAAAGGATGAACGTGATTGGAATTCTCTGGCTTCTCTTTCTCCAGAGCTTCTACTTCCTGAAAGCTCTCCCATCCTTCATCCCAGTCATCATTATTCCAGTCATTTCCTGTTTCTGTTGCTTCTGTGGTATCTACCTCATCTTTTGCAGTTACAAAAAACCCTTCCCACTCTTCTAAAATGGCTATCAAAGCATCGAAATGAGGCTCTGTACTGGAAGATTCACACAATTTCAAGAAGCAAGAGACTGCAGTCTCAGCATTCAAGAGATCATCAGAGGTAATTGCTATGCTTGGGGATATGGCTGATGCGAGCTGAGATGATCTGAGGGCAACCAGTGTACTTGTAAACCTGCTAGAATTATCTGTATGATCAGGTGACCCCTGATTTGCAGAAGGGTTGCTCTTTTTACCAGTAGAGAGCAACCCATCCCATCCTTCCCATGGTAAGAGATTAGAATTTAGCTCTGTGGAGAAACCCTTAATGCTTCTACCTGTGATGAACTGCATAATCTCTAGAACATATACTCGAACATGGCTTGGGAGCTCCAAATTATCAGAGAATTGGGCCATTCTTTCCCAAACTACATGCCTGACTCTTTGCAAATTCTCCATTTGACCTTCCAACTTACTCAGAGATGATAACAAATGATACAGATTCTGGTGTTCATGGGATCCACCAACCAAGTTTCTTAGAATCAGCTCCAACATATTTACATAGAGATGAGGAAGATCCAGGGATTCATTCTTAGCAGTTGAAGCTGAGCTGATGGCGCAGATTGACATTGATTCCAAGAATACTTCTGAAATGGCTCCAAACCCGCAACCAGAATATAACATAGCTCTGCAGAAAATTGGTATCTCAACAGAAAAATCTCCAATTAAACCAGAGCTTGCATAACCAATTACGGTGCCCCAGGCCTGACTTGGTGAAACACTGTCCTCCATCACCATCCTCATAAAAACCTTCAGGCAACTTGATAAGAACTCTGGATCAAACCTCAGTGTTCCTACTGAACTCTCATCTAATGCTATCTCCTGCATTTCTTCTGTCAATTTAAGCCAGAAGTTCAAAAGAACAATGACGCAATCCTGCCATGTTGAGTTATCAGGTATAATCTCATGAGAACTGTGCAGGGGTATAATCACTGTGAAGTATCGCTTCATAATATCTAAAGAATCTGAAGGTGACAAAAGCCTCATATATGTTCTGCAAAAATCATAGGTTTGCTCCAGTTGACTCATAAATTCCTGAAATCTTTCAGCATTTTGAACATCACACTCTTTTCTAACTCTACTTTCCAAAGTAGTCAATAAACTCATTGTGTAATGTTTGTAGACATCTTGCCACACTATGAGACCTTCAGGCAGTGAATCAGCATAGATACTGGCCAATGTTTGTACCATTTTTGCCAATGCTTCCAAGCTAGATTCATTAACATGTGAAAAGACTTCATTTTTGAAAGACAGCAAATTCAAACCATCTAATCCAGCAACATTCTTGAAGTCTAAGTTCTTGATAAAAGAAACTCTTTGACATTCTTGCTCAAAGACCTTGTACAAACGAGCTACATCAAGAGCAGACAAATTTGGTGAATTTGGATGTGCTGTTGACGATGATTTTTTGGATTCTCCCAGCCGCAAGTAGCAGTCAGAGAGGAGGCCATATATACAAGCAAGGCGTTGCTTGTTGCACCCATCAATTGTAGGGTATACAACCAAGGAAATAGTTTTGATGGTTTCAGAACCAAAGCTAATTATTTCTCCTTTGACCTCTGAAATTTCAGCCTTAACATCATCTTCATCAGTCCAAACCTCAGAAACAAGGATAGAACTAAGATACCTTAGTAGCACCTGAAGAACAGAGAAAATATATTATATAACAAGTCAAAAGATCAGTTGGTTGTCCTCCATGCATTCAAAGATAAAAACAGATACACCAACATACCTCAGTGTGATTTAAGCCATAGGCATCGACCAATCTTAACACATCCTTTATAATGTGCTTCTTTTCGAACTTTACTGATTCAATCAAGGAGAAAATGGCACTCTTAATGTAGTCAAGGTCACCAGACAGAAAACGCCCAGTTTCAACTCCAGGAATGATTTTCTCCAACACTCTAGATTGTTCAGCTACACGTTTTTTTTCTTCCAATTTAAACTTCCATTCCCTCCAAAAAGTGGACTGTACATCAATTTTGGTCATTTCATCTGCATTCAACAGGTAAAACAACAGACAGAAGAATTACCTTCATTGCTCTGGAAAGAACATTAAGTGGTATAAAATAGAATCACAGCGAAAGTGTATGCCAGGTAGATTTTTTATGATAAATAACCAACTATGGACAATCACCTGAACTAGGTGGTTTGTGCTTCTCTTTAAACTTCCTCAGCAGCAGCTCTCTCCTCTGAGCCGGACCCTTGCACTCAACTCCAGAGTTATGTAATAAACTGTATGTCATTCCCACATTCATGATGCTACAAATTTCTTGGTAATTCTCCCGTATCCTTAGCTGCTCTTCTATTATTTCTACTCCACTAAAGGCATCCGCGAGATTCAATAAGATAGAGCACCCCATGATATCCTCCTCTTCTGTAACAGGTGGTTCTATGATTGATTTTGCCAGTGAGGCGATAACATCATCTCTGGGAGCATAATCATTTTTTGCCAGCCACGACAGGATGGTTACCACAGCTTGTGTTTTTATGCTAACGTAATGCTTACCAGGAATAAAGGTTGAAAATTTCTTACCATTATCTGCTTTCTTACTCAATTCAAGCAACCATGGAAGTTGAATAGAGGCAAAAGATACAAGTTTTCCATTTTCCCACAAAAAAGATTCCAGATCAGTTCCACTATCCACACGACAGTTTTTAGTAACAAAAGAAAGTGTGTTTTTAATGTTACTGAAACGAACTTCTCGATCTCCACTGCTTGCTCCTCCATCCAGTTCAGAGTAATCCTTCAGATCAATTGTTTCTTCATAGGCTGGGGGTGATGTTATAGACAAACCTTGATCTGAGAAGCTTGAAGGACTTGTCCCAGTCAAGATTGACAATGTCTCACACTGGCCTTGCATGTCAAGATCTTTCCACGCATGAAGCAACTCACCAATAGATTCCTCATCACAATGACTCAAAGCAAAACCTAGTAAATGCTTTCGAGAGCCTATATCAATATTTTCAAGGGCAGGACCCCTGGCTATCGCAGCACATAGATCCCAAACATGACCATGCCCTTTTTTGGCCAGAACAAGACAGAGATCAAATGCCAATTGTAGATCACCTTCCACTGCAGCTTCTCTAGCAATAGCTTCCTGAACAGTAGATATATCTTCTGAAGAGTTCAACCCAAGAAGTTTGGCAACCTCAATGAGTTCATCAACATGTAGATAAGCTCCAGCTTGGCTAGTGATTGCCATTTTGATGATCTCTATAGGATCCTTTATTTGCCTAAATTGCAAAGGAAGTAGAGTCACTCCAAGGTAAGGAAGTTTAACAGTGAGAGCATCAATTAAATCAGCCTCTGTCTGAACATTTCTGCTACTTGGAAATAAATTAAGGCATTCCTTAGCCTTCCAGATCTGAAACAAGTTGCAGAAGCAAAATCAATCAATTTATACAGGAAGACAGCCATTTGAAAAAACAAATCAACATCATCTGGAATTCAATGATTAAATCTGAATAAACAATGGAAACATTATTGCATATTATAATGTCGCTAGTAAAAAGAAATTAGAGAACCTAAAACACAACAGGTTACAATTACTTATTCCATAAGTTGGTTAAAAGAACCCCAGCCACCTCCCAACCTACTCCATTTCATAAAAAAAAGAAAAAGAAAAAGAACTGAAGCATTATTTGATAATCCAACATACATGATAATACAATACATCAAGAAAACACCATCATGATACCTTATAGATGATACTTCAAACTTGGCTCTGACATACAACAGAAAGTCCATGTTCAGTTTTAGAACATCTAATTAAAAAATCTAAATGCACCGCAGAGAATCCACCAACATCTAATTAAAAAACTCCAAAAACACAATTATAATTGTGATTTTTGAGGAATTCGTAGAAACTCCAGCAAAACTTTTTTTTTTCCTGTGACAGACCAAAACATGTTAAAGACAGTATTTCAACTATTAGATGTTTCTTTTAAAGTGGAAAAAATGTATAAAACTTCTAGTGTTCTATAACACTGTCTAAAGAAATGAAAACACAAGTGTTCTAGCTCTCTGTCTCCGCAACTTCTCTCTAGACTGCCAACAATTCCTCTTTGCTTCCTCTCATGACTACAGACAAGTGATCCTCCGCCGTTCTAATTCACATAGCCCATATGCCTCAAAAGGCAAATAGAACTCAAGTACCAGAAAATAAAATCACCCATTACAAGATAGACCCTGTTTTGAGTCAATCATTTGTAGGGTCTCACACTTTCTTTTTCAAAACTTAGATGCTGGCCAAATAAGGTTATAGTCATCTGCCCGGAAAGAAGATTTTTTCATATGCACAAAACTTATGAGGAATTAAAGTTTTCGTGTATCTTTTATTAATGATGTGTGTCTATTTGAAATACAAGGATTTGATATAAATATTTGGTCACATAAGGATGGGTTTGAAACAGGTTTGTTGTAATTATGGTGGGATGTATTGTGTGACACAGCAATGGTTTTGATTGTTGGTTGGGGGCCTGAGACTGCAATTTGAGTTGGATTTGTGGTGGAGATGACAGGTCTGTGGACAGTCATTTAGGTTGTGATACAGCAATGGAGTGGATTCTGTAGCATTGGTTCTGGAGAATTTGTGACAGTTAGGATTACTGGTTGTGGTAATTGGATTGTTGCAGTGCAGGTATGTTAGTGGAGATTATGCTGGTCATGATTGAGCTTTGCGGCTGGAATTGCTGGTATTTTTTATTTTTCCAAAAGATAATTGGAGGAAGATGAATGGCACACGAAACAAATCTGACTTTGACCCACAGTTCCTTCTCTTTGATGGATTTAGACTTTAGCATCATGGCATAGGTACTCCAAGAAGATAACCATAACAAGTTAATAGCTAGAAAATGCATTTGATGACATATAATGAAATATTAAACCAAAAGAGTTTCACGATTCCACAAATATCTAATTAAAAGTTTTAAACTACAAGAATGCCTTCAGAACAATTCCTAGTGATGCAAAGCATGGCATACTAAAACCCATATTCAAATTCAGAACATGCAGTTATTTAATGGATATTTAAAGAGATGAACATATCAAATTACTGCCAGGTATCCAAAGCCATAACAGAGCTTAACATGCACAAGTGCTTACTTCAGAGCAAGACAAACTTGAAGCTGAGAAAAAGTACTCCCGTGCAGCTTGAATAACAAGATTTTCTGCTTTCTCTGATGCCAAGGCTACTGAACTTGTACCTTTCAGATAATTTCTAGCAAGTGAAAATTTCCCAGCTTTCAGCAGTCCTCTGCAGAATTCCACTAGCATATACTCTGGGTCAAGGAAAGGAAAAGCCTTCTCTCGCAAGCATTGCAAATCATGCCACATGTTTGCCCAATCATTATCTGATCGACCTGGCTGTCTGCGAACAAATTTTGACAGTATAAGACGAAGAATCTGTTTAACACCTTTTTCATCTGCATGGGCCTCAAGGAAGAAATTCATTGGCTTTGGAACCTGAAACAAAGAAGTAAAGAGCATGCTAGAAAGTGAAGATTCCTGAATAGAAGCATATATCTAATGATTCATTTATTTGATGGTTGTAATGAATTTCCTGATCAAAAGAAGCATGGGCCATAGAAAACAAAAGACAAACCTGGTACAGTGCCAGAAGCCTCCCTGCTTCAATATGACCTTCAGCAAGCTTCAGTCGTTTCTCGAGGTGCTCAATAGAAATACCGACATCTGTTAAGGTGAAATACTATTAATCATCAACAATTCCAATACCAACGACAACCAAAGATGACAAAAATGCACACAAAGTACATATGCTTTGTGTTCATGTATCCTGATATTTCTATACGTTTCAGTCTTCAGTATAATATAGATAGTCATTAAAGCCAATACTCTTGATTATACAAGAACAACTTAAAAAAAGGGTAAAGTTCCAGATTCAGGAAAATCAATAAAGAACACTCATGTCATCGAAACTTCAGATTTTAAAAGCAACTCCAACTTGAGTGCAGAGCTTAATTGGAATGATCTGTATCTTCTATGCCAATTCCTATTAAGTTTGAAGTCTCATAATTGGCATCTCTGGGCTAATAATAATCAGCTCTGCCATAAGCTTATTTAAATGCAGAAACTGTTTTCTGTACCATAAGATCTCTCACTAGCTACAGTGAATACATGTTGACTCCAACTTCATTCTTTTTTACAAAATGAAACACCCCCACCCCCACCAAATCCCTCTCTAAGTGCACAAGATGTATGCACACGTGTGTTGAGACCTATATTATTTAGAAATTTATAAACGAAATAGCAACCAATAAAACCTAATTATATTTTTTCAATCAAATCTGTACTACACAGAATGTACCTTGCTTCTGTGGGAGTTTTGACAATAAGGCAGCCATTACACTCCATCTATCTGTAACAGTGCACAAATAAATGCACTGCAAAGCACAATCTACAGCCTCAATCTCATCCTTGAAGAAACCATTCATATGCAATTCCCTGCATCCTTCCTCAATAACCATCAAGCATGTGTCTAGTTTATTCTCCAATGCAATTTCCTTCAGCCATTTTACCACAAATGAATCATTTTCATGCGAAGGAAAATGGCATTCTGTATCCTGATCTTGAGTAAAATAGGTCATGTTGTGAAACCTATTTCTCATAAATGGAATAGCCTTATCATGCAACCTCTTTACCACATTTTCCTCTTTCACTCCCTTAAGCATCATTCTGAATTTTTCGTAATCAGATAACTGTTCCCAGGAGATAAGACTCATATTAGAACATGCGTCAACATCATTTTCATCAGAATAAATTAGCTGGTGCAACAATAAAATATCCTCATGAAACTTCTGTAACTCATAGATGCCTTTGCGGCAAGCCAAATCAATCAAGTCGATGCAGTTGTCAAGCTGGCCACTAAAGCTATCAATATCTCTAGCTCTGTTCTTGTACCACTCAGAGAGTTCACTAGATGACGGCCAAAGATAACCAAGGCGCCGCTTGACAATGGGCTCAGTTTCGATCTGGGTACCAATCTCATGATTCTCTGGTAGCCTATTGATAAAGTTAACCATTTCCTCACATTCTACCCAATCTTCTTCCCTAAGAGCAATTCTTGGGGGAGGAGATCTCCCAGGAAGAAGCTGCCCATAGGTTTGAAGAGGAACAGTTTCAGGAATAGCAGCTAATATTTTCAACAATGAAGGAGATAGTGAATAAGGATGACGCTTGAAGAGGAGGTTTAGGGCCCCAATTTTCCCACTTTCAGCAAGTGTTATGGCAACTTCACCAACAGGTATAATACGAAATTTGCGATATTCCTGTACAGAAAACCTGCACAAAGACTATGTCAATACACTATCAGTCAATACGACTAATAATCTGATACTAAATTCAGGTGCATTGATGCTATATTTCTTTAATCTCATAAGAATTTTCCAGCAATGACAGCAACAACAACAGCAGTATAATAATAACCACAGCATTATAAAGTCATTACACAATCCAGGAATATTTTATGCTATGTTTCCTTAATAGCATAAGAATTTCCAGCAATGATATCAATAACAGCAGCAGAATAATTATAAGCATAGCATCATAAAATCATTATGCTAAAGCTTTTTCGCATGTTAAGGAAAATGAATTAAGAAACCTGAAATTATGTATCAAGAATCAAATCATGTATGTGGGTGCAGCATCTTCAATGAACCAAATTAAATCACAGTATGAATGTGGGACTTAATGGAGAAATTTGCATGAGATTTTTCTGCATGTAGTTGATATAAACAGCTTCAATATCCATAGAAAGAATAGCAGGTCTTTTTTTTCCTACAAAAATCAATATGAACTTGCATAGTATGCAAATGCATCAAGGAATTCAGCCTGTTTATCAAGTAAAAGTTCATAAAATACTTCAAAAATGGTTGTCCAGATCCTGATGAAGCATTGTATTTCTGATAAATACCCGTAAGCCATGAGAGAGAGGGGATTGAGTTCCCAAATAACACAATACCTGCCCATGTTTATCCCCATATAGGTCTCTAGCCTGTCCCTGAATTGTAACAGCTGAAGTCTAGCCATACGAAAATCCCAGATCTGGCTCCCTTCATCAGCTTCTGATTCCGAAAAACGGAACTGATCAGTCACTTGCAGCCCATATGAAAGTAGAGCTTTTACCGCATCTTCTGTTGGTCCAACCTTATCAACACATTCAGAAAGCACAAAACTGTGATCCTTGATATTGGACAAAAACATGTTAATACCATCTTTTCCTTGGCTAGAGTGCAACCACTGAGATTTTAAAACTTCATCTCTGTCCAAGCCATGACGATTGGCAAAGTCCAAGGCAGCTTGATATTTACAGTTACTAATTAAGATATTATACATTTCAGGAACAGATCTCTTTGACAGTGAAATCAAGCTCCAGTGCAACTGGGAAACATCAAGTTGATCACTTCTGCTACCTGTGACCTGCTCTACATTGTACACATTACCTGATTCTCTATGAGGTTTACTTGGAACTTTGCTATCTAAAACAAATATGCGGCCTTGAAACTGCTGTATCCTATCCAGAACAAGCATTGAATATAGATGGTTGTGCTCTTGAAACTTTAAGCCAGTAACAATATCAAGCATGGCCAAAATGCCTCCACGTTTTGCAAGAGTCATGATGCGGTCAGACCACCAAGTAAAATCCACAATATCATTTAAAAGCTCATTCTGTCCATTTTTTATGTTACTGGTTCCTTGTGAACGTAATTGCTCTTCACAAGCAAAACTCACAAGTGATCGACTTTCTTTATCCATCTTGAAAATGTGCAAGCGTCCTGTTATATCTAAAGTGGCAACAAACTTACCTTGTGGTGAAATTAGCACCTTTGGACATGATAGTACAGCATCTTTTGATTTGGAATACAAGCCTTCGAACTGAATAGAAATCAATGGTTCCAAATCTAAGTTTCGACTTCTACACCAAAGAGAAAGAAGACAAGATCCTGAAAAAAAATATAGAATATAAAATTCCAAAACTGTCTAATGTAATTTAAAAAAAAATAATAAAGGTAAAAAAAATGTTTTTCCAAGCTGCCTGGGCTGGGTATTTAACATATATGATTTCACCATCTACACGGCGAGTTGCATTACAAATTCATGGGCCAAAATGTCAATTAGGGTATTATTATTTTTGTAATTCTTTTTTTCAAAGTATGCTCCAAAGAGTTTAGGAAAAAATGAAGAAACTCCATAAATCCTGTGTGAGTTGTCATGTGTGGGCTAGACACAAGGATTCAAATCTGAGAGTTAAAGTCCAAATATGCTTAGCAGGACTCAAACATTTGATCTTTCATTGAGAAATGCAAGTCAGGCTACAAACAAGAGCAAGCTTTAGTACTTGCATATATAGAAAGTAGTTGGAAATTCAAACTCAGTGTGATTTGGTGAAAAATTATAAGAGACTAAAATTGTTGATAAGCATCCCGTCATTTGAAGGTTAGAAAAACAAGACAACTTGATATTCAAAATTATTCCCATATAACTCAAAAAAAAAAAATTCCTAGCATTTTCACGTCCACCTCCAAATTACATGTCAAATGTACATAAATAGAATCATATTATATCAATTACATAAACCCCTCAACAAAATCAAACTTTCACTTGACTACCACAACAAAAATAACAATGCCCTAAAACATACCAGCAGAATTTTCAACAGACGATTGCGAGATACCAACTGCACTACCAACAACAACAAGCAAGGAACATTCCGAACTATAGTCAGAGCAGAAAACATCCTTTGGAAACTTCCCCAGCGACTTCAACCCACTATTTAAAACAGAAGCACTTGGCTCCTTACTCATCTCAATCAAATGAAGACATCCATCTGCTGTAATAACAACAAATCTACACCTGGAAAACTTTTTCAACCAATTAATCATCCATCAAAATCACATAACTTAACACGTTCTTAACATACGATGCAAATCCAACAACACTTACAAACAAGACCGCTGCGCATCATTATCATCAGCATCCTGCGGAATCAATCCTACTATCGACGAACTTGCTCTCAACTGCCGCTTACTAAGTCTCATAATCTCTTCCCCATTCACTTTGATCAAATAAACCGTATCACTATCATCTACTACTCCTAAGACACCATGAAATTCAGACCACACTCCGCTCGTGAACACACCACCACCTCTACCTATCAAAAAATCCAAAAATAAAATTAAAAAATAAAAAATAATATTTTGTACTGATTAACTGCATAATTTAATATTTAAGCTTGTAAAATTAAAATTAAATGCCTTACAAGTGAAGCTTCCGTGCGGTTGCTGATAATCATTCTCTTTGGACAAAATCGTAATTTGATTAGCACTAGCTACAGCAACGTAATCACCTCGTGTAGATATAAACAGCGATAGATTTTTCCTAATTTCTGTTGATGATTTTGAATTATAATTCCTATAATCACTCAATTTCTCTTTGATTATGGACAAGATGCCGCCTTGATTGACCTGAATCATTCACAGAAAACAGTGATTAATCTGTTAATTGTGATTAAGATGAAGAAATTAGAGAGATCGATCGAGAGAGACCTTGTTGGAGTGTAGGAGAGGAGGGTAATTGGAAGTATAAGGTCTGGAGATGTGAAGACGCGTCTCGTAAAGCACTTCGTCTTCCGCCATTGATGATGATATATGACACCGTTTCTGTCTGACCGGACGGAGAAACAAACGGCAGATGGTTGATTCTTCAGGAGACGTTTCTGTCGGTACACATGAAGAAGCAGAGTGACTGGTTTGCTTTTGTTATTCGTATGTAGAAGAGAGAGGCCCATTTTAATTAGAGAGGATTGGGCTTTGAAAGCCTATTTTTCTTGTTGGGCCACTCTTAGGCTTGGTGCCCTGGTAGTTCCAGAAACAAACGGCAGATGGTAGTTTTTTTTTTATTTAGCTACAAATTTATTTGCAGCTGAAAAACATTTGCAATTTTTTCTTTTTCAGTTTGCCTCTAGTCGATCGGTCACAAAACTACAAGTCTCAAGTCCCAACAAGAATTCTAATTAAAATGCCAACTTTTTTCTGAAAATCTCAAATGTTTTTTGATTTATTTTACAATCTATTTGCAATAGAAATCTTTTTTTATTTTTAATTAAGTTTTTGAGAATTATGATGGATTTGGGGCATGTGCCACCGAGGCTAATTGCAGAATAATTGCACCTGAGCCAGCTCTCCATGAGTGTTAGACAGGAAGAAATGCTTGAAATTGATGCCAGTTAGGGCCAGCAACTTGATGATAATTTTGCAAGTGCGTGTATCTATGCAGACAACCTTATTTTTCCAAAAGGTCAATTGTTCCTTAGAATCTTTAAACGTTATCATAATCTCAATCATCAGCATCAACTTCTGTAGTAACTCATCAGGAATCCCTTTCTCCTCGGCCAAGCATCTTGCCTGACGGCTGAGAATCTTGCCAACACGAGAGCTTGTTGGAGCATATGCCCAATGATAGAAGAAAGAGATCATTCATGGAATTCAACATGCAACTCTTTCTTTTTATGTATCGATTTGGTAGAGAAGAAATCAACCACAAATCGATCAAATTTGACTTGCCTAGACAACGAACACAACTTGTCGACTCGATTTTTTTTAAAAATATTCTCTTTTGGTAGTGACGTGTTGCCATGTATGATGAAACCCTAATTGACTTGCTCATTATAACTCTGGTTCTATGTTGTTTTTGGTGGAAAAAAGAGAGGACAGTGCAAGTGGTTTGTGGCTATGGTTTCGGGAAGACTTGGACGATGGGTTACGGTGGTTATTGGCGGCATTTGTTGGGGCTATTGGTTAGGGTTGTAAGGAAGTAAGGTGGTTGGTTTCAAGCAAGGTTGTTTTTCTAGCAAGGGAGATTAAAAGGATGCTGGTTTGGGTGGTGTGGTGTGAAGCACAGGTCAGATCTGGTGACTAATGGTTCAATTAGAGTTGGTGGATGCTGGGTTGTGGTGGCCACTCTTAGTGAAGGGCACTAGGCTGGCGTGGTGATGCTAGCTAGTTTGTGTGGTGGGGGTGTGGAGGTGTTAGGTTCGCTGGAGTGGTTGAAGAGAGAAGAGGGTTGTTGGGCTAGTGTAGTACTGGAGAAGGTTGTTATACCATGGGCTAGCTATGCTGGGTGGTGGTTGATAAAGGGAAGAGGAGGTTGAAAGCGGTGGGGCGGTTGGCTGCAAGACTGCTCAGGGATGGGTGGGTAGAATGTGGTTTCTGAGATTACGGTTAGTTCAAGTGGGTTTGGTCGACGATGGTGAGGAGACTAGTGGTTGTGATGTGTAGTGTGGCTAGTCGAAGAGAGAATAAGATTAATGTTTTTTTTTTTTTAGCAGCATTTATAAGAATATTTTGATGGAGTTTAAAGTGTTAACAAGCTTAAACTTTTTATAGTTATTTTCCCCTTTTTCACGATTTGACTGTAATAAAATAAAAATCAAACCTATCATAGATTCATTCGTGCCATTTATTTAATCTAATTTCAAATACCAACAACAGAATTAGCAAACAGTGGGATGTATATACTCGTAACTAAAATCATTAATTAATATTTTGCTTGGTTCGGCATTGCAATCTAATTAAAAATTTTAAAAAAATAATTTTTTTATATTTTTTAATCGTTTTGATGTATTATTATCAAAAATAATTTAAAAAAAATAAAAAACAATATTATTTTAATATATTTCTAAATAAAAAAATCTTAAAAAATAATCATACCACACTGCTACCCCTTTCTATTTTAGAACTTGTTTGTTTGGCGCAAAGTGGTTTCTAGTATTTGTTTGTCATTAGAAAAATTGGTTAACGAAAAATACTTTCCAGTCAAAGAAAAATTTAGCTTAGTTTTTAGAAAAGTGTTTTCATTTTATTATAGACGAAAAACACTTTCCAGAAGTTGTGAAAAATTTAAAAATATCATATTATTTATTGATTATAACAAATTTAGTTTTCAAACTTTTGATTGCTATATATTTTGTTTTGAATCTTTTTTTTTCAATTTCACCTCTTAGAATTTGATTTTTATATTAATTTTGGTCTTCTTTTTTATTATTTTTATTTGCTTTTATCTTATTATTTTTTTAATTGAAATTTTTTATTTATCAAATTTGATGCTCATTCTTTTGATTCTTACTTATTTTATTTGCAATAATTTATGAAATGATAATTATAATTATTTTAATTTTATCATCTTTCAATTTTTTTATCTGTTAGATTTGATTTCCATTATTTTGATTGTTATCTATTTTATTTGAGATAATTTATTATATTAATTTTTTTAATTTCATTTTCATTTAATTTTTTAATTTATAAGATTTATTTCTTATTATTTTAATAAACTTGAAAAAAAATTAATATTTTCTAATTTATTTTCCATAATATATCCAAATACTGAAAATTATTTTCTAACTTATTTTTTATAATATTAACAAACATCAAAAAATAATTCATAATAAAACTATTTGTAAAAAATATACTATTTTCTAAGTAAATAAACGAGTATTTATTGACATTTTCTAGGCAGTTAGCAGCCACACATTACAATAGTCCTTGTAGATGATTTTTCAAGGATCTGCCTCTCGTACAGGCAACGCCAAGATTTTCAAGGTCTGGACTCCTGAAAAGTTACATCATTTCCAGAAAAAACAAGCCAATGGTTTCTCTTGGTCAAGCATCTCATGAATTATGGAGAGGGGTGGGGTTAAAAGTCTTGGTGTCTGCGGCCTAAAATCCATTTGAAAAGGACAATCTTGGTCGTGGCAGGAATCTCTCCTCTTCTGAAATTGGGATTAAATTCCACCATTGACGACAAATCAAGCTAAGCACTCACCCTCCCTTTAATTTATTTTCTCCAATTTTCAAATATTATAGCAAAAGGTAACATCTGGCTGCTAGCTCAACTTGTTAAGGGATGCATTAAATATGCTGTACCAATTGAATTAGATTCTGATCTGTCTTGGTGTGCTAAATATGTCGTTCTATCCAGCATATATTCTATATTAATCATAAAAAGCAGTACTGTTGTAAGATATAAGTATATATTATTTGATAAAAAAAGAGTGCTATGTAATCAAGAACACAGACCAAGATTATACAAATGACAGAGCTAAACGTGATTGAAATGGCTACTAGGGGTTTGTTTACTGGTTTAATTTAGGGTTTGATATGATGGTCTAATGAGATCTCCCAATTTTTCAACTTGAGAAGAAATTTTATATTAATTTTTCTAAAATAGAACAATCATATTTTTCTTATTGAATCCTAAAATTGAAGGGGGGGAAAGCAAAATAGGAAGAAAGCTACATGAATGCTTTGACTATGAACCTCCCATGATTTATTTTCATTCTTAAATTTGTTCAATTGACTAATTAAGAACCCGTTTATTTTTGCTTTATAAAAATGTTTTTGAAAAAAATTATTTTTTTATTTTTTTCTTTACTTCAACTTATTATTATTATTTTTTTGTATTTTCATATTGTGTTAATGTCAAAAATGATTTGAAAAAATAAAAAATATATTGTTTTGATGTATTTTCAAGTAAAAAACACTTTAAAAAGCAATTATTACCATACTTTCAAATACTCTTTAAAAGCTAAAGATATTTATATAAAAAAAAAGAAGGAAAAATTGAACTTCCATTATATATAAAAAAAGAAGAAGAAGAAGAAGATTCTATGATATTTTTAGATTTGGTGGCTTAGATTCTCCCTACATTTTCAAATTAGTGAGGGCTATAGAATATTAAATATTTTCCGAAAAAATATTATGCTTCGACTAATATATATATGAATTTACTGAAGATGCGGTGATATATATATAGAGCTAGGATATAAAATCTTGAAGGGGGCGAATTAAGGTATTGAAACATATTAATAATATACATGCATGTCTATTGCGTACGTATACTAATCAATAACTTTGAAATAAGAAAATTATGTAAACAAATATTGATACAATTAATGATACTAAAATTATAGTTTTCTAATGACTAATAAAAATCTTATTTGACCATGAAGTGGAGGTGTAAGGTTTTATTTCTTATTTCCTTAACTATTTATTAAAAACTTATGTTTTCTAATTTGACAGACATTATTGTTTATATATATATATATATATATATATATATAAAATATAGTTATATATATATAAAACAATTACATATTACAAGGAATGTTATCATAACTTTTAAATTCATGATCAGAGTTATAAAATCAAAATAAATTTATAAAAAAAAAATGAGCTAATTTATTCTGAATTAACATGTCTAATTAATCTGTAACTCAGATCATGAGACTGAAATAACCCCATGGAGAACAAATAAAAACAAATTATAAATCTTAACTCTTAATTAACCTTGCGGATCCAATGTTGAACAATAAAATTTGTAAAAATTTTAAATAAAAAATAACACAAAAAATAAGTCAAGTCAACCTAGGTTAACCCATTAAACATTATATCTAGATTACGATGTCGAGATAACCTAATAAAATGTGAATTGAAATAAATCATGAAGCCCAATTTTCATTGAAATACAATATTAAATAGTGAAATTGAGAAAAAAAATTAAATCAACTAGGTTAATCCACTAAACTCATGACCTGAGTCATGAAACGAGGACAATCTAATAAGTCATGAGACTGAGATAACCTATTAGAAAGAAGAAAAAAACTCGATTTCAATCTAGGTTAAAATGTCAAAACTTGTAATCCTAATCATGAGATCAAGATATTCATATAAAAAAAAATCAAAACAGATTATCAAACTCAATTTCCAACCAATTCAATATTAAATAATAATAAAAAATTTAAATTAAATAACTCAAATTAACTTGAATTAATTTATTAAATATTATTTTTGAGTCGGGAATCCAGAATAATATTATAGGTTATCTCGTTGTTACAAGAATATATTAACAAATCTAATATTAAATTAAAAGAAAAAAACAGAAGCCATCTTATTCGCAACACATTCGAACATGTACATGTACTGGAATTACAGGTGACTGTGGAGCTAGCTAGCTGGCCTGGAATTATTATAGGTTTGATTCAACAATAAACTAACCATGACATGTGCATATTTACGACACAAATGCGACATGACTCGCTCTTCCTTCTTGTTCACATGCCAAGATTAAAAGAAATCATCCATTATGGAAGTCCTTTTCCTAAACAACATGAGAGAGAGAGAGAGAGAGAGATTGAAAGTGGGATTCCCAAATCTTGATCTTGATAACATCGTTCCAATATGCTTATAGTAAATTATATATATCTTCCTAATTTACCTTATCCCTTAAATCTATGAATCTAGGGGCCGGGCCATCCACAATTTGGAGACCGAAAAACCCTTAAAAATTGTAGCTCCTAGCTAGCTCCTCCTCCTCTTCTATATATATGGAGGTTCCACCTCCTCTATCTAAGCATTGAGGTGAAGTAGTGTCCATGGAAGAGAGATCAAGAAATGGGCATGTTTTTAGAGAAGCAGACATGGCGTGGTATTGATCCGGCTCTTCTTCTGTATTTGCATCAGAAGTTCTTCGCTGAAGACGAGCCGAATCAATATCACTCTTGTACGCTTCATTCTCTCATCTTTTATTTGTTTCGAGAGCAGAAGAAACACACTTTTAGCTGCTATTTATGATCCCTGACGGTGTTAATTGATGGAGTTGCTTTCTTGAATATTTTTCCTTCTCTCTTTTTTCCTCCTCTACTTTTTATATTAAGATTTCTTATTCATTTTCTTTTGAATGAATTTGATTAATGTTTTGAGATAGAAAAATTGAATATAATTAAAATATATTCCCTTGTCTTTATTATTTTGAAACGATAAAGATTTATTTCAAAATTCTTTCAAATTGGGATGCATATTTTAGCTTGATTAATTCTTCATCGTCTATCTTCTTGGATAAAGGTTAGCAAGTTTAATTTTTCATATATAAAAACTAATCTCATTTACAGTGTTGAAGACATTTATTTCTGGATCAATACAAGTAAAAAACACGCAAGAAAACGTGTAATTAAGGAATAAAATTTAGATTCTAATGTTATTGATATATTATAATTGGATTAATTAATTTGTTTCCAAATCTTTTTTTCTATTAGTTTTCTTTAAATTCATTGTATTTCTCATAACCATTATCTAAATGGTTGTTTCATTAATAAATAAATCAATTATTATAAAAAAAATTCAAAACTATTTTAAAAATACATTTATTTTGTATCATTGTTCCTTTCCCTCAATCAAATATATGAAAACACTGATCAAACACAATATCAAAGCTCATGAGAAGTGTTTTTGTGGATCTACTAGTTCTCCTTCCTATAATTGTTCAAAACATTTGTTAATGGATTAAGTTTAATTTGTGATGGTGTCTGAGGTCTTTTCTTCTTCCCATTTTGATGGATATATTGCATCATTGAGAAACACATTGGCTATAATTACTACGATGTGCATCCCAAAAATCTCCTATGCGAAATTATTTGGTCTTAAAATCAAGTTCTGAGTTACTGTATACTGCCAAAGAAATTAAGTGGTAATTAATGCCAGAGAGTATGTCAACAGCAGGATAATATATAACCATTCTTATATATATATATATATATATATATATATATATATATATATATATATATATATATATATCGTGATAGCTAGGCTGGTAATTAAGCAGCACTGCTCTTTCATGCCTGATATAGTTCATGTTTCTGCCTAGGTTTTCGTCATATTGTCATTTTGCGTAAAAGTTATACCGTCTTAATCAAATTTAAGATACGTGAAATATTACATATTTTCTAACGATATATAGTCATTAATTCGCTAATAGCATGAGTTGAGCTACAATTAGTGCTACAATTAGTTTATTATTTTCTAAAATGACCTTAATTAACATACCTAAATATGTTTTGAGACATGTAATTAACTAGTGTCCCAACTGTGGCTGTTTTTCGGTTTTTTGATCATTTTCTTTGAACAATGGAAACATCAACAGATAGATTTGATTATTTATATATGGCAAACATTATGGCATAAATTCTGTTTGTTTTTATGATTGAAAGTATTTATAAAAATATTTTTTTAAAATTAATATTTTTAAATCGTTTTCATTTACTGATATTAAAAATAAATTTAAAAAATAAAAAATAAATATTATTTTGATATATTTTCAAATAAAAATATATTTTTAATAATTGATCGCTATACCTAGCTTACAGTACGAGAAGATAAGATTCTTAATTGATAGATTAATGGGTTTTTATTGTAACCAATAAATAAAGAACATCTTAGCTATGGCTGCTTTTGCAACCATGGCAATCAATGTCCATAGCTGCAAATAATTTCTTTTTAATTACCTGTAAAGGGATAATATTATTTAGTACTAGCTAGGTCAAATCTATTAACAATAACTGAGTGCATATTCAGGTGTTATAAATTTGCCCATGGCGGCACAACCTTACAAATTCCTCATGGTCATAAACTAGGGGGAGCTAGGAGGGACTTGGAGTCGTGTTAATTAATTAGCACAATTGCATGCCCAAAGAATAGGGGGGGAGAAAAAGCATTTGTCACTTTTTATTTTTTTTTTATTTTAAGTCAATTCTTCTATGTTTGTCTAGAGCAGCCAGCCTCCCAAGCCATGTACAATAATTTGATTTTTCATTGTAAAAAAAAACATGGAATCTAATTTCTTTCACAATTGAAATTGATTAAAAATAAAAAAAAAATACATGTGAATCTCCTCCTTGATAACCAAGAATATCATTATTGTATTTATATAACTAGTGTTATTATTATCTGCAACTTAATTTATATATATATATTGTTAGAACTTAGAATTAGATGTTCAACCAATAATCCTTTCTAGTATGATCTTATAAGAAACATATACAAAGTTGTGCTTGTATAAATTAACACAAGTATGCATCATCACAACATCTGAATGGTGAAACTTTTTATGTTTTTTCTTTCACACATGGATAACTAATTCATTCTCTACTAATATTCTTTGGATTTGAAAGAGAAAAATTAATAAAACTTTCAATATCTTTACAATAATCTTCTATATACAACCATATAAGATGAATCTCGATACATTCAAGAATAATTATCCATTATTTATGAAACTTATTTAGAATATTGATGACAATATTTATTAATAATGTAACCATCAATTTAAAATTCAACTTTGATAATTAAAAATAAATTTACAATCTAATAACCAATAAATAACAAGTAATTGGTACCCAACTAATTTATCTATCTTTTATTTAATTCAAACTTATTCAATCTAAATTAACACCATTTAATTGTTATCAATTCCATAAAAAATTATTTTTTCTGAAATTTTCAACTTAACAATAAAATCGACAAAATTTTCAACTTATATTTAAATTTCCATCACTCTAATCAAATCAAACTAAAACCAACTAAATGTAATCTTAATTGTCAAATATCTTTATGGCTCTGGTGCCAAGATAACATATTTTCTCTCGTATCTCTCCTTTTCAAATTTGTCTTCATAATTCTTAGGACACCATTTCTATTCCCGACCCTGCCAAATACCTGCACAGAAATTGCATGCCATTACCTACTTGTTGCCATCATACGTATTGCAGTGTTTTCATGTATATGTTACTGGATTTATAGGTGACTGTGGAGTTTATAGGTGACTGTGGAGCTGGCTGTCATGGAATTATTAAAGTTTTGGTTCAACAGTAAATTAACCAATAATTGGAATATTTGTATTATTTTATCAGATCCAACCTGTTGATGTTGGTTAATGTGAATATTAAATAATAATAAGTAAAAAAAAACAAATAAATGAATTTTAATCATGAGTTAAATATGGGTTGTGATTTTAAAAAATCATCCAACTTGCATAACTCGATTAGTTGGAAAATAATTCTAATACTCAGTATAAATATTATTTTGTCCTCCTTGCTCTTTATTTTTTTTTAGTTTAATGTGGGTGTCCGGGCCAACTTGCGCGTACCTCGACTAATCCCACGGGTCCTGAAGTTAATGACCATGTAAACCTCCAGTGGCCATCATATAAGCAACCACAAGGTTCGAACCTGAAATCACAGAGAAAGCAAATCTCTTGGTTCCAAACTTTTATCATTGGACCACCATCTAGATAGTTCCTTGCTCTTCATTTTATATATACTATAACTTGCATTGCGACAATGTAATATTCATAAAAAATTCAACTTAACCCTATATTTATCTAGCTTGTTCGGTCCAAATTTTTTTTTTAAATGGTCAAGTTCATGAGTGCCACATATTGGGTGGATATAATTATGGGTAACAACCTGACCCGACCCGACCCGAACATGAACAGCTCTAAAATTAAACATTACATGTGCGCATTTACGACACAAATGTAAGATGACTCGCTCGTCCTTCTTGTTCACATGCCAAGATAAAAAGAAATCCTCCATCATGCAGGTCCTTTTCCTAAACAACATGAGGAGGATTGATAGTGGGATTCCCAAATCTTGATCATGATAACATTGTTCCAATTAATATGCTTATATAGTCCTTTACCTTATCCCTTGAATCTTTAAATCTAGGGGCCGGGCCATCCACAATATGGAGACTGAAAAAACCTTGAAAATTGTAGCTCCTATAGCTAGCTCCTCCTCCTCTTCTATATATATGGAGGTTCCACCTCCTCTATCTAAGCATTGAGGTGAAGTAGTGTCCATGGAAGAGAGATCAAGAAATGGGCATGTTTTTGGAGAAGCAGACATGGCGTGGTATTGATCCGGCTCATCTTCTGTATTTGCATCAGAAGTTCTTCGCTGAAGACGAGCCGAATCAATATCACTCTTGTACGCTTCATTCTCTCATCTTTTATTTGTTTCAAGAGTAGAAGAAACACACTTTTAGCTACTATTTATGATGCCTGATGGTGTTAATTGATGAAGTTGCTTTCTTGAACATTTTCCCTACTCTTTTCTTTTTCTTCTCTACTTTTTATTGAGATTTCTTCTCTTCATTTTCTTTTGAATGAATTTGGTTAACGTTTTGAGATGGAAAAAATAAATATAATGAAAATGTATTCCCTTGTCTTTATTATTTTGGAATGATAGAGATATAATTTCAAAATTCATTCAAATTGGAATGGAGTTTTTGGCTTGATTAATTCTTCATCGTCTATCTTGTTGGATAAAAATTAACGAGTTTGATTTTTTATATAAAGAAACTGATCTTATTTACAGTGCTGAAAATATTTATTTATAAACAAATACAGGTAAGAAACGCGCAAGGAATAAAGTTTAGATTCTGATGTTATTGATATACTCTATAATTAGATTTGTTTCCAATCATTTTTTTTAGTTTTCTTTAAATTTATTGTATTTCTCGTAACATTATCTGAATAGTTGTTTTATTAATAAATAAATTGATTATTATAAAAAAAATCAAAATTATTTCAGAAATATTTTTTTTTATATCATTGTTCCGTCTTTACATCCAAACATATTTCTATATATATATATAAAACACTGATCATACACAATATTAAAGCTCATGAGAAGTGTTTTTGTGGATCTACTAGTTCTCCTTCCTATCATTGTTCAAGAAATTCGTTTCTGGATTAAGCTTAATTTCTGATGGTGTCTGAGGTCTTTCTTCTTCCCATTTTGATGGATGCATCATGCATGATTGAGAAGCACATTGGCTATAATTACTACGATGTGCATCCGAAAATCTCCTGTGCGAAATTTGGTCTTAAAATCAAGTTCTGATCAGTTAGCGTATCCTGCCAAAGAAATTAAGTCGTAATTAGTGCCACAGAGGATGTCAACAGCAGGATAATATATAACCATTCTTATATATCATGTTAGCTAGGCTGATAATCAAGAACTGCTCTTTCATGCCTGATATATTCCATGTTTCTGCCCAAGTCTTCATCATATAGTCTCACCTGCTTCGATCCATAGATTGTTACTCTGCGTAAAAGTTCGTCTTAATCAAATTTATGATACGTGAGATATTACCTCCTTAATTTTCTAACAAATTAATAGGCAATAACGCTAATTAATATCATGAGTTGAGCTCCAATTAGTGTATTTATCTGGTAAAATAACCTTTATTAGTATGCCGAAGCAGTATACTTTGCCGTCCAAGCTATAGACTAATAGACATTTAGCCCATTGGTGCATGCTCATATATATATTAAGCTCCATTACTGATACCCTCGTTAGATTATTGTCTGATTGCGGATTTAAAAACTCAAACTCCGTACCATGTTCATATTAAGAAAATAATGCTGTGCTTTCTGCTAAATTTCCTGAGAATCTGAAGATGACTTTGAATGATGGAAACATCAACAGGAAAGTTTAACTGTTCATTAATTTATGGCAAGCATTATGGTATAGCGTGAGAAGATAAGATTCTTAATTCATAAATTAATGGGTTTTATTGTAACCAATAAAGAACATGGCTGCTTTTGCAACCATAGTCACCAATGCCCGTAACTGCAGGTAAATATTTTCTTTTTAATATTAATTATTTAATACTCGGTCAAATCTAGCTACTAGCTGTGTGTTCCATGGAATCTAATTATATATACCTGTGTGTGTGTGTGTGTGTGTGTAGGTGTGAACTCCATGCGTGCAAAACAAAGCAGAGCTTGAATAAAAAAAACAAAAAAGGGAACAGCTACAACAACAAATTAGTGAATCAAAGAACTATTTCGATATAAATACGTACTTAGATATAAGATATCAAGTAATTCCGTAATTAATATTATCATAAATTTAATTTAAAACCGTTATATATATATATATATAATGAATAATCAAAGATACTTAATTTAAACCGTTAAAAATTAAGTGTTAAAAATAATTTTATATTAATTTTAGTCATTTGGCATTGGTAATAAGATGGTTGTTAGGGGTGGTGGAATTAGATTTTATGAGGAAAAAAAGTTTGGGGTTGATTTTTTTTTTTATCTTACACCTCATTTGTTTTTGTGATTTAACTGAGTTTTTAAAAAATTAAATTTTTTTAAATTAATTTTTTAATAATTTTAAAATTTTTTTATATACTGATATTAAAATTAATATTTTTTTTAAAAAATATTATTTTAATATATTTCAAAATAAAAAAATCCTTAAAAAAACAAATAACAAACATTGCCTTAGCGATTACAGTTACTTGGCGCCTTTTCCACGACAACGTCCTTCATGCTCCGGGCATAATTCCCATACTCGCACCGACTAACGTCACTTCATAGACTATCACCTCTTGATTCTCCACGTGTCCCATCAATACCAAAACATCTTGATTCTATTACGTGGCAAGACCTTATAGATCACATGCACAATAACCATGGTGTAGTGACACACAGTGTTCGTTGACTCAAAGTCTTCGGTTACGTGCTAGACCACAAAAAAACGATAAAATGCTAAAAATAAAAATAAAAGATGAAGAAGAATTTCTTCCCATTTTCTTTCACTGCCTGCTACCCTCTCCCTATCTTCATCAAACCCTAAAGTTTTAGCTCTGCATTGGAGACTCTGCTGGTTTTTCTTTCTGATCATCAGGTCAGTTTTCTTTCCGTGTGTGTTTTAAGGGGTTTGTTTGGTTGCTGAGAAAGTTGGCATAACAGAATGTATTAATATGTGTTTTGTTTTCGAGTTGGACTGTTTAATTTTTTGATTAGGAATAATTAATTAGATTAAATTTCTAATCAAATTATGACAGGTTTCATATATACATATATATAGTATGTATGTACCTTTCTTTTTATTTTTTTATTCTTTGGTTTTTTCTGTGTTTGCTTAGTGATTTATTAGTGAAAGATTAGAGGAAATTTGCTTCATTGTGTGCCAAATCTGATCATCTAGACATCCAATGTACTGTTTTATACCTAAAACAAAGTCTTGGATGTTATATTGGATATTTTAACATGTCAAAAAATTATTTTAATCCAATTTGGGTTTGAAATTTATACAGACTCATGTTATTTTATGCTTAATTTTTATCAAATAAATAGAAATGATGAGATTTGAACTCGTGACCATTTAGTTATGAAGGCTTTAATACCATGTTAAAGAATTATCTCAATCTATTAGTTTAAACTGTTAAGTAAAGTCTCAAAATATGATTTATATTATTCTCTAACGGTACATGGGTATTGCCACTTAAAGACTACAAATTCAAGAGAAGAAAATTAAAGAAATTTTGAAAATAATCGATTTTGTCTTAGGTATGCGTTCTTGATTTAGATCCTCGAGTCTTAGCAAACATGCATGCGTGTGTGTTTGTACGTGTGCGAGCGCTTGCCAGAGAAATTAGTTGAGACTTTGGAACAAGGATTTCTTTATGTATGCAATCACGAGTTTTAAATTTTATTTTAAAAAATATCAGTTAATGGCGTTGCCAAAATCTTTCAGTTCTGACTAGACTATGACGATCCATGAGATTGTTTTCGAACCTTACTATGAGTTCAGCTGTTTGAATTTTGAGAAGAAATTTTGATTTCGTTTTCTCCTTTTTGGCAAGTGAAACAAGAAAAATCCATCTGGTGTATATTTTCATTATATCTGTTTACATTTGCTCTCAAAGCTGTGTTGTTTGGTTGAAGAAGAATACGTCTATTGTCTAAGAAAATTTTCTGAAACTGATTGCAGACACAGGTACTTTCTTGAATGTGAGTTGGATTTGTGGCATTGCTGACGGAAGATTTCAAGAAAGTGTTGGACTCTTGAATCGTTAATTTTGCGACTTTTAGGTAACTTGATAAGAGTTGATGATCTATCTGTAGGTTTTCCTTAGTAATGAGATGGCAAGGGAAGTTATTGTCAATGCATCAATCGTTTCAGTATCGGAGTTGCTTTCACATACTGTAGTTTCCATATTTGACACAGTACATGCAGCCAAAGAAGTGCTCATTCAAAAGGAGAATTTCAAGAGATTTTTGACGTACTTGGAGAAGACAGCATATTTCTTGAAAGATTTATCAAGGTTCAACCTTGACCATTCTGAGAACTTGAATAGTGCCGTAGAGATTCTAAATTGTGAGACTAAAGTTGCTAAGAGGCTAGCTGTTGAGTGCAGCAACAAGAACAAGGTCTATCTCTTACTGAATTGTCGAAATATTGTCAAGCATTTAGAGGCGTGCACGAAAGAGATCGGTCGTGCCTTGAGTCTCATACCTCTTGCCTCTTTAGATGTTTCATTGGGTTTAAGTAATGAAATCAGCAAGCTATGCAATAATATGCTGGATGCAGAATATCGAGCAGCAGGATTGGAGGAGGAAGTCTTGGGAAAGATTGAGTGGGCAATAAAGGAGGGAAATGTGGATCAATCTTATGCAAACAATTTACTGGCTAGTATTGCTGAAGCTGTTGGGATCTCTGGTGATCGGTCAGCTTTGAAGAGGGAGTTTGAAGAATTCAAGAACGAAATTGAAAATTTCAAGCTAAGAAAGGACATGGCAGAAGCTATACAGATGGAGCAGATCAGTTCGTTTCTTGGAAAGGCTGATGCCACTACATCTTATGAGGAGCGAGAAAGGAAGTACCTTGACAAGAGAAATTCTCTGGGTAGACAAACTTTGGAACCTCTCCATTCATTCTTCTGTCCAATTACTCAGGATGTAATGGTTGATCCTGTGGAAACTTCCTCTGCTAAAACATTCGAGAGAAGCGCAATAGAAAAATGGTTTGCAGAAGGGCACAACCTTTGTCCCATGACCTGCACTACCTTAGACACTTCGGTTTTACGACCTAACGTAACTCTTCGTAGATCGATTGAGGAATGGAAGGAAAGAAACAACTTGGTTATCATTGTTTCCATTAAACAAAAACTTCAATCAAATGAAGACCAAGAAGTTCTTCAATCATTGGGCAAGCTGCAAGATCTGATGGCAGAACGAGAGATGCACCAAGAATGGGTGATGTTGGAGGACTATGTGCCAGTTCTTACTGGACTTCTTGGTAAGAGAAATCGTGAAATAAGAATCCATGCTCTGTCCATCCTTTGCATCCTTGCAAAGGGCAGTGACCGCAATAAGGTACATCTCAAGACCATTTTCTTGCTCGTGTGCGCACGCACGCACAAATTATGTAATTGTTCATCATTGATAAGATAAAAAAAAAACCTGAACTAGCCATGTAATGTTCTTTGATGGGTCATCATGTAAATAATCTCACTTTCTTATTTTGTTCTTTTAGCAACACAAGGTAGGATGATACTTTGTCAATTCTGAAGAAGATGGATGCCCTCAACTTCCACATAATTCATCTTTATATATATATATATGTCTCTGTGTGTGTGTGTAATTTTCAGATGTTTTATCAAGTTGAACATGCTATTTTGACAGGAAAAAATTGCTGAAGTAGATCATGCACTTGAATTTATTGTTCGGTCGCTTGCACGCCAGATTGGGGAAAGTAAGTTAGCCTTGCAGTTGTTACTTGAACTATCAAGAAACAATGCGGTGCGAGATTTAATCGGAAATATTCAGGCCTGTATTTTTCTCCTAGTGACCACATTAAACAGTGAGGAAATTGAAGCTGCCAGAGATGCAGGAGAGCTTTTGGAGAATCTGTCTTCCCTTGATCAAAATGTTATACTGATGGCAAAGGCTAACTATTTTAAGCCATTACTGCGGCTTCTTTCTTCAGGTATGTTTTTATAATGGTATTTATATTTCTTCAATGATGAATCTAATAACAGGTGTGCTACTCTGTTGATTTAGCGTTTCGCAATGATTAAAAATTCTTATCATCAAGAAATCTTGGTCATTCATATGCAAGCTTTACTCTGATAAATATCACCGAGTTCAAATGTCTGGCCAATGTTTATATTTCCTTGAGAAATTAGTGATCAGCCGAGGATAATATTCAACATGATTGCTTGTTAAGATGTGTGTTTAAGGTTGTTTGTCTATTTTCTTACCTAGTAACTTTTTATCAAGATGACTACGACTAGTTTCTTGTCACATGATGCAGGGCCAGAAAATGTTAGAATGGTCATGGCTGAGACATTAGCAGAAATTGATTTGACTGATCAAAATAAATTATCCTTGTTTAAATATGGGGCCCTAGATCCTCTTCTTCGATTTCTCTCGAATGATGATTTAGAAGTGAAAAAAGTGGCTGTTAAAGCTCTTCAGAACCTTTCAAATGTACCAGAAAATGGTCTTCAGATGATCAGAGAAGGTGCAGTTGGACCTCTGTTTGAAATTCTTTATCGACACAGCTTATCATCACCGCGTTTGCGCGAGCATGTTGCAGCCATAATTATGAACCTTGCCATAGCAACCACTTGCCAAGAAGCTGATCATGAGCAGATCTCATTACTGGAATCTGAGGAAGATATTTTTAAGCTCTTCTGTCTAATTTCCTTGACGGGTCCGGAGATTCAGAAGACCATTCTTCGAACTTTTCTTGCAATGTGCCAATCTCCTTCCGGTGTAGAAATAAGAGCAAAACTGAGACAGGTATGCAATCCTATGAGCACTTTTAGTATCAAGGAAAAGAACTCTGACCTTATTATATCCATGGCACTTTTAGATAATGCAATGTCCTTTTGCATACCCAGATTTTCTTTTCTGATCTTGGAACAAATGATCAAAAATAATTTTTGTATGGGTTTAGGCCTCGAACATTTTGGAAGAATTATGTAGCAACTAATTCAAATTGCCTATTCCCTCATTTTTTAATGCTTTTGCTATTTGTAGCTCTCTGCTGTCCAAGTATTGGTTCAATTATGTGAGCATGATCGTAGTATAGTACGGGCAAATGCCATGAAGCTATTCTGCTGCTTGACAGAAGATGGTGATAACAACATCATTTTGGAACATGTGGGTCAAAGATGCATTGAGACCCTGGTCAAGGTCATTATGGCATCAACTGATGTGGAGGAGATTGCTGCAGCCATGGGTATTATTTCTAATCTTCCTGATGACCCAAATATAACTTTGTGGCTTGTAGATGCTGGGGCAGTTCAGGTCATTTCTACCTGTCTCACTGATGAGAGCAGAAATGCCTCACACAGAAAGCAGATAACAGAGAATGCCATTAAAGCTCTTTGTCGTTTCACTGAGAATCAGGAGTGGCAGAAGAGAGTAGCCAAAGTTGGAATTATTCCGGTGCTTGTACAATTACTGGTTTCTGGAACTGCTTTGATGAAACAAAGTGCTGCCATTTCACTTAAACAGCTTTCTGAAAGTTCAAGTTCCTTAAGCAGCCCGGTGAAAAAACGTGGTCTTTTCTCCTGCTTGGCTGCACCAGCCACATGCTGCCCTGTACATCTGGGAATTTGTACAGTGGAATCTTCCTTCTGCATTTTAGAGGCTAATGCACTGGAACCCCTGGTGAGGATGCTTGGAGAAGCTGATCTTGGAGTCTGTGAAGCTTCATTAGATGCACTCCTGACATTGATCGATGGACAAAAACTACAAAGTGGTAGTAAGGTGCTTGCTGAAGCAAATGCCATTGTTCAAATTATAAAGCTATTGAACTCACCTTCTGCCAGGGTGCAGGAGAAAACACTGGGAGCTTTAGAGCGAATCTTTCGACTATTTGAATTCAAGCAAAAATATGGAAATTCAGCAAAGATGTCATTAGTTGATATAACACAAAGGGGAAGCAGTAGCATGAAATCCCAAGCTGCTAAATTACTTGCTCAATTGAATGTTCTCAATGAACAATCCTCTTATTTCTGATTGTTCATCTGAAAGATTTCCGTTCTTTTTACACATGTATTTAACATTTCCTTCTGATAACTTGCCTTTACACTAAATTAATGAAATTAGAATTTAATTCTTTCACATATTTTCTTTCATGTTTCCAAATTGTATCCTTCTTGTTAATCAGAAACCTTTTGCAGTCATCGACAAGACTAGATTCGTCGACCTCGGATGAGTACAACGTAGGTTCTGCAAACATATAGAAGATACCCAGTTAGATGGCAGCTGTTATGCTAGAAAAAAATATTCATGTGACCATTTTAAAAGAAACAGGAAAAACTTAAGAATTTGGTAAATAAAAGAGGTTGCACGTCCTGTCAAAAAAGCGACACAGAAAATATACAAAACAAAACACCAAGAAATAAACATTTTATGTTTATATTTACTTAATTAATTTAATTTAATTAAAAATTCATTTTAAAAAAATTAGATTTAACAAAGGTTGAAAAAAAATATCAGAGATAACTTGTGTTATTTTCAAAACAACTTAAAAATCCCACAGAAATCAAATAAAAAAATTAGCAAAATATTGAAGGATAAAATCAAGAAAAAAAATAAGTTTAAAAAAGAAAAAAAAACAAGCAAACACGGGTGAATCTCATGAACCCGAGTTAACTTTCAAGCCCACAATCCATTAAATTCTAGATTTGGGCTCAATTAAAAAGTTCAACACCTAACGATAAAATCTTGAAGGATGAAATCAATAAATTTAATTTAATTAAAAAATAAATCTCCTTTTATAAAAAGAAGAATCTAATAAAGACCGGAAAAAAAAACTCGAGACAATACATGTTATTTTCAAAATGATAGAAAAATATCATATAAAACGAATAAAAAGAATGTTGGAGGATAAATAGAAAAAAAAAGAGCTTCAAAAAGAAAAAATAAAACAAGCAAACTCGGGAGAACCTTGTAAACCCAGGTTAATCTCTTAAACCTGCAATCTATTAAATTTCAGATTCGAACTCAACGCAAGAGCTCAACACCCAAAGAATTATTTGTTAGAGGATAAAATAAAATAATTTAATTTAATTATAAAATAAAGCTCCTTTTCAAAAAGATAAATTTAACTAAGATTGAGAGAGAAAAAAATGTCGAGGCAAGAATGCTAGAGGATAAATTTAAGAAAAAATGAGCTTAAAAAAAGGAAAAAACAAACAAACAAACCCGGGTGAATCTTATAAACTTGAGTTAATCTCTTAAACTCGCAGTCCATTAAATTTTAAACCTAGGCTCAACCTAGAATATCAATACCTGAAGAATTAAATGTTGGAGGATGAAATAAATTAATTTAATTTAATTTAAAAAATTCCTATTAAAAAAACTAAATTTAACAAAGACCGAAAAAAACTGAGGCAATTCGTATTATTTTCAAAATGACTTAAAAATCCCGGTCAAATAATCTCTCAAACTCACAATTCATTAAATTATAGATTTGAGCTCAATCAACAAGCTAAACACTTGGTCAAATAAATATTGAAGGAAGAAATAGTAAGAAAAAAGAAAAAGCAATCTAAGAAAAATTTTAAGATAAAAAAGGATTAGATTTGATAAAAAAATTAAAAATGATGAAATTGTTAAAAATTTTTTTAAAAAAAACTATCATAAATAAAAAAAATAGTAATTAAAATAAAAAGAACCAAATTTGTTAAATAAAAAAATCAGTGGGGGATGCAATTCAAAAAATTCTCTAATTTTATAAATTATTTTAAATAAAAAATTTATAATTAAAAGAATAGAAATCAAGTTTTTTAAAAATAAAATTGATGGGTTGATTTAATTTTTTAAAAAGCTAGCATGAAATTTAAGGAGGAAGTCAAAAAAAAAAAAATCCACATGTGCCAAACCAGAAATTGTTATGCAACACGCGCCACCCATATGTATTGAGAGGACACCAAAATGCTTCGATCGCTGCCTTGAAGTAGGGTTTTGGCACTATTCACGCACCTCCAAGTTTTTTTTAATTTGCTTATGTAATGAGTGACCATATTACCCCTAATGAAATTCAATAATTATAAAATAATCATATGTGAAAGACAAAAGTATCCATCCCTAAAACAAAACCAAAGGCAATGATTTTAAAATTATAAGGCCAATGAAGTAATGTATATTGTATCCTTGTTAAAATTATGTCAAAGAACAAAAAGCCCCTGAATGCTATTTTATTTTGAATGCAGACAAGGTTAAATTAGTAATTTAATAGTTTAGAAAAAATAAAAAAAACGATAAAGCCCTCATTCCCCTGTTTAAGAAATTTTGCTCAAAAGCACTTGAGGGCTAGCTGCTGTGGTTAATCGTGTGACTTGTTCTGCTCCCGTTCTGGGTTCGATCTTCTATGTGTATCCTGTCACCCCCGCAGTGCTTTACCTACTCATTGGGCTTGCAGGATATTCAGTGGACCGTGGAGAATAATCGTGGTGCGCGTAAGCTGGTCCAGACATCCCACGCTAATAAAAAAAAAAAAAATTTTGCTGAAAAGGCTTGATTATTTTGGAGTTAATAGCAAAAGCATAATTTCCGATGAATTCACTCTTGGTTCACAATAAAAATCTGAGCCATTATAGTTTTTTTTTTTTTTTAATATAGATAGAGAGTCTCCAACCAAAAGAGTTCTTGTGCAAGTGAACACCATTCCTGAAATTACTTCAAACTCAAACATGAAAGTCCACATCCACTCTGGTTTTTCCTTCCAATACTTGGTCTGAAACTATAGCAGTTCCAAAGATAATGATCTTCTGGAAGAATATAATCCATTTGATTGCATAATAAAAGGAAATCTTCAACAAAGTTTTTCATCTAGGAACCCATTATCAAGCACAGCAGCAGCCACCTGCCTGTATGTATTGACAGAAGTAAATATTATTGTTTCGAAAACGGAGCAAAAGGAGAGTAAAAATATACAGTTTGATCAGAGAACTGGGCAGCCATCTACAATGATCCCTTTGGCAGTTGGACAGCTAGCCAAGAGGCATCCTTCTAGGTTGCTCGAATTGCTTCCCCACCATGTCAGGCCAACATCCCAGTATCCGAGAGCGAAAAAGATCAACAGAGTCATAAAGGCTGTCCCGGCATCAAGGCCACCAGAGAGCACGTAATTATAACGTTTCCACCATTCTGTTCGATATCTGAACAGAACATATCCAGAGAGGAATCCAACAATAATCCAACTGGTGTAGTTCACAGCAGAAGCTGGAGGCATCATTGATGTTGCACCTAACAGGACTGGCATGTGAATGAGGCTGATCCATTCCTTTCTTGGGAATGCTTTATGAAAAATCCAGACTATGAGAGGAGCTACAGCCCCACCGAGAAAGAACCAATTAACACCTCCATATTCGCCAAGGTTACCAAAGATTCTGCGCGGTCCAACCAGCCCCCATATGACAGAAGCATCAAAAAACACCCTGTCCATCGGGCATTTCCATGGGCCGTTGTCTTGACTACAAAGATTGGGAATGGCCTCCATCATCCACCAGGCAGTTCCTAGGTATACGAGTACAGCCACAAGTGTTCCTACCACCTGCGAAGTCATTATGTTCACTGTCGAACCTTGTACATCATGTTATGCACTGATTTGAAACTCACAAAAAACTAACCTGTGCCATGAACATTGATCTAGGTGGAATTTTCATGTAGTGCCCTAGCTTAAAGTCTGCTAGAAACGTTAGAGCTTGAGCCATGCTTATATATCCATACACCTTGAAGCACATATTAGCAACCGGCCGCTCTGGATACATGTACCCTATAATGTATTCCGTGATAACGTTGAGACCTGGTTGCTGTTTACCCCAAAGAGAACAAAAATATCAGGATATTATGATGGGGTTGCACTATATATAACTGAACTTAGCTTGCAAGCAGAAGTCTGAACATTTTTACCTGATTTGTGGTGGCACTGATGATACCGATTGGCAGAGTGAAGAAAAATGCGATGGCACAAGCTAGCAGAACACCCCACCAAGGCAATTGAAGTGATTCATTGTAATGCTCACAAGCAAAGATTATAGCAGCAATGTTTATGACAAGGATGATGTAGAACCACCATGTGGGAACTGATTTGTATTTCTTCATGAGCCTTGTATGTATATCAATTTTCCTTCTGCCCCCAAAGGCCCTTTTGCTTTGCTTCCATAGGTCACTGCATGTGGCAGGTACAAACAGAAAATTTAGGACACACAAGACAATAGCTTCACCTAAAGGTTGATATCTATGTGATGGAGCTTATTACCTTCCATTAAAGAGTAGGACATGCATAACAGTAGCAGAAAGTGTGGCAAATCCAAGGCCATAAGTCATAGAAAAGAAGGTGCTCATGTGTATTGGCCCAAACTTTGCATAAGCATCCCGATCCAGGTGAAACTTCGAATTGATGATTTTAAGGATGTCGTACTCCTCACCCTTTTCTGTAAAAAGCTCATTTGAATATAATGGAAAGTTCTTGGCATTGTAGACATTGAGCCAGTAACAGATGGGTGTCATCACATACATTATTAGGGAAAATCCAACTGCAACATTGGCAGTAGCAAACCATGGACTAGCTAGTGGACTTCCAAGATAAGCAGAAACTGTAGCCCAATCAAACCCTACAGCGCCTATTCCAAGTCCTTGCAAGCCTGAACCTAGTTGCTGAACCAGAACAGACTTGGAACCAAGCCAACAGACCCAAGAGAAGGATGTTAACATAGTGAAAAGATAACCAGGCAAGACATAGTATGCAAAGCTGCAAATTATGACTAGGAGAAAGAACTGGGTACGAGTTGTGTAGCCTTTCAGTCTTTTCTCTTTCTCATGTAGAGCCCTGCATTGATCATAGATTCAGACAAACAATTAAAGATACAGCCGTGCTATAAATACAGCAGCCCATTGATTAATACAGATTGCAAATACACATAATTACCTGAACAAAGACACTTGAACCAGATTAGATGGCCACCACATTTCCCCTGGCTCAACCAAATATTTCCGGAAAAGACCAGCCCAACCAAATCCTAGTACCTGGAATACATCCATAGAGCAACTAAAGGATCATCAGAAACCATTCTATGAACTTTCTGCTAAAGGGCATTCAAGATCATACAGAGAATACTAGCATGTTAACTCAACCGTGCAAAGATCTGACAAGGAAAAGGAAACAAACCTGAGTAGTAATCATAACAAACAAGGCGGGAACAAAAGTCAGTTTCCTCTTGTAATATAGCTTAACAGCAGTGAGAATATGAGTAGCATAAACAGTTCCAGCACCCGAATTGGCAAATATTGTGATCAGCACATGTTCCTTAATATTAAAAGGTCCAGGATTCATGGTAAACTCCCAGCTTGTACCCTCAAAGAACTTGCGAGTGGTCAGTTTTTTAGCCATTAGATGCCCCAATGGCACCACAGCAATCTGTGCAGAAATAGACGAAATGAACATCGGTTGTGTCCTGTACCAGAAAAACTGGTTTACAAAGGACAAGAGGACACAAGAACCAAGACCAAGAACCCACATTCTGAATGTCAAAACAGGCAAGGTGGGGTCATCAGTTTTCAGAACAGTAAGATCCACTTGCTTTACTGGACACTCCTCTTCATCCTCTATTTCCATGGCCTGAACCTCATTTGCCCCAGCCATGATCTCAAGATTCGCAGATAGTGAATGCCCCAAGAACTGTATGTCTTTGCTCTTGTATAAAAACGGGTGTGGTGCAGTGTAAGTATCCGCTAGAAGAGCTCTAGGATTTTAAGGAGATTCTTAGCAGAATACAAGGAAAGATTCCGCTTAAAGGCCAGCTAAGTGTGAAATGGTCAGCACAAGGATTCGATGAATTTTATTGGATTCGGATATTTTGCAGACCTCATTATGTGAGCTTGGAAAATAAAGGCACAGTGTCACATGCCTTGTTATCTGGTACCTGTTCAGAGCTTGGTCCACTACGTTTTAGCTCGATTATAAATGTGGTTGTTATTATTTTTTTAAAGTGATTTTTATTTTCTAGATGACTTTCATTTTCTAGATGCAGCTAGTGCTGCTTGTTTGTCCTATATGTTGATTAACAGCGGCAGCAGTAAATGTACGCATGCAGGAGTGGTGGTTGGATCTGAAATTTCAGTTCAGGAGTGGCAGCCAGTTGGAAAAATAAATTCTCAATATAAAAAAAATGATTTGTCATTAGTTATTAAAATATTTTTTTGAATTGTAACAGGGGTGTTTTTGGCATTCTTGTAACTTTTCCCCATAAAAAATAAAAAAATATACACCCATTGTAGTAGTCGAGCGATACAGGGATCTTAGGTTATAGATATTTTTCATGCTTGGGAGTTTTTGAAAATGTGATAATAATTGTTTTATAAAATATTTTTTATTTTAAAATAAATTAAAATAATATTTTTTTATTTAAAAAAATTATTTTTAACATTAGCATATCAAAATAATTTAAAAAAATTAAAAACATATTAATTTAAAACAAAATAAATAAAAATTTTCAAAAGCATTTTTCAATCACAATATCAAATATGAAATGACCGATTATTAGACAATGATTTTTCATAACAAAATAATTTTTGAAATTAATTATGATTAGAGATTAACTACAATTAACTGAGACCAAGGCAAGCATCCAAATTAACCCTCTTTATATATATATATATATATATATATATATATGAGATAAAGATTATGTGTCCTAAAAGAGATATATAGGCATATAGTCCATAGATTCCATGGCATCTATGAAGTCCAAGTACAGCCTTATCTTTACGACCAAGACAAAGGCCCCCTAGTTCCCACCAGTTAGGTTCCTCAAAACAAACTTCTCTTAGACATTTTTTTTTTTGATTTACGTGGGGTGTCCGGGCCAGCTTACACGCACCACGACTATTCTCTACGGTCCACTGGACATCCTGCAAGCCCAGGAGCAGGTAAGGCACCGCGGGGGTGACAGGCGTGCACATAGAGGGTCGAACCCGGAAGGGGGAGCGGAACAAGTCCACGAGTGACCACAGCAGCTAGACCCTCAAGTGCTCTCATAGACATTTATTAGCGCCAGTCATGTGTCCTAATCCCTCATCCATCAACTGTTTTAATAATAAAAAAAGAAAAAAAATGTTTTTAATTCTTTAAATTTAATTCCATTCAAAGATTTTAACAAAATTGAATTCTAAATGGAATTTAATTTATAAAAATACTACCAAATCTATCTTTGTTTTTAAAATACAAGAAATAAGATAAAGGTAATATAAAAAATGAAATAAATTATATTATATTATATCTCTTAAACTCAATTTATTTATTAATTAAATTCAAATCAAATAATTTAATTACAATGAAATAAAAAAAAATAGAATTGTTACAAACAACAACCTGTAAGGTACTGATTAACTCGGACAAGACATCATAGCTGTACTCATCCATGCAAATCATTTTCAACAAGGAGTACAAGAATATTGAATTGCTTTCGCACAATATTAACAATTTTTAAATGATTTTTGAGTTTTTCACTTTTTGCATTCAAATAGCAATTCATTCACAATACTTTCTAACAAGTTGATGGATTATATTTGATTAATTTTATTTATAAATATATTTTTCATCCTTGTATCTCTTTAAATATAGGTAAAAAAAAAAAAACATCTATTGTATTTGCTTATACAAAGATCAAGAACTAAGAACATCTATCACCTAGGTGAATCAAAGTAAGAATTCTTCTAATTCAGTTTATGTTTAAAGATTTCGATTTTTTTTTTCAATTCTTAAAATATTTATTGTTCATGCAACACAAGTAGAGCTAGCGTATAGTCGTGGGATCATTGATTATCTTATAAAGACTCTTCATGAATGATTGAGGTTACCCCAATAAATTTTGAATTAAATATTATTTTTCCCCTCGTTAATTAATTAATTAATTGGAGGAGGATGCATGCAGAGAGTTAAATAAAAATATATTGAAGATTCTTTGCAAGAGTTTCTATCAGGGTGCAATGATTTTGTTAAAGCTCCATTAATGGCCTCACTGATGTGTCCTGATCCATCAACCATGCATCAACAATTATTTAGTAAGAAAGCTGTAGTCATTTTGGACTCTTGATATAGTATATTTTTCATTTATATGAAATATTTCTTCAAATATGGTGTGTGTGGGGATTATTTTTTAATTTTTTATGAGATAACTATATATATAGACTATATATATATATAAAATATTTTTTAATTTTTTTATATGAGATAATTATATATAATTTACATATGTATAAAACATTTTTAGAACTTTTAATTTTGATGTTAAAATCTCATTTATTTTTTTTTTGTTTTTTTCAAGTTTACTTGCATTGATTCGTATCATGCCAAGTTTAATCATTATATTATAGATAACATAATATTTTTTCATGGATGATAATATCTAAGTCTATTCAACATTCTAATCAAAGTGTCCAAGCACCTGCAGACTTTTCTTCGAGTTCACACATACAAACAATAATGAAAGATTTTAATCATTTAATATTCAAATCTTTATATAAATGACCTAACCTCTCAAATTTGAATGTACAAAACTCTTATATGAACGAAGAGTCATATCCATAAATCAAATCTGAAATGATCAAACCTTTATTGTATGAAATTAAAAAAAAAATCTCATATATATATATATATATATATATATATATATATATATAGAAACACAAGGAAGGGGATGCCATTGGCGGCAGCCTAAAATAAGGTTTGAAAGATGATGTTTTGTAGAGGGGACATAGATTTCTTTTTTTATTCCTAGAGGTGTTTCTCCAATTCATTTTTTTTTTGTCAAATTTTTTATTTTTGCGAAAAAATAAGCTACCGTTTTGAAGAAAACTTGCTTTACATTACTTACTATGTGGAATAATAGTGTTTTTGATAAAACATGTATGTGTTTTTGAAAAGTATTTTTCAAATAAAAATAAATAAAAATAATATTTTTTTGAGATTTTTTTATATTATCATATTGAAACCATTGAAAAACATCTTAAAATATCAGTTTAATGATTTTTATAAGTAAAAAATATTTTAAAAAATAAATTTAATTATAAAAACAAAAACTTTATCAATAATATCGTTATGCCATACAACGAGAACCTCTTGTGACATGAATAGGTTCATTCCCATTTAGAAATTATTAGTTAGATGGTTACTGTTATATATGCCATGGACAAACAATTTTATTTTTTATCAAAAAAAAAATGTTTATTCGACTCTAGTGTTTTCAAAGAACTAAGAAAAATCTATCATTTGAGTAATTAAAAAAGATCACATGTGCTGTTAAAGTAATGATTAAGAAAACAAACAAAAAAAAATATATAATGAAGCAAGCATTTCATGATTATATTAATCAATTAATTTAATTTAATTCAAAAACTAAATTTTTTTTAAAAAACTAAATTTGACAAAAAAAAAAAAAAAAAACTTCAAGGTAACTCATATTACTTTCAAAACAACTTAAAATTTAAAAAAAAAACAAAAAAAATATAGGAGGATGAAACAAAAAGAAACAAGTTTAAAAAAAGAAAAAAAAAGCAAACTCATATTAATCTTTTAAATATGTAATTCATTAAATTCTACTTTTTAGCTCAACTAAAAAGCTCAATACTTGATTAATTTAATATTGAATGATGGTTTATTTTTAAAAAAAATATTATTTTTAAAAAACTAAATTTAATAAAGATAGGAAAAAAAACTTGAGGTACCTTTACTATATTCAAAATTTAAAAGGCAAATTGAGGAGGATAAAAGGTTTCATATTGATGGGATTGATTTAATTTATTAATGATGAGTAAGTGATATATAGTTTTGATTAATCAAAATTTTAAGATGATTGTTTACAATTTCTTTTTAAATACTCTTGTACATATAATTTGTTAAAAAAATAATGGCCAAGTATTATATATGTAAGAAGTCATCAAAATTACTGAAAAGTCTTCATTAATTACTCTTGAGTTGAGCCAAGCTTAAGATTTACCAACCTCTCATCATCGATTGGCTAATTCAGCTGGTTAACTAGTTAGAAATTTAGATGTCAGCTTGCATCATCCAGACAGCATTCGCAGTAGAATATTCTCTAGATTTCAAGAGAAAAGGATTGATGGTGGCTTCCTCGCAAAATAACTAGATGGAATGGAATTGTAGGTGTATTTAAAGCTAAAAATATATTGAATATCCAATAAAATCATTTTTATTTTATTTTTAATTGTATTTTATTTAAAAAATTAGCATTAAATATTATTTAATGACTATATAAATTAGGTAAAGATCACTTGACGACGCCGCATTTACAGAATTTGATCGCAATCTCAATTTCATACGTGATAGAATTGTAGGTAGTTTAATGGAATAATAAAAAATATTTTAAATAAAGTATTATTTATTTCATGATGTAATAACAATAGTTAAATCTACAATATTAAAATTAAAATTCATCAATATTAATATATATATTTTTAAAATTATCTTATAACCTCTATTTCAAAAGTATTCTTACCAAACACATTAAATTGTTCAACCTACCTTTTGTTCAACCTTAATTTCAACCACAGTTTTAACCAAACATTTATTTTTTCAAACCAATCTCAACTAAAAGTACTTTTTATAAAACAACTTTTTACAAATCACCACAATAAAAGTTACGACAATACCAAACACGCTCTAAATATTGTACTAATGCAGGCTCGCAGAGGAATGGGAAGAGCTGCAGATTAAGATGGATTAATTACTTGAGACCAGGATTACAAAGAGGGATGCCTTCTGCAGAAGAAGAAGAGACAATCCTGGCCCTTCATCGCAGATAATTATAGTTATTAAAAAGCATCACTCTTATATAATTAAGGACCACCGATGCTGTGAGGGCAACCGGGGGACCTTTTTTATGAACAGGCAACAGGCCATTGCAGGTCAACTTGAATTTTGTAACCTAAACAATGATGCGAGGAAATAGAAGAATATGATTCGATTTAAAATCCCTGAATTTGCGCTAAATTCGCAGAAACATTACGGGATTAGTGTTTCTGCATTTAGCTTTAATTAACCACTGCATTATTCCTGATCAAAGTAGAGATTTTACGTCTTTTGTGTCAATAAAGAGGAGCGTCTAATGGAGACAATCTGTTTTAAACTGACTAGGTGGTCTCAGATAGCGCAGCATTTGCCTGGAAGAGCAGATAATGAGATAAAGAATCATTGGCATTCCTGCTTGAAGAAAAAGTTGCTCAAAGATGAAGGAATGGAGTCTTTGAAAAGAACTCAATCTGACAGCTCAAACTCAGACATTATGGAACTTTCACCATCTCCGAAGAGACTCAAAATGCAAGCTTCAAGTCTTGAGTCATCAATGAGTACGGAAAAATCATCAGCTGATATCAAACGGTCAGTTCCGCAGAAGTTTGAGTCTCCTAAAGAACCTGAAGGAAGCTCCTTATCACCAAAGGTTACGTTTGCAGAGTGGCTTTCACTTGACAGCTTTGCAAGTTTAGGTGAGACTGCGGATTCAAACAGTACATTTGATCATAATGCAAGCTTCCAAGACAATTTCATGCATGATTGCTTACTGGATGAAAGAGCATTTGGTAGTGAGTATCATAATTCACTAAGCCATGGTTCGAGCGGCGACATTTTTAGTTCAGAATTCAAGTTTGAGAGCCAGAGTCCAGGAAATGAGTTTGATTTTAGCTCCGGAGAGGATTTATGTGGTGACTTCAACTCGAGCAATATTACATGTGAGGGCTTGGTTTCCGAAAGCAACTACGAGGAAGAATAATTTCCGATCATACAACAACAGGAAAAAAAAATAGATTGAATCTCAAATAAAAGGGCCTGCAGAAAAAAAAAATATTTGTAGCTAAAAGGGCCTGCAGAAAAAAAAATATATAATTTCCACAAAACCAGGTGTATAGATGACAAAATAGGCTATAGTAATCAGTTGAGTTTGTGGTTATTCTTCCATGTAGTTGCTTTTGGAGACCCCATGAGAATAAAGAATCTGCCAATTTCTTGTCTCTTGATGATTCTTAATGCTTATAATTTCCATGTTTTCAACGCTTGATCATTACTTTCTCCTTCCCACAAGGATCATTGAGACCACAAGCACTTCCCGGTAGTGGAGGGCTGCCGAGATGATTCGGTCACAGCGTCCAAAACTTACTATGATTATTTATGTATTCTCAACTTTTTTTTTAATAACTTTTTTTTTTCAGATAATGACACTATAACCCATAAAAAAACCTGAGAATTACAAAATAATCAGATTAAAAAGATTAAAATACCCCTAAACCCAAGTATAAGTTTTTTTTAATTCCAAGAGCAATGAATTAATTTAATTGTGCTGAAACTATGAGTGCTTTTTTTTTCCAACCAAGGTTACATTAGTAATTATATTGTAATTAAAAAATTAAAAAAAATTAATTTGACCTAATTAACTTAATAATAACTAATAAGTTAACAATAATACCCCATCAGCCTGCCATGGATTTTTTTTAACGAAATGTAATATGGCAAGAATAATATTCAAATTCGGGATGTTTTGTATCTTGGAAAACAACGTTTGACTAATACCTCTGAGATTTTTTTTAATTAATCTTCACAATGAATGGTTGATGTTATCCCAATAAATTTTGAATTAAATGTTATTCAACCATGTTCTCCCTCGTTGGAGGAGGAGGAGGATGCTCTTATCATTGAAGATTCTTTGCAATAGTATTATCTATCATAGTGCATTGATTAATTTGGTTAATGCTCTGTTATCTTCTTAGCCATGCAAAGCCAATAAATATCTTGTTGATGGGGTAGGTTTAGGAGGCCCGAACCTACAATAGAAGAAGGTTTTTTTTTTTTTTTATGGTGCTCAAGGATATTATTTAGAAAAAAAAACCTTACAAAGCAACTGAAAGTATATATTAACAAGAATTAATTGAGGAAGGGAAATTATTAACAGGAAATTGTCAAATAAAGAATGATAAAAAAGGTAATTATTATGAATTGAATTTTGTGAATCATTTCAATTTATTTTTTATAAGGTTATTGTGAGTTTAGAAAAGCATATCAATATTGAATTGGTATTTCATGATTTATTTTTTATAAGATTATCGTAATCTTAGAAAAATATATCAGTATTGGGTTGGTGCTTGGCTTTTTAAGCATTTATTATTTTTATCATATTATTAAATAAAAAAAATGATTCTAATAAGAATATGATTATCGAGAATTAGACTTCATGATTTATTTTGATTTATTTTTTATAGGGTTATTGTAGTAAAAAAAACATTTCGATATTGAGTTAGTGTTCGGTTTAACAAACATCTATTTTTTTTTTTATCATGACCCTAAATCATAAAACAAAGTTATTAAATTCAATGAAGTTTGTTACCTAGATCACGAGTTTGACGGTTTAACCTAAATTGATTCAAGTTGATCTAATGTGTTATTGTCTTAATTTTTTCTTTTAAATATCATCTTGAAAATATTTTAAAAGTCAAACTGTATTTCTATTAATTATCTAAGTTTTCTTTAACTCGCTAAATTGACTGGTCATGCTACAATTTATATACACTTTTATTTGAGAAACTCAGGCTAAATAAAAAATATGTTCAAGAGATTTCAGATTCAACCTGCTGAATTTAATACACTATTAAAGCATGCATCTTGGTGTTACTTTTTTACATGTAAAAGATTTTTTAAAGGTAGCGCGAAGAATTATTTGTTTATGCTATTTGTTTTAGTTGACGCTGAATAAAATTTTTAAAACTAAGTGAATTAAGTATAATTCAATTTTAAAAAAGATAAATTGTCTCTCAAAATCAGAAAAGCACCAAATTGAAATCCTCAACACAATCCCATATGTTAGCTTCAAGATCTTAATTTAAAAAGCGAAGAAAAGATATCAAATTTTCTTGATCACAAGAACAAACCGACCCCTTTAGTTCTAGCTAGCTAGTTGATGATTTTGCTACTGCACAAAGATGATTTTCCCGAGAATTTACAGTAAGAATCTTAAAAAAAAACGAACAAGAACTAGTTACCTTATTCTAGACCAGACCGTAATCTTATCTTGAGCAAATGTGACAAGTAAAAAAGCATCCAGTTGTCACCCATTTCGAAAATCATTGCCGACGAAAAGCTAGCCAACACTTTGATTTTTCACGAGTGTGTTTAATTTCCTGTGACATCGACACTTAATTCTCCTTTTGACTTGTTAGAAAAAGCTCTAAAAAATAACGTAAGCTATCTAGAAACAATATAATATGAAATCTTTGAACAAGAAATTTACATGAGGTAACACTATTAAGATTGAGAACATATGAAAGTCAACCAAATCAAAACCCTATTAAATCAAATTATTTGACTTACTTATTCTCCTGACCGTGACCGGTATTGATTTATTGTACTTATAATTTTGTCTAAGTAGTGATTTAATACAGGACTAGGTTTTTTTTTTAATGTGGGTGTCTGGACCAGTTTGTACATACTTTAACTAATCCTACGGGCCCTGAAGTTAACGACTATCTAAACCTTCAGTGACTCTGAGATTTGTGAGACTCGAACTGGTGATCTTTAAAGAATAAATTTAGAACTTGACCAATTGAGCTACACCCCTTAAAATTACAGGATCAAGTTTTTATTCTATAACTTTGATGTGCCGGTTGAAATTCACTTGGTTTATAGTTATCTTTGCTTGCATGTTCATCTGAATATATAAAAATGTAACTCATAGTTCAAGTAACACTACAAAGGAGAGACAATTGTTGAGTTCATATATAAAATAAAGTTAAAGATTGCATCTTAGCTTGTTATATATTCCTTCAGTAGATTATACGGAATTGTGAGCTATTATGAACTCAATTTTAAGATGGTGGCTTATATGCATTCTTGAAATAGCATTTGATTATTGTTTTTGAGTAAAAATTAAGGATGTAGAAAGTTAGAAAATATACGTCTTTTTATATATTTTTCAGATTTATTTTATGTTTTTATCTTTGTTTTTTTAATCAAATAAGATTATTGATCTTAGAGCGATGATTTTCTTATCTTTAAAGTTTGATTATTTATCCTTCTTTCCATTAATAATTCAATCCACTTACTTTTCAAAACATTCAGCCATTAACCATCCCCCAATCAAGACGGGGACGGCATTGAAGATGAGGTTTGTAATTTTATTTCCTATTTCTTTACATAAAGTATGTGTAAGATTGAATGAAGAAAACAAGGAGGAGTAGGAGGAGAATTTAGAGATTTTAGAAAAATAAATAAATAAATAAATAACAGAGACATGAGCATATGTAGAAATATATTTAAAGATTATTGATGTTAATTATCGTTCATAATCAAGTTTTAATCAACAAATTATTCACGCAATCATAATTAGGTTACATGAAAATTTCAGAACAAAAAAATTATTACATCATCAAACTGAAAAGGAAACAAACATGATACATTAAACGTTGAAATTCAATAGATTGGAAGTAGTCATATCTTAAGTCGTTGCGCAATCTCTTGCTCAAAATTGTTCTGCTCTTGTTTTTTTCTGTTTTTTTCGTCGTCAAGATGCTGACTCCCTGTGTATGTTCTGAATGCTCCGCCGCCCCTAGCAGCTGTTATAATGGAGTTTATATACCTCGGGGCTCGGGCCTTACGTAAAAAAAAGAAACGAAATCGTTTTCCTAATCTGCCAGGTATTTTGCCTTAGGTTGCGGGCTGATTTTGGGTAAGAAAACGTGTGAATTACGAACTTTCTATTTCTGGAACAATTGTAGCCCTTCAAATCATCTTTCCAACGCATCTGTTCTTGCAATTTCTTGACTTCTATGACTCTCATATACAGGCCGATAACCGAGACAGTGTCTGTCAGCTGCAAAGACTCCATGATTGATTTGGAGGCATGTGTCTCTCCTTTCCAAAAATATAAGAAACACTTAAAATCGAATTACATAGCTCCAGTTATGATTCGAAAGTAACAGATCAATTAGAATTTGAACTCTAAACTCAGCCAATTACCTGTCTCTTCACGTAATCTTATTTTCAACCTAATTTAGTAGGAAACATCATGAGTTCCAAGAATTAAATAAACATGGAAGTTCCTAAAATTCTAAATAAACTAGCTAAGAAACAAATAAAACACTCTAAATAAAAACAATTATGGCTAAGAAAACGTGCGAAATAAATTCTCTTATTAATTATTCTGTTTATTTTGCAAAAAGAAATTGAATTTATAGAAATCCATCAAGGACATATAAAACAGGAATTTCTTATTCTCTCAATTAATAAATTTAAAAAATCCAGCTGATTAAGCGGGATTTGGCTAGTTTCTAGCTAGATGATCAAACTAGTAAGAGTTGGAGTTAAGAGAAGATATTAAAGTTCAACAAAAATCTCAATTTCTTGCCGCAAGATAAAATAATTGTATTTGTTTCTTATTTGATTATGGTAAATAAAAATATGATAAAATATAAAAAAATTATTTTAACTTTAATATGAATTATTATCAAACTTATATATTTAAAAAATAATTAGATTTGTTTTTATTTTAATTTTTATTGAGTGTTGAAATTAATAATATTATAATAATATAAGTTATAACACTTGGATTTTCATAGGAGGTTAATCTGGTATCCGGGCGACTCTAGACTTAGACTAGTCTGAGTTAAAAAAAAATAAAAGAGAGATTAACTTGATATGACCCAGTCAAAAACCCATATCAACTTAGGATAAACATGAGTCAAAATCTTGTTGACTTTTTTTTTTGAATTTTTGGTTTGTTCAAAACAAGGTTATTTTGGTTATTTTTTTTTAAAAAATGGGGTCAACTAGGTTGACCTTCCTTACCCATGACTGTAGCCTCGTCCCGATCGATCTCCGAGTTGAGTTTTAAAAATATAATTATAACAACTTTTATACTTATATTGACCTGAGTCAACCTAGGTTGACTCATCCAACCTGTAATTCGGGTCTTATCATTGATTAGCTTTCAAATCAGGTTTTAAAACTATAATAGTAACTATTTTAATTTTTATGTTGACCCGGATGATCCCAAGCTAACCCTCTCGACCTGTGACCTAGGTTTCTGGCGGGATTGATCTTCAAGTCAGGTTTTAAAACTTTAATAATAATTATTTTTATTTTTATGTTGACCCTCCTAACTAATTTATAACCTAAATTTTTTTCTAGATGAGCTCTCAAATTAAATTTTAATACTATCATAATAATAATATATTTTTTTTTTTGACTTTGATGAACACAATCCAGCCATGATCTATTCCTTGGAGATCCAGATATAAATAAAATAAATAGCTAGATCGAGACGGAATGAGATGGGACAACAACAATTAGTTGACATCACTCAAGTAGCAAATGCATAATAACATAGCCAAAATGTGTATCATCAAGAAAATAAACTGTAATTGTCAGCAGCATCAGCAATCAGCTGTGGATATATATTTACAGAACTAAAATTAATTAACTGTAGAAAAGTGAAATGAGAGTAAAAGAAAGATAGAGAGCTTCATCAGAAAACTGGGCAGCCATCGACAAGGATCCCTTTGGCAGTTGGACAGCTAGCCAAGGGGCATCCTTCTTGGTTGTCCGGGTTGCTTCCCCACCATAGCAGACCAACATTCCAGAATCCAAGACCAAAAAAGATCAACAGAGTCATAAAGGCTGTCCCGGCATCAAGACCGCCAGAGAGAACATAATTATAACGTTTCCACCATTCTGTTCGATGTCTGAAAAGAACATATCCTGAGAGGAATCCTACGATAATCCAACTGGTGTAGTTCACAGAAGAAGCTGGAGGCATCATTGCTGTGGCACCTAACATGATTGGCATGTGAATGAGGCCGATCCATGTCTTGCTTGGGAATGCCTTGTGAAAAATCCAGACTATGAGAGGAGCTACAGCACCTCCCAGAAAGAACCAGTTGACATTGCCATATTCACCGAGGTTTCCAAAGATTCTGCGAGGCCCAACCAGCCCCCATATGACAGAGGCATTAAAGAACACACTGTCCTGTGGACATCTCCATGGGCCGTTGTCTGCAGCGCAAAGATTGGGAACAGCATCCATCATCCACCAGGCAGTTCCTAGGTATACAAGTACAGCCACAAGTGTTCCTACCACCTGCAAAGTCATTATGTTCACTATTGAGCCTTGTACATCATGTTATGCACTGATTTGAAACACACAAAAAACTGACCTGCGCCATGAACATTGATCTAGGTGGAATTTTCATGTAGTGGCCTAGCTTAAAATCTGCTAGGAATGTTAGAGCTTGAGCCATGCTTATATATCCATACACCTTGAAGCACATATTAGCAACAGGCCGCTCTGGATACAGGTACCCTATTATATACTCTGTGATAACATTCAATCCCGGTTGCTGTTCACAGGCAAGAGTAAGAAATTCAGCATATTATGATGGACGATCGACTTGATAAGAATCAAAGGTTTCGACAATTTTTACCTGGTTTGTAGTGGCACTAATTATACCAATTGGGAGGGTGAAGAAGAAGGCGATGGCACAAGCTAGTAAAACACCCCACCAACGCAACTGAAGTGCAGCATTGTAATACTCACAAGCAAAGATTATAGCAGCAATATTTGCAACAAGAATGACAAAAAACCACCACATGGGAGCTGATTTATATCTCTTCATTAGCCTTGTATGTATATCCATTTTCCTTCTGGCCCCAAAGGCCATCTTGCTTTGCTTCCATAGGTCACTGCACGTGGAAGGTACGAGCACAAAAATCAGAACAGAAAAGCCAATGTCATTTTAGTCTACAGTAACTAAATTTGATGGAGCATACCTTCCACTAAAGAGTAAGACGTGCATAACAGTAGCAGAAAGTGTGGCAAAACCCAAGCCATAAGTCATAGCAAAGAAAGTGCTCATATGCACAGGTCCATGCTCTGCATAAGCATCCCGATCGAGATGAAATTTCGAGTTGATAATCTCAAGGATCTTGTATTCCTGACCCGTAGCTGTGTATAGGTGATTGGAATATAAAGGGAAGTTCTTGGCATTGTAGACATTGAGCCAGTAACAGAGGGGTGTCATCACATACATGATCAGGAAAAATCCAACAGCAACATTGGCAGTAGCAAACCATGGACTGGCAAGTGGGCTTCCAAGATAAGATGAAATTGTTGCCCAGTCAAATCCTACAGCACCTATTCCAAATCCTGATAAGCCTGATCCTAGCTGCTGAACCAAAACAGACTTGGAACCAAGCCAACAGATCCAGGAAAATGATGATAGCATAGTGAAAAGATAGCCAGGCAAGATATAGTATGCAAAAGCGGAGATCATGACTAGTAGGAAGTACTGGGTACGGGTTGTACAGCCTTTTGGCCTTTTCTCTCTCTCATGTAGAGCCCTGCATTAATCATAGATTCATACCAATTAGAGGGTATAGACTTGCTAAAAAACAGCAGAGCTTGTTTGTTCAAAATATAGAAAGCAAATACACAAATGTACCTGAACAATGAGACTTGAACCAGATTAGATGGCCACCACATCTCCCCTGGCTCAACCAAATATTTCCTGAAAATTCCTGCCCAACCAAATCCTAGCATCTACAAATTCAGAAAGGTCAATGGAAAGATCAGAAACCACTCAGAATTTTCTTCCAAGTTACATGCATTTGCAGAATTTGACACAATCCTTGTGTAATTTCCAGCATTTGGATCACTGATGGTAACAAACACGTGGAAATTGCAGTAATCGTTCATAAATCAGCTAATGAACAGTAAAATTAACTTCCGTGACTCTCAGACTCAATCTTAGATTTCATTAACCAGTAAGAGTACTTCTCAAATTAATTTAGAAACATACACAAAATTATGTGAACACATTAAACAGATTAACCAAACATTCACTGATCATGTAATAGTAAGCATGCTATTTAACCATTCCAAATATAACAAAGAAAAGAAAAATAGTGATAATATGAACAAACCTGAGTGGTGATCATAATAAATAAGGCTGGAATGAAAGTAAGTTTCCTCTGATAATATATCTTAACAGAGGTAAGAATATGGGCAGCATAGACAGTTCCGGCACCAGAATTCGCAAAAATTGTAATCAACACATGTTCCTTTATATTGAAGGGTCCAGGATTCAATGTGAACTCCCATCTTGTACCCTCAAAAAACTTACGAGTAGACAGTTTTTTAGCCATTAGATGCCCTAAAGGCACCACAGCAATCTGTGCAGAAATAGAGGTAACAGTCAATGGCTGCGACCTGTACCAGAAAAACTGGTTTACAAAGGATAGAATGATACAAGAACCAAGACCAAGAACCCACATTCTGAATGTCAAAACAGGCATGGTGGGATCATCGGTTTTTGGAACTGTAAGATCTACTTGCTTTATCGAGCATTCCTCATGATCAGCCTCAATTTCCATGGCCTTAATCTCAGATATCTCAGCCATGAACATATACAAAAGCTAGGTCAAGAACTTATTGAGAGAAGGATTTGTTTTGCTAGGCAAGCAAGAGTTGGGAGATGAAGTAGGACTTTACGGAGATTCTTCGCAGGATAAGTGAAAACTGTTTGCACAAGGATTTATGAACCTCGGAACTCTCAATGTATACTAGGATTTATATAGTAGGTATTCTTACGTGATTTTTTGTTTTAAGGAAAAAAAAAGATTTTTATTTTCACATGCATAGCTTCAGTCTCCTTTCATCTACAACTTTTTATAAATAAAAGAATCTCATAGTTTAATTTAATTTGAAATTGAGTTAGGAATCCTTATCTTAAGCAGACTCGGGATCTTATCTTGGCAAATAAAAGCAGGGATGAATTACATTAATCTCTTTAATATATAATAATTATAGCTAGCATGGAAAATCTTGAATATTTGTTAAAAACCCCTTTGCATATAAATAAAAAGAATACAAATCTCCTTTGTATATCCAAATTCCCTTATATGGATAAAATCCTTGAAATAAGATAAATAATTTATGAATATTTAAGTTATTTATCTAATAAATAAATAAGTAATTGATAAGATATGAATGTCAAGATATCCAATATCATGTCCAACTCTAAATCTGAGTCATCCTGTCCGAGTGGTTTCTGGACATCCAACTCTAAATCTGAGTTATCCTGTCCGAGTGGTTTCTGGACATCCAACTCAATTTGCACCTAACTATGCCACCTTAAGCACAGTGCCAGGCCTTGCCCCAATCCTATCCCCCATCTCTTCTGTATGGAAATATACAGGAAGACCCCATGGTTGCACCCAGAGTGGAACACGATAAAAGGCCTCCATATCCATTAATGCTTTCTCTCGTTCCCATCTCTGTAAAACTAGCAAGTTATTCTTAAGAAGACATACAGTCACGAGATCGTGCACACAATCAAAGAAAAAATGAAATAAACCATCCCCATATATACTCTTGCAATATCTGAAAACCAGCAGGCTTCCTCCAAACTATCTATATAAAATCACGAAGCAGCACCTTATTAACAGTTTTGTCTGACAGAACATTAGCAATAAGACTCAGTAGACAACTATAAAGAGCACTGGCAATATCTTTTCATCATCAAAGAATTATACAATTTTCTCCTCTGCCTCTAAATTTTCATCCACTGGGGGACTAGACAAAGGAAGACCATGATGCTGTCCTTGGAAAGAACATTAACAGATACAACTGTAGTAGAAGAAATGAGAACCCTGAAAAAGGAGCTAGTGAAACCCTAGCGGCAGGATAAGAAACTCTGAAAAAGAGAGAGACTGAGATGACAACTGGATAGAATGAGAATCCCAGCAAGCTATTTCATATTCTTTGTATGCGATGAGTAGTGGGTTCTTGATGAAATCTCTTCCTTTTAAATCACTTTTACATTAGAACAGGATGAGAATTGTAAGATAATGGCCTGTAATTCTTCTTGAAAACATATTTTTTAGTATCTAAAACTACTTTAACATCCAAGCTAGGATCATTTCATCTCAAACCAGCTAGCGGTACCCTTTCCTCTATCGATGATGTCAAATACCCGAAAGCATTGTTGAAGCTATCTCCGCTCATAGCAGGCAGGTTCATTATTATATGAACCAACAAAAACTGTTGAATTGATGAACTAGACGTTAGTAGAAATTGGCACACTGCAGATTAGGATGAAACTCTCATAGACATAGAAATGTTTTTACTTGTACTAATCAAATTAATTATTTTTTTAATATTTTTCAATAATTTAAAATATTAATATTAAAAAATATTCAATAAAAAATAATTTTAAAAATTACATATAAAATTTAAATGTCATTTAATGGGCTTTCAACAAGGTCCAAAACTGCTAATAAAAATCTAAATGTCATGTATCTGTTTGGAAGTATAGTTGTGATTGTTTTTTAAGTGTTTTTTACTCGGAAATGCATCAAAATAATATTTTTATTATTATTTTTAAAAATTATTTTTAACGTCAGCATATCAAAATAATCTGAAAAAACTAAAAAATATTAATTTAAAGTAAATAAAAAAAATAAAAAAATTTAAAACGACGATTTTGAAATAAAAAAACAAACAAAAATATATTCAGCTGTTTAACTGTCCAGTGAATAGTGTTCAAAAAGGGTCAGCACCCAAAAATAAAATTATTCAAATAGGGTTTTTCATAGTTTAAAATCCTTGGAAGATCTCAACGGACATAAAATTAATTCGGTTTGATAAATTTTTCTTGCATAACATTAATCTATTATAAAAGATATATGAGAGAGACAGTATTAATTTGTTTTTTGGGGTCGAATTAAATATTTTTTTTAAATTAGAATTTTTGCAATGAAATTAATTTGTAACTAGCAATAAATACACCTCCTCATTGCGCGCGGGGGTAATTCTTTGTTGGTATATATGTAGTCAAGTGTTTAGTGATAGTGTCTGATCTTTGATTATTATTCTGCCTCAGTGTCTAATTTTTTATTCTATTTATTTCAGTGTTCAAACTTCGAACTTTATTTATTCTGAGATCGAAAAATGTTGACGTGGCCAGTATCATCCACTGATACATGTGATAGTTTTTTTAGGGGTGATTATTTTCGGTTCGGTTCGGTTTGGTTTTTATTAAAAAATAATTAAATCGGTTTTTTTAAAAAATCAAAACGGTTCAAACCGATCGATTTCGGTTCGGTTCAGTTATTTTAAAAAAATAACGGTTCAAACCAGTTTGGCTCGGTTTTTTTCAGGTTGGCTCGATTTTTCTCTGTTTGGCTTAGTTTTTTCCCGGTTTGGCTTGAGTTTTTTTTCCAGTTTTTTTGGTTTGGATTCGGTTCGATTTTTTCAGTTTCAGGCTTATAAAACCAAAACCGAACCGAACTGGTTGATTTTTTTAAAATTCTAATCAGTTTTTTATCACGATTTAGTTTTTTAGTTTTTTTTTCCTTGGTTTAATCTATTTTTCTATTTTTCTCTATCTTTCACTTACACTTGACAAAAGTAGATCCCCCTTTTAATTTCTTATATCTTTATAAGAAGATTGCATTTTTAATGCATTAATTATCTCTCTACTTTAGTGTTCAACCTTTTATTCTATCTATTTGAGCACCCATATTTTATTTATTTATTTTTATTTGATTTCCCTTAGTCAACTAAGAGAAGAAAATGCTGACATGGTTGGGCTCCATTTACATGTGACTCTGTCTCTAATAGACACATAGCAAAAAAAGTGAGTTCCACTCATTTATACAGAAAAAAATAAAAAATTTAGTTAAAATTAAAAAAAAATGGAAAAAAAAACAAATGAAAAATCAAAATAGTTTTTTTATTTTTTTATGTATCCTTACTGTCCTTCCTATCCTTCCTTCCTCTCTTACCCATCACTTTTTTCAACTCAAACCACCAATAATCATTTTAGAAAATTCACAATCAATCTTGGGTATCTACAATTAAAGAGCTAAAAAAATAGCCAAAAATTAAAAAATATATATATTTTAGTTTTTCTTCCCTGATTTCAGCTCTAATGAAAAATCCAAATGAAAGATCAAAATACTTTTTTATCGAAGAAAAGTCGTGTAAAAAAAAAACTAAAACATTAAAATAAGTTTAAATAATTTTTTTTCATCAATTAAATTTCTCAAAAAATAAAAAAATGTTAATATTACATATATATTAATATTCAAATGGAATGTTTTTTTTATTAGAATGTACATAAAAAAAAATTAAATTTATACTATTCAAAAAAACCTTATAAGCAATTTTACTCGATTTTTACCATTAGAAATGCTTTTACAAACAACTTTCACACTGTCAACCATCTCTCTGAGCACCGAATCCAAGAAAACGATTAAGTAAACTATTCTGGCTAGTTTTTTCTCTCTTATTTTTTAATATATATATATATATATATATATAGTGGGACCCATATTTATCACGTGTCAGTTAGATGCTGCCATTTGTCAGTAGATCCAGACGTATTTTTCAGTCTAAGGTAATTGAGGGAACTTTTAAATAGAAAAAAAAAAATAAAATTGGGTGCTCTAATTGATAGAATACATAAGCTTACGGATTTATGTCTTTTTTTATATATAATTTTAGGAATTTATGTTGATTATGGTGCTGTCAAATAGCATTAGCAACTGTTTTATAAAGCAGGTCAAATCAATAACTCTCACCAATCATGTCTCACGTGAAGGATTAAATGTAGTCGCAGATCGATGGTCTGTCTTGTTGCCCATGGAGTGTACAGGGAGAATGACTTTGTAGCTTGGTTTTAAAGTTCCATGCATCTTGCCCTCCCTTTCCCATCTGCTTGATGGCAATTCTCTTCTTGTTCTAAAAAGAAAAAAGAAAAAAAAGTTGAAGAGCTTCGTCTTCTTTAAAATATGGAAGAACCCTTTATTTTCACCTTTTTAGATTTTTTTTATTTATTTGGACAGTGTATTTTATCGTCTAACACTGAAGGGTTGGTTTGGTAGTTAAAGAGCTTCGTCTTCTTTAAATGTCATCTTTCGAACAGCCTCCAAAAGAATTTGCTAAAAATTCCTATGAATATGAAAAATGTATAGAGGGTTGCTGCGCTCTTCTTGTCCAGACAGTAAGAAAGTGCAGAAAAAAAAAACTTTGGCCTGTGTTTTTCTTTCAAAAACCACAGATATAGATCAATGGAAGTTTCAGTGATCATACATTTGGTCAAAATCAAATATTAAAAACAGAAAGGTATGGCATTTAAACGCTGCAACAATGCAAGTTTTGTCCCTTTACAGCCATAATTTCCGGTTGAGGATGAAATTAAAACGTTCAGCCTCTTGGATACATAAAATAACCTGACAAAAGTCAAAAGGAAATGGTTTGCTGTTTTGCACTTTGACAGGAAAATATATTTGCCTGAATAAAGCTTTAAGAGTTGTTTGAGAGTGTGATACCAGTTGTTTTTTAAAATGTTTTCAGCTTATAAATATATCAAAACAATATTTTTTATTTTTTAAAATTTATTTTTGATATCAGCATATCAAAATAATTGAAAAATATTAAAGCAAAAATTAATTTTTAAAAAAATAAATAATTTTTTGCAAACCTCTATACAGACCGCACTCCTAAATAGGAGCTTATCGCTACCAATTAGCTGCATCATAATTGATATAATATACATTATTAGAAGGTAGGGTTCTTTAGGGATGTCTACTTGAGTTGGGTTTTAGCTCATAATTATATTCAATTTAATTTATACTATTTAAAAAATTATAAATAATCCAACTCATTCAATTTTCTTAGACTCGAGCGGGATGGATATATTAGGTTATGCTAACTTTTTTGTGAAAGTTACATATATTCATGGGTTAGACTTATATTATTAATTTCATGAGTGTGTATTTAGAGACCGCTTTGCAATATGGATTGTAGATATCATGACATCTCTAGTGTTAATTCTGATTTTCATACCTTGCACAACTATTAAATTTTAGTTACCTCTCTCTTCCCTCCATCAAAGAGAAAAGTTATTTTTTATTGTGTTAAGAAAAATTAATATGAAGTTCATTAATAAGAATTTTAAAGCCAAAATATTTCTAAATAAAGTAAAAATAAATATTCAATCTATAAACTATAAAAAATTAAAGACAAACGAAATATAAAATATTTAGATTAGATCGAGTTGATCGAGTTTTTAAAATTTTGACCCATTACCCAATCCATAATATTCATATTTTAGTTTTGTTTACAATTATTATATATAATAAGCATATTATTCAATTTTGAGAAGTTAGATCCGTATAATGTAAATATTACATATTAACCATTTTTTTATATAAAAAAATAAATTGTATTAACAGTAGTAATAAAAGCTTCGTTTCTCTCCCTCACTCAGGTAAACCATCATAAAGCATATGATTGGTGGCTGGCAATTACCTTAATTATTGAACAAAATAGCAAATGATACTGTTATCATTATCAAATCATGGGCTACCTTGCTCTATCCCTCTCATTGACGTTTTAGTTGTTGATTTGCCATCTCATCTCAGCTTTTTTGGATGGTGTGTCTTACGAGACAGTAGCTCAAGTCCAAAAGCAAGGGTGAATTAAGATCAATAATCACTTAACTTCTCAGGGAAAGCAAAACAAATTGGCCCTGTCCCTCACTGTGCAACACTTCTGACACAACTGTACCCACAGATTCCTTTCTTAATTATCTTCCTTTCCTCGCCTGGTCTGATGAAAACCCAATATGTTGAAAAGGAAATCCCTGCAACAGTTATATTCCCATGCTAGCTAGCTAGCAACCTAGCTAGATCTTCTTTTTATCATAATTACTTCTTTTTTCTACGACAAATTTTCGATCTTCTTTTATCAACTGTACTGGTCAACAGACACATGTGAGCATAACCAAACATTATTGTTTCCATTTCTCTATGCTATTGAAGATCTGGTGGAACCTTTTAGTAGCGAGCATAATTGAAAGAAAATTAAAGTACTCCAGTACTAGCTATGAGAAACATAAGAACAGACAACTCGGCTGAAATTTATATAATAATATCAACGACACCCCTTTTCAACCTAATAAAGAGATCTCCAAGATGATAGATCATTTCGATCGATAACATTTAAGAATTGTACTCAAAATAAACGGGACTCACTGCATGCTAATTTCTCAAGACTGGGCATTAACACCATCACCACCGCATCATGATATATGTATATGGATCAAATATATAGAGATGGGAGCATACATATACCAAAATATTAATTATATATCTCTCTTGCTATACATTAATTTCTAGTAAGAGAAAAAAGAACCCCTTAATTCCCCCAATATTAAAACAAGCACGAAAAAAGAAAGAAAGAAAGAAGTAAGGCTGAGGATGATGACATAACAAGAAGGTAACAACCCTCTCACAGACGACAAGCAGTATTAATGGTGCACTAAAACAATGACAATAAAGATGACAAACTCGTAATTAACTTCACCGTTACAACTCTCTAGCTATCATCTTCAACAACCGGCTCTCAAGGGCAGTACGAGTTTTCTGTGCTTCATCATGCACGATTATTGATATATCAACTTATTTACCTGTTTGAAATAGGGTTTGGACCGCTAGGAACTTCATGAGCAGCAGCTCCAAACTTGGTACGCGTAGATTTTGATGATGAGGTGGAAGAAGAAGAAGAAGAAGTACGTGCGTCTTGCGTTTGTTTTGGATGCAAGTTCATGGTAGTAGAGGCTGGTTCTGAGGATTCTAATAGAAGCCTTTTGATGGAAATCGATGCCGCCATATTTGTTGGGTTTATGGGTACTTTGGTGGAGGTAGTGAGTAAAATAAAAATGAAAAGAAGTGCAAGTAATGAAAGGAAATGGTGTGCTTTTGTGCAGGTTTGATGATCGCTGATTGTAGTTGACTGTGTTTTTGGTGTTGCCATGCAGTTAATAGACGAAAGAAACCACCCCCAAGAGCCCACAAGGGTGCAATATCCATGAACCAGCACCAAGGCTAGCTAAAGAAGGGAGAAGAAAGAAAAAGAAAAGGAAAGAAAGGGAGAGGAGGAGAAGCTTCAGCAAAAGTGAATGCAAAGGAAGGTTCGAAATTCGATACACGTTTGCTGAGGAATTAAGCACCAACTTAACATGGAAGTATATATTAAAGATGTTGCTATGACTTTGTGTATTTACAAAGAAACCCTTTTCCAAGATATATGAATTTTTTTTTATAGAGTTTTCTATTAAAAAAAAGGGAAAAAAAAGAAAGAAAAGAAAGAAATAGAGGTTTTTTTTTAGGTTAATTGTAATTAAGTATTTCAATTACAACTAATTAAGTCCGTTTTCGAACAATTAATTATAAAAGTGCAATCCCGCGGGTAGTAGCTAGGTGTATTTAAAAAAAAAAATTCTTTTAAATATGATCTCAAGATTTAAAATTTCAAAATAAACTAATGAAATTCAGGTCAATCCTTGGAGTTCTTATATAGCTTGTATACAGGCTTTTCTAAATGCATATAGAGAATATACATGACTTTAAAATTATTCCGAAAACACATAATCTTAAATATTGATGTATAAAATAACTTGAAGATATCTTTATCTATGAATAAAAATAATATAATATTTTATTTTTTCTATTATTTTTTAATTTATAATCACATTGTTGATGATTTAATTACAACTTATAGGGGGTGCTAAAGTCTTGTCCTAGGACATTAATTAATGCAGTATATTTAATCTAGTGATGGGGCCTTATTCTTGTAAATCAAATACCTCAAGAATCTTGAAAGGTAAAGCCAGCACAAAAATAGACAGAGAGAAAGATCAAATGGTGGAAGGAGGGGTGGTGGCTTTTCTCGCTAGGGCGGTTCCCAAGAAATATTTCTTTGACTCGGAGAGAACTAAATAGTAAATAATAAATAAGAATAAAAAAACTTTTTTTCTCACTTTTTATTTAATAGCTAGTAATTTTTCATCTTTTAGTTTACACTGATTTTTACCTTATTATATGTCTCACTGTAGAATTAATCATGATTCTTTAACATCGGTTAAAGGTGTGATTACTTATTTATTAAAGTTGCTTAGGCACATAAAATTAATAATTTATCACTTGATCTTTTCTCTTTCATATGTAAATTTATAATTAATTAGATTCTGGATATTGAAAATTAAAGATAAGAATACTTCAATGGAAAATCATATATATATATATATATAAAGTGCAGAATAATGGGGTTTTTCAATCATTAGTTCAATTAGAATTAAATTCGACATCAAGTTTTGCTTTCTTCTGTTAATTACACTTATAGGTCATATAAATATTTGATTGCATGCTTTATTTTTTCATTTATAAAAAAATAATAATTTATAACATGTATTTAACCTCAAAACTTAAAATACACACGATATTTTAAATAAAAAACTAAAAACTAAAAATTCTCACAATTCATATTGTTTGATCAATTTGTTTTTGTTGATCTAAAGTTCTAGTTTTAGTCAAAATCTTAAAATAAATTTTATAAAAGTTAACCACATCAACACGCAAAATAACCAATAATCGATCACATATTTGAGTTATGAAGAACTTTAAATAAGAAGTGGCTCCGAGTGTTATAATTTTAGATAGTGGTTGGTAGGGTGATAATGATTATTTTTTAAAATATTTTTTATTTAAAAATATATTAAAATAATATATATTTAATTTTAAAATTTATATTTAATATCAACACAAAAACAAATAATTTGAGGTAAAAAAATTATTCTTTTAAAAGCATGGTGTCATCGTAAAAAAAAAATCGTCGTATAATAAGATATAAGATGATTTTTTAAGAGTGTTTTTTAATTAAAAATATATTAAAATAATATGTTTTTTTTTTATTTTTTATTTTTTGTACAGCATATTAAAATAATATTAAATAGCATTTATGTCGTAAAAAAAAAATCGTCGTATAATAAGAATTTATGTTGATTATGGTGCTGTCAAATAGCATTAGCGACTGTTTTATAAAGCAGGTCAAATCAATAACTCTCACCAATCATGTCTCACGTGAAGGATTAAATGTAGTCGCAGATCGATGGTCTGTCTTGTTGCCCAAGGAGTGTGCAGGGAGAATGACTTTGTAGCTTGGTTTTAAAGTTCCATGCATCTTGTCCTCCCTTTCCCATCTGCTTGATGGCAATTCTCTTCTTGTTCTAAAAAGAAAAAAGAAAAAAAAGTTGAAGAGCTTCGTCTTCTTTAAAATATGGAAGAACCCTTTATTTTCACCTTTCTAGATTTATTTTTTTATTTGGACAGTGTATTTTATCGTCTAACACTGAAGGGTTGGTTTGGTAGTTGAAGAGCTTCGTCTTCTTTAAATGTCATCTTTCGAACAGCCTCCAAAAGAATTTGCTAAAAATTCCTATGAATATGAAAAATGTATAGAGGGTTGCTGCGCTCTTCTTGTCCAGACAGTAAGAAAGTGCAGAAAAAAAAAACTTTGGCCTGTGTTTTTCTTTCAAAAACCACAGATATAGATCAATGGAAGTTTCAGTGATCATACATTTGGTCAAAATCAAATATTAAAAACAGAAAGGTATGGCATTTAAACGCTGCAACAATGCAAGTTTTGTCCCTTTACAGCCATAATTTCCGGTTGAGGATGAAATTTCAGCCTCTTGGATACATAAAATAACCTGACAAAAGTCAAAAGGAAATGGTTTGCTGTTTTGCACTTTGGCAGGAAAATATATTTGCCTGAATAAAGCTTTAAGAGATGTTTGAGAGTGTGATATGAGTTGTTTTTTAAAATGTTTTCAGCTTATAAATATATCAAAACAATATTTTTTATTTTTTAAAATTTATTTTTGATATCAACATATCAAAACGATCCAAAAATATTAAAGTAAAAATTAATTTTAAACAAAATAAATAATTTTTTGCAAACCTCTATACAGACCACACTCCTAAATAGAAGCTTATCGCTACCAATTAGCTGCATCATAATTGATATAATATCCATTATTAGAAGGTAGGGTTCTTTAGGAATGTCTAGTCGAGTTAGGTTTTAGCTCATAATTATATTCAATTTAATTTATAATATTTTAAAAATTGTAAATAATCTAAGTCATTCAATTTTCTTAGACTCGAGCGGGATGGATATATTAGGTTGTGCTAATTTTTTTGTGAAAATTACATATATTCATGGGTTAGACCTATATTATTAATTTTCATGGGTATGTATTTAGAGACGGGTTTGCAATATGGATTGAAGATATCATGGCATCTCTAGTGTTAATTCTGATTTTCATACCTTGCACAGCTATTAAATTTTAGTTACCTCTCTTTTCCCTCCATGAAAGAGACAAGTTATTTTTTATTGTGTTAAGAAAAATTAATATGAAGTTCATTAATAATAATTTTAAAGCCCAAATATTTCTAAATAAAATAAAAATAAATATTCAATCTATAAACTATAAAAAAATAAAGACAAAAAAAATATAAAATATATAGATTGGATCGAGTTGATCGGGTTTTTAAAATTTTGACCCATTACCCAACCCATAATATTTATATTTTAGTTTTGTTTACAATTATTATATATAATAAGCATATTATTCAATTTTGAGAAGTTAGATCCGTGTAATGTAAATATTACATACTAACCATTTTTTTATATAAAAAAAATAAATTGTATTAACAGTAGTAATAAAAGCTTCGTTTCTCTCCCTCACTCAGGAAAACCATCATAAAGCATATGATTGGTGGCTGGCAATTACCTTAATTATTGAACAAAATAGCAAATGATACTGTTATCATTATCAAATCATGGGCTACCTTGCTCTATCCCTCTCATTGACGTTTTAGTTGTTGATTTGCCATCTCATCTCAGCTTTTTTGGATGGTGTGTCTTACGAGGCAGTAGCTCAAGTCCAAAAGCAAGGCTGAATTAAGATCAATAATCACTTAACTTCTCAGGGAAAGCAAAACAAATTGGCCCTGTCCCTCACTGTGCAACACTTCTGACACAACTGTACCCACAGATTCCTTTCTTAATTATCTTCCTTTCCTCGCCTGGTCTGATGAAAACCCAATATGTTGAAAAGGAAATCCCGGCAACAGTTATATTCCCATGCTAGCTAGCTAGCAACCTAGCTAGATCTTCTTTTTATCATAATTACTTGTTTTTTCTACAACAAATTTTCGATCTTCTTTTATCAACTGTACTGGTCAACAGACACATGTGAGCATAACCAAACATTATTGTTTCCATTTCTCTATGCTATTGAAGATCTGGTGGAACCTTTTAGTAGCGAGCATAATTGAAAGAAAATTAAAGTACTCCAGTACTAGCTAAGAGAAACATATGAACAGACAACTCGGCTGAAATTTATATAATAATATCAATGACACCCCTTTTCAACCTAATAAAGAGATCTCCAAGATGATAGATCATTTCGATCGATAACATTTAAGAATTGTATTCAAAATAAACGGGACTCATTGCATGCTAATTTCTCAAGACTGGGCATTAACACCATCACCACCGCATCATGATATATGTATATGGATCAAATATATAGAGATGGGAGCATACATATACCAAAATATTAATTATATATCTCTCTTGCTATACATTAATTTCTAGTAAGAGAAAAAAGAACCCCTTAATTCCCCAATATTAAAACAAGCACGAAAAAAGAAAGAAAGAAAGAAGTAAGGCTGAGGATGATGACATAACAAGAAGGTAACAACCCTCTCACAGACGACAAGCAGTATTAATGGTGCACTAAAACAATGACAATAAAGATGACAAACTCGTAATTAACTTCACCGTTACAACTCTCTAGCTATCATCTTCAACAACCGGCTCTCAAGGGCAGTACGAGTTTTCTGTGCTTCATCATGCACGATTATTGATATATCAACTTATTTACCTGTTTGAAATAGGGTTTGGACCGCTAGGAACTTCATGAGCAGCAGCTCCAAACTTGGTACGCGTAGATTTTGATGATGAGGTGGAAGAAGAAGAAGAAGAAGTACGTGCGTCTTGCGTTTGTTTTGGATGCAAGTTCATGGTAGTAGAGGCTGGTTCTGAGGATTCTAATAGAAGCCTTTTGATGGAAATCGATGCCGCCATATTTGTTGGGTTTATGGGTACTTTGGTGGAGGTAGTGAGTAAAATAAAAATGAAAAGAAGTGCAAGTAATGAAAGGAAATGGTGTGCTTTTGTGCAGGTTTGATGATCACTGATTGTAGTTGACTGTGTTTTTGGTGTTGCCATGCAGTTAATAGACGAAAGAAACCACCCCCAAGAGCCCACAAGGGTGCAATATCCATGAACCAGCACCAAGGCTAGCTAAAGAAGGGAGAAGAAAGAAAAAGAAAAGGAAAGAAAGGGAGAGGAGGAGAAGCTTCAGCAAAAGTGAATGCAAAGGAAGGTTCGAAATTCGATACACGTTTGCTGAGGAATTAAGCACCAACTTAACATGGAAGTATAAATTAAAGATGTTGCTATGACTTTGTGTATTTACAAAGAAACCCTTTTCCAAGATATATGAATTTTTTTTATAGAGTTTTCTATTAAAAAAAAAAGGAAAAAAAAGGAAAGAAATAGAGGTTTTTTTTTTGGGTTAATTGTAAGTATTTCAATTACAACTAATTAAGTCCGTTTTCGAACAATTAATTATAAAAGTGCAATCCTGGTAGTAGCTAGGTGCATTTAAAAAAAAAATAAGAAAATTCTTTTAAATATGATCTCAAGATTTAAAATTTAAAAATAAACTAATGAAATTCAGGTCAATCCTTGGAGTTCTTATATAGCTTGTATACAGGCTTTTCTAAATGCATATAGAGAATATACATGACTTTAAAATTATTCCGAAAACACATAATCTTAAATATTGATGTATAAAATAACTTGAAGATATCTTTATCTATGAATAAAAATAATATAATATTTTATTTTTTCTATTATTTTTTAATTTATAATCACATTGTTGATGATTTAATTACAACTTATAGGGGGTGCTAAAGTCTTGTCCTAGGACATTAATTAATGCAGTATATTTAATCTAGTGATGGGGCCTTATTCTTGTAAATCAAATACCTCAAGAATCTTGAAAGGTAAAGCCAGCACAAAAATAGACAGAGAGAAAGATCAAATGGTGGAGGGAGGGGTGGTGGCTTTTCTCGCTAGGGCGGTTCCCAAGAAATATTTCTTTGACTCGGAGAGAACTAAATAGTACTAAATAATAAATAAGAATAAAAAACTTTTTTTCTCACTTTTTATTTAATAGCTAATAATTTTTCATCTTTTAGTTTACACTGATTTTTACCTTATTATATGTCTCACTGTAGAATTAATCATGATTCTTTAACATCGGTTAAAAGTGTGATTACTTATTCTTTTAAAGTTGCTTAGGCACATAAAATTAATAATTTATCACTTGATCTTTTCACTTTCATATGTAAATTTATAATTAATTAGATTCTGGATATTGAAAATTAAAGATAAGAATACTTCAATGGAAAATCATATATATATATATATATAAAGTGCAGAATAATGGGGTTTTTCAATCATTAGTTCAATTAGAATTAAATTCGTCATCAAGTTTTGCTTTCTTCTGTTAATTACACTTATAGGTCATATAAATATTTGATTGCATGCTTTATTTTTTCATTTATAAAAAAATAATAATTTATAACATGTATTTAACCTCAAAACTTAAAATACACGAGATATTTTAAATAAAAAAACTAAAAACTAAAAATTCTCACAATTCATATTGTTTGATCAATTTGTTTTTGTTGATCTAGAGTTCTAGTTTTAGTCAAAATCTTAAAATAAATTTTATAAAAGTTACCCATATCAACACGCAAAATGGCCAATAGTCGGTGACATATTTGAGTTTTGAAGAACTTTAAATAGGGAGCGGCTCATAAATTTAGATAGTGATTGGTAGTGTAATAATGATTGTTTTTTAAAATATTTTTTTATTTAAAAATATATTAAAATAATATATATTTTTAAATTTAAAATTTATATTTAATATCAACAAAAAAAAATAATTCAAGGTAAAAAATTATTTGAGGTAAAAAAAATTATTTTTTTAAAAGCATGGTGTCATCGTAAAAAAAATATTGTCGTATAATATGATGTAAGATGATTTTTTAAGAGTGTTTTTTAATTAAAAATATATTAAAATAATATATTTTTTATTTTTTATTTTTATTTTTGTACAGCATATTAAAATCATAAAATAATATGTAAAAATAATATAAATTAATGTTTTTTACAAGTAAAAAACAATTTAAAAACTACTTTAAAAAAGCAAAAGCTACAGAATATAAACCGGCACTAAATTTGGCAACTTTTGTACGTAGAGCAGGAGTAATTGTTTTCAGGAAACTAAGAATAGGGTAATTACAAGGAGCACACGGAAAGCAAAGCATCGTATTCTCTTCCAAGTGAACGCACACTGCTGCATCCTTCCATGGTGAAAGGCCAAGAAATGTGACCGTCTCCCATGATTGATGGGTGATGCATGGGTCCCCACTGCCTGGAAAGCTAAGGCCAACTTTGTAATTCTATTTGATCCATCACGCATCCATCATCGTCTTCGTCAGCATATCATACATATACAGGCATCGTCTGGTACAGTACTGGACAGGACATGGAAATGGACTGAATTTAACTGAGCTAGACAATCCTGTGCTTCCTTGGTGCACTGAACAAGAGTAAATGAAATCTCTTAACAATTTATGTTCGTTTTTGTGTTTTGTTTTGATTTGAGAGTTTTTGGTCATCTTATTCTATGGAATATATAGTTTACTAGTCTCTGAAACAGAAAAGTTTTTGCAATTAAACCCCTACTCGTGACTATTTGTACACCAAACACTTCACAGCAACTCGCGACATGTCTAATATATATATAAATGCATCGAACACTTGATGATGATTTGTTTTGTCTTGTCTCTGTTTAATATACCAAACACATCACAGACGATGATATCTTCAATTATGAGTGTGCATATACAACTGGGGATTGACTTTATGAGTAATAATGCTATCTGGTCTCGATAGCTTGCCGTCATAAGAGGTAGTTGATAATTACAAGGAGAGAGTTTGGCAAAATTTCCATGTAGCCACGATTTCAACGAATTTTAATAATACGTTATTTGATACAAGACAAGTGTCCATGGAGAAGTTTGAAAGTTTTCATTACTTCCATGGCTATGCATAAACCAACTGGCTTGTTCTTCGACATCATGGTTTTTTCTTTTAATCTATTTCATCCTCTTTATATGTTTATACGTTTAGCTAGCTAGATAGTATTTTGATGTGAAATTAAAAGGGCTTTTAGAATTATAGTATTGTTTATTTTTTAAAATTTATTTTTAAAATTAACATGACTGAAAATATAAAAAATTAATCTTAATATATATATATATATATATATATATAGAGAGAGAGAGAGAGAGGGGGGGGGGGGGGGATAGTGTCTTTGAAATATGTTATCTAATCATGGAGTCTTTCAACTTACTAATTAGTTTGATGTTTTATTTACTTTCCATTTTTTGCCTTTTATGATCTAATAATTGCACTCCATATATAGTTCATGTAAATTAATTTGGCAGGAGCACATTGTACAACTGGTGATGAAATTGGTTCTGTCGACCACCAACAACAAATATAGAAATCAAAGCAACTAGTCTTATTGGGTATTGTCACTCCCTTTACATTAATTTCTTGAGAATTAAAACCAGCCTTTTTTGCTTTTGATTAGCTTGACAAGGTCGGTAGGTAGGAAGTTAACCTCAACAACGTCCAATCCATGGATATATAGTTTGTTCCTCGTGGTAGCTAATCAACTGTTTTTAGTCATCTCTAGCTACTGTTACACCTCTCTCTCTCTCCCCCCCCCCCCCCCCCCCTATATATATATATATATATATATATATAGTAATTCAGTATAGGGCTCAAATCTTTTGAGTAGATTCTAAACTCAAAATTTTGTAGCTACTCTTATAATTCTTACACGAAATTCTAAATACTCCATGCTGGTTCCACGACATTTTTAGTGCCAAAGTCAATGGAGACGACCTTAAAAAACTTAAGTATGCATCAAACCCAAAAAATCAGGAATGATTTCACCCTTTTAAAGACAAGCCTCTATAATTAAACGCCTCTTTTCTTGTATTAGGTAAGCTGTAGCCTGTAAGTTAGCAACATAATCGATTTAGAGCATACTATTGTGGGCCAAATTGTCAACAAATTGAGGTAAGCTCCCATTCCGTATAATCGGGTTTTGTCGAGCTCTCTTTCATGTTCAACTCTCGGAAGATAAAGGTAATTTGATGAGCAGGATTACATCCTCTCATGTCCTTGAAAAAGATTCACCGGTCATTTTCTATTTCTTATTATTAGTCTTCATGATCAGTTCAATAATTTAGATTAAGTGGGATAAATAAATTACCATGCTCCAGTTCATTAATTGTCATCCAATTTGATCAATCTTATTCGCAATTGTTATTATACATCATGACTTCATCATTGTTGGACTTCACCATCTCGGAGAAAGCATGTATAGTTTTTATATGAATTTCATGTAATACAAACATATCCACGCAATTCTATCGAATTCCTCAAATTGACTTCACCATTGTTGGACTTCACCATCTTGGAGAAAGCATATATATATAGTTTTTATATGAATTTCATGTAATACAAACATATCCACACAATTCTATCGAATTCCTCAAATTGACTTCACCATTGTTGGACATCGATTCTCACTATGAAACCATCCAATCCTCCCGTTTCCTTGTATAATTCAAGGTAACAAGAATATATCTTGAATTAATAAATCTATAAAAATGTTATAGTTTTGTTTTTCTATAATTTTTACACAAGCCATATATGCATGATATTATTAAATATTTAGATCAGGGAAATATTATCTATGCATGTAATAAAACAAAACATTAGAAGGAGTGTGAGGAATAGCTAGCAATAGTTAAGCTTTTCGCTGTTGATTATAAAGTAGAAAACTATTATAAAATCTTTGACAATTGCCTCAGTGTGCATTAATCCATACTTTGTGCTGCTAACTGTCAAGAATCAACACCAAGATTTTCATTCTTTGTTTTAGAGGATCAACCTTTAAGTATCTTCCGATTAGCTAGGTTTTATGAAATGATACTTTTCGCTTTTGGGAAGGAAGGGAATTTCAAAGCTGGGACGAAGTTTTTGTTAAGGAATCACTTTGTAAAGCATATAATAATTGCTTTCGAGAAGGAAGGAATTCCAAAGCTCTTAGTTTCTCTAAAGAATCACTTCGTAATTAAAGCATATAATTAATAATTGCTTTCAATAAGGTCATTAATTTCCCTATAATATTCTTCTCCCACTTTCATGGAATTTTTTTTTTCTCAGGCAGGGAATTATAAATAACAATGATAAATTATAGTTTGTATGATCACAGTGAATTGAATAAGCCTCCAATACAAAAAATAACGATTATTTTACCTTCGAATTCGTGATCTTTTGCAAGTGTAACTAGCTAGGCAACACTAGACGAGAAGCCTGTTAATTCATGGTTAAAATATTTAAAGAGTAAGTATCAATATTCAATGGAGAGAGTTGCCAAAAAAAAACAGATAGAAAAAGAAACACGAGAAAGAATATTTAAAAAAAAAAACTGAAAATCATGGAGATATTTTTATTATTTTTTGTGGATATGATTTAATTTTTCATCTTTTCATCTATCTTTTTGTGCAAAATGAATATATAAAATAAATATTGGTAATTATTTTAAAAGTATTCTAAGATATTCCATATAAATCAGCTCACATGGAATTTTCTTCAAGCTGGTATAAAAATATATAGTCCAAGGAAGCATATAGCATATGATTTCTTGAAAACCTTTCAGTACAATTAATGCGCCCACTTAAAGCTGATTTACCTGTGGAATCGACAAAAGGTGGAATATTTTGTTTTTCCAATCAACATTTTTACTCTATCTTCCCATTTTGGCCTTGGTATAGGAAAAAAAAAACCCAATCTTTATCACTGTTAGAGGCACTGTTAGCTAGCTATGCCTAACAGCGCAGACCACCAGTTTGAAAGACAGACGAGTTCTTGTGGGGGAGCTTTGATGGCCTTTTGTAGGGTCCGAAGGCCTGTACATTTAGAAACTGATGTTACGTGTAAATTGACAGCAGGTCACTTTTTTTTCTTTTTTTCTTTTTTTGAGGAAGGCGGTGGGGAGTTTCCTCTTTCTGTTTTTTGGGGTGTGATCTTTTGCTTCTTGCCAATTCTTTGTAATCTTTTCTTTGTAATTTTTTGCAGCACCTGTTCCTGAAGAGATCCTTGTGTGCTCGAGTCGGAGAGGAGGAGAGTTGCCTCCTTTTTATAGCTGGGGAATTACAAGTGAAATCCAATGCCAAAAGCTAGCTAGCCCTTTTGTTCCTGATTCCAAAGTTGTCTTGAAAGAATTAACTATAAATCTAAAATGCGTGAGGCATCCGCTGCATAAAATATACTATGGATTCTCTCGCATCATATCGTGGATAAACTGTTCTTAATATATATTTTTTTTAAATAATTTTTATTGGATCAAATTAGAAACCAATTTATCAAGGGATGGTGAAATTTAAAAACAAGGGATCAAAATAAAAAATACATAAGAAATAGATGGCTTTAAAAAAGCTTAGATGAAATGTTTATTGTAGTCCTCATATTTTATAAATTATAAATATTGGTTCCTTTAGTTTCTAAAATTTAAGGACAAAATCAATTTCGATCCCAAACTTTATTTTTTTTATTTTCAAGCTTTAATTTAAGAGAGGTGAAAGAAATCAACTAGAATCCTACGCTAGAGAGGGAATGTTTCTATTGGCATCGATTTTGGTAACAAAAACAATCAAGATTGGTGTTAAATTGTCTCATTTGATGAGAAAAGTTCACATTAGGTGTTTTTTATCTTGAAATTTTCTGGAAAAACTTATATGAAATCGGTAAGATTTTTTATTTCGGGTTGATTTTAGTTTTTAAAAAGATTTTTTAAGGTCATGAACGGGTTTATCAAGTTGCCTAAGATGTTTCTTATGTGTTTTTAATAAAAAAAAATGGATTGAAAATTATGTTTTGAGGTCGAAATAATTCCTCCATGTTTTTCCAACCACGGGCATGAGACCTAGCCTGAGGCCTGAGCTTATTTCCATGGATATCTGGGTCGAAGCATTTTGTATAACCCGTGATGTTTTGAGCCTTCATGAATTTTTAAGCCTATTAAATTTAGACTTCGATGTAATAAAAAAGTTATTTTGAAAACCATTATCATTAACTCCTTAAATTTTTATGATATTGATATATATATATATATATATATATATATATATATATATATATATATATAGTATATATCATGATGTGAAGAGGGGTGGAAAGCGCGGAGAACCCATAAACCATGGCTGTCTAAACTGCTCCCAAATGTGTCCTACAGAATGTAGCAAGTAAAAAAAGGCTTCAACTAATGATGTTGGAGAGTGTAACAAAACCATTTTATCCTAACTGTCCCACCAACAGTTGGCTCTGATTTGATAAGAAAGCTTGCCTGAAATTCCTCCAAGTACGCTGCTTATGAAGAAAAATCAAGAGGAACCATATGCTCGGCAAACTTCAGGTCCAAAGGATAGCAGTGACCAACATCCAAGATCCACATGAAAAGCTCCAGGGTGCTGCTTGTAGCGACAAGTGTTAGACCCTCCATTTTGCAATGTCAAAGTAAAAACACAAATGCACGTAAAACTCAAACTGATAAAACTATTTCATGCTGTGTTATGACAGCAATTAATTTATCGCCAGTCGGTATGGTTGATAACGTTTTCCAATAACTAAAAGTTGCATGCTGTGGATAAACTTGCCTCTTCAAGATTGCTACTGATACTTTCAAGTTCCAACGATTGATTTTGCCTTGTTCATCAAGAGAGATGGAAATGTAACCTTGTCAACAGCCCCCTGACCTTCGATTTCCTCTGTTACACTCGAACACCTCTGATACTTTGGTCCCTGCGACAACCACAATGGCACTGACAGACAAAGGCATACATTCTGTTGAACCATCAAACAAATTCCTTTTTTTTGGTACACCGGAGCCCTAGAGGTCTAGTCACCACCCTAACACAATAGCCTACCATGGCCAAACACAGTACTTTCTCAATGGGCACTCTGGGTACCAATCATCAAGCTACTGCTGCGAATAGGAATATATTCACCTAATAATTTCTCTTCTTTAATAATATCAAATGAAAAACTATAAGAGTCGGGTGGGGTGTTCACACTTCAAAAGTAGTTATTTCATGCGATTTTCATTTTCTAGTGACACGTTTTATGTTATATAAGAAGCTATTATCTAGTACACTAAAGAAATTTCCAAAACAAAAGGTGATGGAGTCCAAAGTTGTCTTGAGTGGTGCTTTGGCTGTTGTATCAACGGTGGTGCTGGTATTTTCAAGCCAAGCAATTGATGATGGCTCAGATTGTATGAATGTTTGTTTGGAGGGTTGTGCAAGTGCTGATAACCCAAAACTTTTAATTACTTACGTGAATAATTGGAATAGCCGGTGCGGCTAAATAAGCTATCATCGACGGCGCGACAACTCATGGTATCACCACTATAGAAGAGAAGAATTAAGAAGATGGATGTAACGCCATCATGCATGGCTACTCTCTTCTAAATAAAAATTGAGAATTGAATGTTTTCTCATGTTTAATATCATTTGCTCCAATCTTTTTTATGTTTTCTGGGACAGTCCAGACACAGAAATTTCCATCACTTAGAGATCGAACGCTAAAATCCTGTTAACCAACAAAAATTCTTCTGTGCACGGGTCAAACCTTAGGAAGGCGTTTGGTTTGGAAAAGAGAAAAAAGACACCGAAGTTTTACAGACATAGACCAAAGAATCGCACCAAACTCGTACATTCAAATCTGCATTTGAACAAATGTAATGCTAAAAGTAGTTGCATCAATAAACTGAGCCAAATGCTACCTGACAGTAAAGGAATTAACAAGAGGGAGAGAAAGGTTAGCTTAAAGGTCAGACAACGATCCTTCACTCCGGTCTAAACTACAGTCAGAAACTCACAACCTTGTATTGAAGCTCATCATTGTTCCTACCATCGAAATGTCTCCGCAAATTCATATCAACAGAACAAAATGTACCAAAAGAATATGATGCCTACGTCTCAAAAGAAACATTTTCTTGATCTCGTCCATATGTTCACATATATTTAGCCCATTCTTGAAACAGTATTGTACCTCCTACATGAGATATTGCTTACGATTTGAAAAGGTATGAGAAATATCTACAAAATGTTCTTGATCCGGGCAGTCTGTCTATGGCGTCTCTGGAACACCATTACCACAAAAGCCAATGGGTCCAGTAGAGGTGAATTAACTTCTTACTATAGAAGATCCTCAATCCAGATCCTTGTGTATAGATCCATGTGACACAGTTACCTCTAGTTTGATGGCAGATTTTTTCAGCTGATACGTAACAGGCAATTACAGCCCTCGTACCTCTAGTTTGATGGCAGATTTTTTCAGCTGATACGTAACAGGCAATTACAGCCCTCGTAGATTGCCATGTACCAATGATGAAGAAAGGTTTCAATGATCATCCTCAATGCAACGTATATCTAACTAACACGGTGTTTGGGATGAAACAAAATGAATCCTGAACCAGATATACAATCAACTCAACGACCTGAATATACAAGCAGGGATCGTGGTAGCCCGCACAAGGATGTGCCATTTTTAAAGTGAAGCAGCCAAACAGCTAACCTGCTTCCAAGCCAGCCTAATAAACACCTATCAAGCCTGCTAGCAATAGGTATATTAGCTAGAAAATTGCCACCGATAAAGCCTGCTATCAATAGGTATATTAGCGGAGCCTGATAATGGTAGAACTGCTTTGACAAAAAGAGACCAGAATGCATCCATGTCCAAAAATTCACAATATGTTTAAACTCCAATTCTCATAGTGAAAGCTTGTAACTGGACTTCATTAAGCTCTTGGCAGGCGGCAAATAAAAGTTGGCTCGCATAAGCAATCTTAACATTCAATGTATGAACCCGCTGAAAGACTCTCAAGGACTCTCAAGTTTCTCAACCACAGACCAGAAACTCAGATTTAATAGTACACTAAAAACTATACTCTAACCCCAGCAACGTGGGGAAAACTTTCAGGGAATAGATTGACGAATCGAGAAAATATATTCCACGCAGAGTATCCAACATGCATGATAGTTACTTCAGATGATGAAAATATTAAAAAAGACCAACAAGAAACAATTTCTTTTATTTCCTAGACAGACCATCCATTTCTTTTTCAAAAACTTATGCAAGCAGTAAATAAATAAACAGTGTGCCTATGAAATGTGATGTGAGTGCATGGGCATGAATGCAGGTATTTAATCAATGTGACTGCCCATGTTCTTATGCATCTGTATTTGTGAGCACATGCATGTAATCATTTGTTCCTAATCCCAAAACATAGGCGACCACAGATAACAAGAAGTCTTCATTGGTACACACAATCATGAATCTAAACCCAATCCATAGGCAAACACATATAGACTTCATTAGATCAACTAGAAATAAATTCATTGGTATCCTCCAATATGCATAGGGGGACAACCTTAAGTAATTCAAAACAAACAAAACCCGCATTTTTTTAACACAGAGCACGCTTTATCCGAGTCGCTAACAATTGCAGAATAATTATCAAAAAGCACGTGATCACGTGTATCCTACTAAAGGTGCTGGTTCAGATATTCGTGTAATTCCTGAAACTGCAAAGCTGTGGTATCATCCCCCATTACATTCCCCAGTTCGCAAGTCCTACAGAAAATTGCCGTTTCCATGGTTTAGCCCTGATTGATCGTTTCACAATAAAGTTTTCTTGCAGAGCACCTAACGGCCATGAATAATAAGAGGTCGGGCGGATAAAAAAGAAAGCATAAATCACCTGCCAGACCGCACTATTCAACGCTTGCCACGATGCCCGCCACCTGACCTTGCACCAGGATAGCGAGCAAATTGCAATCTTAAATTGAACGAATCGCGGTCATGCTCATCAAATCTATAACCTGCAAAATCGAGCTCGACTGTTTCACGTTGCACGACTAACCACGCTTTGAACGACGAATTAGGGGATCAATAGATAGCTCATAAAAGGCGTTGCAATCATTTATCTCAAGTACATAAGCGCAGAATATACCGAACGTTCATCATCACTGTTGAACACACCCAAGTCGAAAAATGTGAAAACACCATACAAATCCTGACAGACAAAAATGCAATGCAAATGAGGAATGGGCGAAGACAGGCCATCTGATTTACATGGTATGGGGATTGAAACTGGGAACCGTGTATTCTCTCGTGTTAGCTAGCCTGTGGATAGCATAGAATGCTGAGATGAGGAAACGCAAGGCTAAACTTGACATGAGATACTGACAGCATCATCATTGGATCACACAAAATACAGTTAGCCATATGTGTAATCATATAGGCCTAAAGCAGTTTAGCTAACCTATTCAACCAGTTTGGCTTGAAATCCATCAATAGTCGATGATAACTCGAGTAGGTTTAAAGTGGTCCTTGCAGTATATAAGTGTCAAAAATGTCATGACGATTTGATCAATCCATCAATTTGATCAATCCATCAATGTGATCAATCAACTGCCCAAATTTTCAAGAACACGCCTCGCTAATCCACTTACCACCACTCAACTATTCCAAAGCTGGCTCAAATCACTAAAAAATCTTTAATGCCACACAGCTGTGAACCCACCCCAACCCACAAAAGAAACTAAAAGGAAGTGCAAAAGGCATTGGTGCAATTATATAAAAAGTTAAAAACTAGCATCGAAAAGGAAACATTAGATAGTAACAGATACAATGGGCCTGCAAACTGATACATGAGACTAAAACTCCCTAAAGGGGAAAAAATGTAGAGCATGTTAAGTTCACCTTGTAATGCATCCATGGCAGTGGCAGCATGTGCAGGACTCAAAAAGTCAACAAAACAGAGTACTAGTGGATCTCCCCCAGGCTGCACATTTTAGCAACCAGTGAATCCATTAATGTTCTAAATATTGATTCAGCACATACTAAAATAATGTAAAGGATGATGACAATCATAATAATAACAATATCTTGGAGACTCACATGTCTTGATTCCTTGCTTACAAGTCTCACTTCTTTGTAGCCAACAAAAGGGCGAAAGATATCTGTTAATCCCAAGTGAAGGAACAAAAGAAGAAGAGAAAAGGTCCAGGAGTACTGGAATTACATGTGGAAGGCTACAGAGCAATACTAGAAGGGAAAAAGTCCAAGTAAAACTATGATTACATATGGAAAACAATGGAAGGATACGGGAAACTTCCCGTCGTGTACAGTCAGAAGGCAAGCCCTCCACAAACAGTGTGCTGCTAGCATCAGGAGGAAGGGAAACCTCAGATCTTCCACTTCCCATGCGCAATGACCTGTCTTTTACACTAGCCCCAGGGTCCATGGGCCCCATACTCACCATGCGTGTGTCATCAACAGGATGACTAGGCACCCCACTCATGGCTCTAGCAGACTGTCCCCCACCATAAGATGAAACTGTCTGAAACATTCATTCAATTACTCAGATAACTTTTAATCATGAAGCGAGTGACAGAGGTAGACTTGAGGTTAAAAAATAAATCAAGTCAACCATTGTCAAAGACTTTTAGCCGCTAACATGTAATTTAAGAAGATTTTGAACATAATTATTTTAGACACTTTTGGGTATCTACAGATTTCTTATCAAATTGAGATATTAACTTTGCTTTGGTATTACGAGTTGGTTTTTTTTTATGACATTCTTCTGTGCCTGTATAAAGCAGCGTAGTTAGACATTCAAGATAGGCTGTCGTAACTAAGCTTCAGATATTATTTTCTGTGGTTTCCCCCCCTTTTTTCAACTACATGAAAAGAGATAAAGAATAACCAAGTACCCCACTACGCAAGTAACGGTCATAAGATGCTCCGATGGAGTCTGAATCTCTGATTACATGAAGAGCCCCTCTATCATCATCACGGGAATAATAACTGGATAAGTCACGGCCGCTTGGGATATCTGCAAGATCAAGCATGTATTTCAACATAAATAAACCATCTGAATAAGTTGAAAGGAGGAACATCCTACTGCTGCACATCATTCCTAAAGCATGGAAATAGCGCTAATACATAAATCTTTCAACAGAACGTCAAAAACTGATCTAGATCAATAACACACAGATATTGACAAGAACAGCAGACTACTACATCACAGATAATCAACATGCTGAAATAACCAAGGCTTCACAGAAAAGGCCGACAAGAAATATCCACCAAAATTGAGACTTTAAAAAGCTCCAGTTAAAATACAAAGGAAATAGCAAAACCAAAAACATTATAACAGAAAACAAAAATAAAAAAAAAAGAAGATTTCTTTTTCTTAAATATAAACACAGACAATAAATTCTCCAACAACAATAATTCCCATGTTATAACCCATCAATATCATAAATTCCTTTAAAAATCAACAGCAAAATTAATTAAAAGATCAACCCTTTCAAGCAGGACAAAAATATTAAGCAAGCTATCAAGCACGTAAATCAAGCAGGACATGCCACAAAATGTTAAAAGAAAACCCTGATTGACTTATGCATATAAGCGGGAAAAGATGGAAACTTTACTATAGAATTGAAAAGAAATGAGTAGTAATTTTGAAGTGGTACCGTAATCGATGCGAGGGCGTTTTCCGGTGAGAGAAGACATGGACTGCGGCGGCGGCTGCCGTGAGTCGCCGGCATATCTCCAGTAACTATCCGCCATGTCTGGTTAAAGAAAGAGAAAAGGAGGGGTTTTTAAGACAGAACTGAAACTGGAAGTGAAACCAGCAAGAACGGGAGTTAAGTTAGATGCGAGGGGAGGGAATCCAATCGACGGATATTTTACTTTTTGGAGGGGCTATTTTTGCTTTTTAGCACGCTTTTTTAAGAGAGAGGCGAAATAACTGAGAAACGTGACATTTAATCTTGTGTTGAAATTAAAATCGAGACATTCTAAAAATATTATGAAACGAAGAGAGAAGAGATAAGATAACACAAAGAAAAAAACTCAAACTCACCTGAAATTCTATTTACAACATTACTAATATTAATAGAAAAATATCTACAAGACATTCAATAACATCATGAAAAGGTCATCGAAGGTAACTTGGAACACGGCAGTTAAAGGTAAGTGAAGCACATGCCACCTTTAGTGGAAAGTATGCACGCAGTCGAGTCTTTATTTGTCTTCTTTTCTTTTCTTTTCTTTTTTTTTAAAAAATTTATTTATCTTGTTGAAATTTTTTTATTATTAACAATGATATCGGCCAGCTTGCGTGTATCTCGATTAATCTTACGGATCCTAAAGTTAATGACCATATAAGTCTCCAGTGACCCTGAGATTTGTAGAACTCGAACTGGTGACATCTAGAGAGCAAACTTAGAGCCTGACCAATTGAGCAACACTCCTCAAGGTTGTTGAAATATTTTTTTTATTAACATGGGTGTCCGGGCCTGCTTGGGCGCACCTCGACTAATCCTACGAGCCTTGAAATTAACGATCATGTAAGCTTCCAGTGGTCTTAAGGTTTGTGAGACTCGAACTGGTGATCTCTAGGGAGCAAACCCAGAGCCTGACCAGTTAAGCTACACCCCTCATAGTTAATTTTTTAATTGTACTAGTGATGTCTAAATAGAGTTTTAATGTGTCTCTAATATATTTTTTATTATTATCTCTTCTCTCTCCTTTTTATAATTTGTGAAGAGAAATGAGAGAGAAAAGGAAATAAATAAAAAGATATTGGAGACAAATCGTAGCTACGATTACGACAGTACCAATACCATCAAAAAAATCTCAATAACAATGACCAGAGCGGGTCACACTTGACGCTAAAAAACAATGAGTCACCTAACACTTTTGGATGACAAATGTGACACACTCGGGTCACCATTAGTGATAATTATTGGTGTTGTTGGATTCATCTTGTTGAGATCTTTTTTATGGTACTGATTATGTCGTAAAAAAAGAAAAAATAATAAAGAAAAAGATCTTGGAGACATATTGAAACTACAATTATAATACCACCATAACCTTCAAAAAAATCTTGACTGAAAAATCCAATAACACCCAAAAAAATCATCAACAATAACCTAAATGAGTCATATTTACCGTCAAAAGCAAGTGAGTCATCTATCATATTTGGACAGCAAGTGTGGCGCACTTGGATCATCGTTGGTGACTATTCTTAATGTCGTTGGATTTGTATCGTCGAGATCTTTTTAAGATATCAGTAGTGTTGTAATCAGAGTTTTGGTATGTTTTATCTAACTTTTCAGTGGTATTTTGAGGTTTCATCATAATATAATATATGGTGGAATTTTTCTGTATGTATATGAGTGTTATAGACACACATCATCATAATATGATTTAAAAGTTTGAAATAACCTATTTTTCATTTTTAGAGAGAGAATCCAATTGAATTAAATGAAATGTTCATTTCAAAGTGTTATTGATAACATGAGCTAATTAATTAAATAAAAATTTAAATTCTTAATTTGTTAAAGGTGTATATACTTGATGATTTCAATGAGATGACTCTCCACTGACTGACTAAATGTAAGGAAGAAAAAAGATTGAGAATAGGATTAAATCTCTTGGAGATATCTCAAACTCAACCACAAATTTAGATGATTGTGAGTAGTTTTTAAGGAATAGTTGATTGTTTGCCCATAAAATACAGATGACATGACTATTAGTTTGAGTAATTTGAGTTATTTATATTAATAATGTATATATATATATATATATTTATATTTGGTGTTAGAAAAAATAATTTTTTTTAATATGCTATTATTTTGATTTCCCCCCGAAAATTAGTTATAAATTTGATGTTTTTCTTCTTTTTTTTATGAAAAAAAATTCTTTATTTTTGACATATGAACATCTTTTTAGATTTTTTATTAAAAAATAAAACTAAAAATGGAGAAGGCAGAGTCTGCAGTAGCGCTTGCCGAGAGTCGCTGGTTTTATATTTCTGCCGCAACATAAATTAGACATAAATTTAAAAAATAACTAAAAAAATTAAAAGGCTGCAGCAACACCAACCCCCTAAACCCTATAGTAATTAAGAAGTAATTAATAATATTCATTTAGTTATTTTTTAAATTTATCTTTAAAAATAAAAATATATATAAAAAATAAAAATCATAATTCATAACCATTAAAATTGATAAGAATATTTTTATCTAGAATTTATCTTTTATAATTATATTTATTTTTTTTATTTAAAATAAACCAAAATAATAACTAATAAAATATTATTAATTACTCTTTAAATACCATAAAATTTCTATCACCATAGCCTTCAAATTAATAAATAAAAATTGTGCTCCCGCCATTTAAATTTCTAGCCAGCCTGCAAGCCTGATATTGGTGCATGACGAATCTGTGATGGTGACCAAATGTTTTTATTGTTTTGATATATTAATATTAAAAATAAAAAAAATATATTATTTTAATACATTTCCAAACAACAAATATTTTGAAAAATAATTACTACAAATGAACTCTTAGTTTTAGTTTTAATTTTAATAAATTTTATTTGGTTTTAACCAAATTTTTTAAAATCAAGATAAAATCCAAACCAAAATGTGAATTCATTGTTTAGTTAAGAAATGTTTTTTCTTTCTACTATTAGAAGTAATTTTATGATTTTCGGTTTATTAAAAGTCATTTTTTTTGTTTTTGAATATTAAGTTTCACAAACTAATATCATCATTTGTTATTAAAAAAGCACTAAAACCAAAAAACCGAACTAAATTTAATTCAGTGTTGAAAAAGTAAACTGAAAGAGAAAGGCCAACAAAAAGCAAACCGAAATCTCTAAATTCGGTTTAAACCAAATAGTGGTCAATCGAGGGACTGATGTACATAGATTTTAAAACATGAAGGACTAAGTTTTATCTGTGTTCAAAACTAAAGAGTAGAGAATAATAGTCAATTATTAGCTTTCTCCACTGTTATTCAATCTCTTGATCGGTCAACCTTTGGCTTTGAACTCTCTCTCTCTTACAACTCCATAAATTTGATCTCAAGACACTGATCATATACATCTTATACTCTCAACACAATTTCTTTTGTACTCATCTTTGGATCAGCTATTTTGGGTCATCCTTCATGTGAGAACGTCTAATTTCCTCCTCCTCCTCCTCCTCCTCTTCTTCTGTTTAATCTTGCCATGCTTGTTTTCATGAACATTTAGTATTATTATCAGTATTATTCATGTAACTTATATTCAAGAATTCTGTTTTCTTTTGATGCTAAACTTTGCAGCAGCTATATATGGCGGAATCCGGTGAGAATCCCTTGTACAGCTGCAGGAATTGCAGAAATCCTCTTGCCTTCAGTACGGATCTCTTATCCAAATCTTATCAGGTGACAAACATCTTAACTTAATTATTTGTCTATCCATTCAGAAAGAATATATGGTAACAAAATTATCAATTGAAGGTGGGATTTTTTTTTTATTTTTTTCAAATGATTTGGTGGCTAGGCAAGATCAGGACAGGCATATATGTTTTCTCATGTGATGAACATTGTTTTGGGACATAAAAAAGACATGAAGATGATAACTGGGATGTACACAATTGCTGGTATCCACTGCAGCAGTTGTGGTCAGGAGCTGGGCTGGAAATATGTGAGAGCTTTTGATCCAACACAGAGGTTCAAGGAAGGGAACTTCATACTTGAGAAATTGAAGCTTGTGAAGGAATATTAGATATTCACCCCTACAAGACTCATTTCAAGAGAGATTCATGTTCTAAATGCCTCATATGACGAGGATATGTGTTATTTGCTATTGAGACCATGTTTGTGTTTGATTAATGTTGTGTGAAATACTTGAAAATAATTTGTGTGTGTTCATGTGAATTTCAGATTGAAAGGAGCACCTTTAGAGCTAGATTGCATGCTTGGTAAGTGAGTGTGTTCTTTGTGCTATCGTTCAATATTTGGATTTTAGAGGATATAACAAGAAAATTATTTTCTCAAGGTTGTGTTTATTAGTATTACATGATATTAGATATAAAAGAGATAATTAAAAACGTGTCTATTGAGGAGACAAGGAAAGAGATATATAATAAATTTATTTATATAATTATTTTAAAATAATTTTTTGTATTTACGTACAAAACAACATACATTAAATACAATAAGACATTTCTTTCTATTTTTATTATCTTTCAAAAGAGTAACCAAATATTACTTTATTAATTAATGCTCTAATCATGTGGGATGGGTTCCTAGTTACGATCGAAATAACTTAATCTTCACACACTAAAGCTAATCTAAAATAGCATAAAAAAGTTCAAGGAAGAGTTTTAGAGATTAAATTGAATTTAAAAGGTTTTTCAGGTTAATTTATTTATTTTTCCTTTTTAAAAGCTTTTATTTATTTATTTACTTTTTACCCCTTTTTTTTTTTAGAGTTTTGCTTTGTTATTTTTTAAGGTTTGTCTTCCATGAGATTAGTACTGGATTCATAACCCGAGTCACCGGTTTCAAAAGTTAACACAAGTTGACTTTTGTTTTTGAGTCTTTTTTTTAAATTGATTCATTTCAATTTTATTTTTCACCATTAATTTGTTTGAAATTGATCTTCCTATTTTTTTTTCTTTTCTTTTTATTAAGGTAAGATAGATCTTGTGCTTATGATTGTGGGGCTTGCAAGATAACCTAGGTTAACTAAGATTATTTTTTGTTGATATGGAGTTAATTTTGGGTTCATAATCCGAATCATCGATTTCAAAGGTTAATAGGGATCAAACTTTTTTTGGGATCTTTTTTAAAATTAAATTATTCAAATTTCATCATTCAACATTTGATTTATTGGAAATTGATCTTTGTATTTTTTTTTATTAGGTTATCCTGATAATTTTTTTTCCCACAATTTCATCCTCTATGGATTTTTTTTTCTAACAAATTTGATCCCCATCCTTTTTATTTCTATTTTTTTCCTTTGACAAGACTTCTAATTTGATTTTTTTTTCATGATTTTATCTTTCAAATTAAATTGATTCAGAATGAAGCTTATTTATTAAACCTGGTTCAAGAATTTCATGATTTTGATGGTTACAAAGTTTGCCAGTTAACCTGATTTAACAAGGTTTTTGTTGTTGTTTTTTTTTTTAATTTTATCTTTTATTATTGAGTTGTTTTATAATTTAGGTTGGCTTAAATCAAGTTATTTTTCATTCTCATTTTTTTATCTATTTATTTATTATTGCTATATTATTTTTAATTTTATTATTTAAATTATCAATTGAATATTTTTTTTGCTTTACCCACAAATCATGTAACATAAAAAATACCATAATACTAAACACACAAACAATAAAAATAAGAAAGACTTGAGAATCAAGCTCGTACGTGTGTTATTTTTCTTTTCCTTATAGCTAAAGTTATGTCTTGATTCTTCTGCCTTAATCCTTTCCAGCTGCTGGTCTTTTGTGCTCTTTTTCTCAGTCAAGAAGTTGAATATCTTTCAGTATCTCTTGCTTTCTCATAAAAAGACAAGGCACGTATAAGCATCCTTGAAGTTAACTAAGTAATTTTTCCAATTTAGTTTTTTATTTTTTTATGTTAAAATATATTTGATTAACTAATTTTTTCCAATTTGTTTTTATTTTTATGTTAAAATATATTTTTTAAAATTAATTTGAACATAAAAGGAATTTAAAAAATCTTCTTAATTTAATTTCTCCATATGGAATCAAATATTTATTGATGCAAGTTAGACAGCAAGACGAGAATTAATTATGTCTCAGGAATTATTGTTTCTTTTGTTCTTAATTTCAGTAATGTGGCGAAACTCAGTGCTTATCCCTTGAACAGCTGCAAAAATTGCAAAAATCCTCTTGCCCTTCACAGTGATCTCTTCTCTAAAGCTTTTCAGGTGACTGATTAAAAACTTATTGACCAATGATTCTTCATTACTTCTCAGAAAAATAAAAAAAAATACAAAAAAGGTTGATTTTTTTCTTCTAAAATTTAAATTAGTGAAATTCTTTCATATATTTATTTTAACAGCCGTGAAACTAAATTAAAATAAAACTACCTTGGATGCATACCCGTAAACAACTATCCAAATCGTCTGTTCTATGATGTTGGCAAAATTGCACTAATTTTGCGATTTGGACTTTGGTATGCTTTTAATGTTTTAATATTAAAAATAAAAAAACAATATATTTTTCATAGAATAATAATATTTTATAATTTTTTAATAAAATAATATATTTTGATATTCTCGCGTTTCGAATCGTGGAAATTAAAATTATATGGATACACAACTTATATAATTAATATCGCAGTTCACTAATACTGATGGGTAACTTAACTAGTCAGGTCTTGGGTTAGCTCTCAAATAATTATAAATTTGAGTCTTTTTAAGGCCACTAAAGACTTAAATAATCGTTAATTTTAGGGTCCGTAAAATTAATTTATGTACATATAAATTAGCCTAAACATTCAAGTTAATATATATATATATAAGTTCGTAACAGTAATATTTATACAAATATCATGGTTTTTAAACACAATAATATTAAAATATTACTTTTATAACCCACGAAATTATTAAAATATTTCACCAAAACTTTGTAACGTGTATTACTTCACCATTTATTTCTTTTCCGTGCAAATTACACAATTTAGAGTAATCAAAATCTAAGATTAGACAAATGAATTGACATATGACCCAGAGCTTGAGACTTGTGAGCACCACTGTTGGGTTTGGTTCTTATTTTCTCGGATGCAGTAGTTATCAGCAAATCAATTCCAGCAATTTCTGCCCACAGCATGCTCTTAATCTTACTTCCTGACAGTGACCAAAAAAATAAAAATAAATGAATAAATATTTTTAAATAATAGATGGAATTGTTCTAGTCTTATCAATTTATTTAAAATTTATTTATTTTTTTAAATGAGAAATAACATGGTTAAAACCCAATCCACAATGGACTTGATTTAAATGGTTAAGAAATAAAAAAAATATTATTGTCAAATTATAATTATTAGTAATAATAATTAATAACTGCATGAGTTTCCGATAATCCAAGATACTCCTCGCTGACTTTCATGGTCCATGATGGCACTGTTGCAAATACTCTTAAATAACAATAACAATAAGGTCATTTCAGGTGTGCGTACCCTTCACAAGCGCTTTGTGACGTCTCAAACACGGAGCTTCCTAAGCGCTATACAAACGATAGCGAAAGCTATTGAATCCTCTCACTAAATCCGCCCTCCACGCGCTAATTTCAGCGCGTTCTCGTCTCAGATAACTAACTCCACCATGTTTTGGCTCGTGTTCGTTTCGTGCGTTTTTTAAAAATGTCTTTTTTTTTTTTAATTTATTTTTAACAACAAGACATTAAAATTTTTGTACGAAGTTTCTGCCTTTGTCTTTGTGTCCTTAAAAAACTACCTTCGCCTTTGTGTATTTCTTTTTTAACTACAGCTGTGTTAGTGGTTAGGTAATATTAATTTGATATCTTTGATGTTCTTATGGTTTACTATTTCAAGCCAATCACTAATCATTGTCCTTATCAACCCCACATTTTTTTTTCTCTAAAAAATGTAATATAACCGTACTTGGAATCTCCACTCAACTTTGGAGTTCGGTCTAAACTAGTAAAGCTAACGTTGTTTCTGGCTTCCTGTTTCAGACTTTTGGGCCATCATTGAATTTGTTGTAGGTAAAGGAACTTGTGCTTTACGGTCTTTTACTTATCTTTTTAGCCTTGTTTTGATCACAAAAGAGTAAAGACTACAATTTTGCTTGATCATCATCTCCTCTTAGATTTTCTTGCCGTGTGAGTGATCAATCTTGGATTTATTTGTTCTTTGTGTTCGTGTTTGTGTTTTGTTGGTGATCAGTAAGGTGTTTAAACCTTGAAATTGTTGATTAATGGCGGAATTGGTGGGTCCAAGATTGTACAGCTGTTGTAATTGTCGAAACCATGTTTCACTTCATGATGATGTAATTTCTAAGGCTTTTCAGGTGAATCACTTGAATCTTTGATAAAATTGTTGCTTCATATTTTCTTCTAGCTGCTTTTTTATGATAATTGGCTGTTCCTTGTCCGTATGTCTTGACTTGGTTCTCTTTGTGTTATATAGATTTTCTGTGCAATGATCTTTAGATCGACATGGTTTCATTTTATCAGTGAGAGAAATGATATGGATTATCCTGTTCCTAGCATTTCTCTCATCCATTGATGGCAATCTATGTAGAAAATCAGGTGATAACAGACCCTTATATCAGCAAGTTACTATAAGCGAGTCTCTGATGAAGGGTCTTTTGTCTTCAATAATGTGAAACCCTAAAAATGATACCTGCTTCTATGTCCATAAGATTGTTGTATTCAGTTCAATCTCTGATTGCTAGTTTTTTTATCAAGTAATTCCGTTTTCCCCCCCGCTATACAATGGAATTATATAGTATATTATGATAGGAAGCAGTGACAAGAATTCTGTTCAATTTCTTCTTCATAATTTTGTTCACAGGGAAGACATGGTCGAGCCTTTTTGTTCTCTCATGCGATGAACATTGTCGTAGGACCTAAAGAGGACAGGAATCTCACGACTGGTCTCCACACTGTTGCTGATATATCTTGTGCCGATTGTCAAGAGGTGCTGGGCTGGAAGTATGAAAGAGCTTATGAGGCATCTCAGAAGTACAAGGAAGGGAAGTTTATATTTGAGAAGTTAAAGATTGTCAAGGAGAACTGGTAGCACCTCATTAGAGTCCTTGTATTTATTCCAGTGTTGATTCAGCTGCGTTGTTGCTTGTTGTGAAGTTCATCTTGAACAGGAATTTGTCAACTAATTCAGATTGTCAATTGTCCCTAGTGGTTCATCCTTGCATTGTTCCATGTATGAAAGATGGTTGGACTCTCAATTTCTTTGTTAATGGAATTGTGATTTGCCAGTAAAGGATAATGTTGTTATTGCTCTATATTCAATCTTACTTGGTGGTAGGTATTGGTTTTTGATGCAAGACTCCTGGTTTCCGCTTGACTGGCTGGAAGCAGATGGAAAAGAAACTTAGAACCTGGCAAAGGTTTGGTTATCTATTCACTTGTCCATCTGCAATTCTGTATTCGAATCTGAGATTAGCAAAACAATGAAATCCTAGATTTCTGGCTATTCTTTGTTATACATGCTTGTCTGAACTAGGTGATCTTGAGGAGACTGATGCAGAACTCATTTCTGATGTGGTTTTATAAAACCCATTTGGAGTTCATTTATTTTTTGCTTTGATCAATCTGAAACATAATTGCAGATTTCTGGTGCCTGCATCATTCACATGATATAGCAAGCCAAAGATCAAGTAAAATTGCTCTCCGAAAACTGACTGCTCCTTGACTGGTGCATTCTCTTAAATGAAGTAATAGCAACATAACATGCACCATAACAACCAAGCATCATTAACATTTAGGTTTTAGATGGATTGGAATCTTATTACTGGACATGTTTTTTTAAGCTGCTTCATCAGAATTAAGTAGTTTTGTTTTTAATCAGAATATGATACCTCCCATGCAGTTGAACCTCTTGAAGTCCAAGATCGGTTAGAACCACCATGTCTAGCATCTTTACATTTATAAAAGCTACAACTACTAGTATCAGTGTCTGCTTTAGTTACAACAGTAGTAAGTTAACATCAATGATCACATAAGAATCGGATCAAACAGTACAACATTGTGTGCGCACATGCACGTCCCTTGTACTTGTAGGGAGAAATCAAGAAATGGACAGTAGAGCTCTACGATTCTGATAATTCCTTTGGCTTCCTTTTCCGGGGGAAAAGTGGCCCCAGCTTGTTATTAATTCCAGCCAATGCCTCCATTCGTTGAATCTTCTCAGCTTCCAGGTCCGCCACCTCTGTTCTCCTTTCTTCAAGCTATGCTTCAAGCTTTGATGGAGGTAAGGTTTGGCCTTTACCAGACGAGTCTCAGTATAAGAAAAGGCCCTTTCTGCTTCAATAAATTGTCGAGCAAGCCTCTCATGACAAGACGCCAATTTCACATCTTCCATATTGTTCTGTAGCTCCTCTCTGTAGAAGAGAGTTCCAAACGAAGAAGAATATAGGATAGGATGTCATGGCGTTGTAAAAAGCACGGTAATCTGCACCGAGGGCACAAAGAGTTGTGAAGGCACCATTAGCTTGACTGGTCATAAGAGCTGCATCCTTTGGCTTTGCAGTTGCTAAGAAGGATACCGAAACATTCTTCACTGCAGGAATTAACAAGGCATAAGCCTGGAGCATTTCAGCTGCGATCCCGCTCGGGCACGTGGTTCGGACCAGAAAGCATAGACAGTATATCATCATCCATTTTTTCTATCTTTGGATACAGCAGAGTGTCGTAGGCTTCATCATAAGTCCCTGTTCCATTCACAGGCTCAACGGGAAACGTTGTGTTCGTGTTCTCCATCTCAGTAGCTCCAGTTTCAGAGAGCTTAGTCTTCACCCTCCGCTTCTCCTCGTGTCTGAGATTCTCATTTCTTCGACTCCCCTTCTTCGTGGCTAATATTGTATCTTCTTGTCGTTGGTCCTCAGATTTGATTTTTGTAATCCTCTTTTGTCTACGCAAGTTTGGACCTCCTCCCTTTCCCATCTTCACAAGAATTACTAATACTCTCAGAGATGCACACGAGTTAGCACAAAATTTAGTTGTCACACAGTACAAGTATTAGCGATATCAGCATAACAATGCTTATATCACTATTAACACTTTTAAGAGCTCAAGAGATTGATCCTATCTAAGCAGTCCTAACTTTGTTGCAGGGCATGGTTTGGTGCACATGATAATTTTGAACTAGTTGTTCTTGAGGATAGAATGGTGCTGACTTCTTATGAGGTATTATAGAAATATAAGAATCTTAGGTAAGATCAGATTTTCACCACCTGTAATGATTTAATGGAAATGGCTATATCAGTTCTTAAATAAACAAATCTCAACCTGGAGTTGGCGAATTATCTGCAACGGCTAGAAAGTGTTTCCATAGCCATTTGCTTATCCTGCAAAAAGACTCCTTCAGCTCTCCACTTCTGGCAGAGAGCAGGACGAGCTGCCTAAATCCACTAGCTTAATTTAGCACTGAAATTACCAGTCTGAAAACAGGCATGATGTGGTTTAACCACTTACATGTAATATGAACAGGCAAGCCTATGCATTGTGGAGCTGGAAGTTGATTGCTATTGTACAAGTGCATTCCGTAACAAGGAAATGAATTAGATAGCAACAAGCCAGTAAACCATAATCATCTGAACCAAATTTATGATGGAACATCGCTAGCATGACTCCTATTCAACTGAGCATGCAAGTCAATAATGGTGGGTCTAAAGTTGAAAGTACTCTTTCTTGCATCATTTATTCCTAAGAGATTCCAAAATGGTTTAATTACAGAAGGTAAGGATAGTACTATTGTCCCTATAACCAAATCAGTTGAACAATGTGCACACATGGTAGTTGTATGAGGGAATCAAGAAGTGGAAAGGAGAGCTATAGTCTCTTCCATAGCAGCTGTAGCAGCCTCTAGTCGGCGGAGAATAGATTTAAGTGTTTCTTTGGCTTCCTTTGCCTGTGCAGCAATAGTGTGATGTTTTATCTCAGTTTCAGCCATTGCTTCCTCCTGCTGAGTCTTCTCAGCTTCCAGGTAAGCCACCTCGGTTCTCCTTTGTCCAAGCTCTGCCTCAAGCTTGTCCAGCAAGGCCTTGGTCTCTTGATACCTTGCTTCAAGAGGAGCAAGGCACTCTTTGGCTTTTTCCAGATTTGCCTCAATTTCAGAAACAGCCCTTGCTGCTTCAGTAGATTGATCAGAAATATTCTCATAAGAAGATACCAACTCTACAGCTTCCATGTTCTCCTGTAACTCTTTCTGAGCTGTAGAGAATTCAGAGCAATGACGAATGTAAGATCTCACATTATCGTAGAGCGAACCACAATCAGCATTGAGGGCATAAAGAGATGCGAATGCGCTGTTAGCTTGAGTGATCATAAAGGCTAGATCCTCTGACTTTTTAGTGATCAGGAAGGATATCAGCGCATTCTTCACTGCAGGAATCGCCAATGCATAAGCCTGGCCCAATTCTGCTGTGAGCCCACTTGCATCAGGTACTTGAGGGGGACCTGAAAGTGTAGATAGTATATCACCATCTGCTTCCACTTCCTCTGGATCTGAAGCTGTGTTATTGACTTCATCATATGCCCCCATCTTCTTCAAAGTCTCAGGAGACACCACAGTGTTTGAGGTCCCTGTCCCAGCAGTTTCGACCTCAGGGAGCTCCGTCTTAAACCTCCCCTCCCACTCGTGTCTCAGGTTCTCACTTCTTGGAACTCCCATTTTCACGGCTGACATTTCATCCTCTTGCTCTTGGTTCTCAGATTTGATTAATTTCGTTTTCTTTTGTCCAGAAATATCCACACTTGCTTCTTGAGTCTCCCTTTCATGTTGCTTAAGCCCCTCAAGTTCAGGTCTTGCCCTTTTACCGCAAGTCATACCCTGCAAGGCAAATTTGATATCCAGTCAGTGTAACTATTGTCAATATCAGCACATACAATGCTTAAGCCTATAGATCATTGACAAGATAGAAAAGTTCAAGAGTTAGATACTAACAAAATGTAATCTTAAACAATGCATCGTCAAATGTCAATATCAAAAAGAGAAAAATACTATAACAAATTGCCACATACAGTTACTGAGATTGTAGCTGGCCTGCTGCTACAAACATAACTACTCAAAATGGGAGAGAGAACCCCGCCTAGTCCTCTGCATATTGCCATCATCCTTAACATGACCTGACTGAAGGGAGCCAAGATATAAACTAGAGAGAGAATATAGCCCTCTCAAATTTTCAATTTATTGCTCTGTTGTTCTTCATTTTTTTAAATTAGAGTTACCATGATAAACGCCTTCAATAGCATTACGATTGTCAGTTTAATATTGTGGAACAGAGACTAAAGGATCTCCATAATCCTTCCTCGACAGATACTTACAAGAATCACACATGACAAGGTGCCAGAGCAGTAAAGGGAACTCTTATTACATGCATTTCTGTGCTCGCAATGAGGCTAAGCTGATTATCAGAATGAAGTTTCTTTTTGAACCTCAGATCCTCACACCCATTAGTAATTTAGTATCAAGCAATTGATCAAACATTTAACACATTTACCGTGAAACTTGAGCCCATTTTGCCAAAAGAACAATAAAGGAAAAAAAAAAGAAAGAAACAGATTCTTGGAAGCAAACATTTCTATTATCTAAAACCAACATAAACAAAACCTGATATGATCAAGACAATAATGTATTCTTAGAAACTTACCACACACCACAAACACACACAAAGTGGAGGCAGGGAAATGAGGATGGTAAGATCAGAAAAGCAGTAACCTTTTCCAATTTTAGCATTTTTTGATTGTTGGGAAAAGACAGGAACTTGAAAATAAATTTTGAGCCCCAGAGCTCCCATCATTTTGAATTCACAGGCAAAAAAACCCTCCATTCAACTGAAGCTGAAGACTAGCATTATGAGGTTTTCTTTTCCATCTTCATAATGACTGAGCATATGACCTCCGTTATTCTCACTTCTTAAAACCCATCAAAGTAAAAGAAGCAAAAAGAGACAGAGAAAACAAACCAATTTTCTTTCATGACCTCCTCTTTTCTTGACAACCAAAAGGAATATACAAGTGAAAAATTTGTGTAAGAAATCTTACCATGTTAGTGTTCCTGGGATTTCTTGACTGTAAGACATGGTTTCTGGGTCGTTCAGCTTCAGTGGCAGCAACTTTCCCTCTTAGCCTTCTTTCTTCTCCATAGCATTCCATTGTTGAAAAGCTTCTCAAAGTTCTCTTCACAGGAACTAATATCACCAACCTCTGTAACAACCCATCTGTTGCAGTTCACAGCTTTGGCAGATTGGTGCTTCAAGTGTGACTGGCTTTGCACACTTAAGCTCCTATCCCATGTGATATAGATGCCATTTTTGGCACTAAAATTTAATGAACAAAACTGCAAGAAAAAGATTTTATTTAATGCTCTATCTGCTTTTTGATCATGCAATATTTATATGGTGCAAAAAATGGACATAAATAATATTAAAGGAATTCATTGGCATTGACAACCGATGATTATCTACTTTAGGAAAGTAAGTGTCCTTTTGTCCTAATGGTGCATTAGGGATGATGAATTAAGTTTGCATGTCATGTTTCTGTGAAGTGAAATTTATTGTTTTCTATCTTGTTACCATGCATGTTAAAGAATCTCATTGTTGTGAAACTATTTTGCTTGGTTCAAAATATTTGGTAATCAGTCTATGTTCTTCATAATTTTTAGTATGAATTCTGATAGGTCAAAGTAAAATCTAATTAAATTAAACTAAGATTAAAAAAAAAGTTGGATTTTTTAGCCATCTTCTTTATTTATTATTTTTTAGATAAAATAAGAATGAAGATACATGAGCAGATGAATCTGATGATGATATAAAAGTACAGCAAAATCATCTCAGAGCTGCTGGAAAAGTAAAATTTTATCTTGTAGTTGATAATTTAGCCTAGGAGACATCACATCTCTCAAAATAGCCAACAATCATTGTCTTAAAAAATATAGATTGAGAAATTTGACGGGTAAATTGTGCAATTAGTACACTAAATTAAAACTAAAAATTAGTGAATTGACAATGGAGAAAAAGGTTTGGATGAAATAACATAATTTTAATATGTAGCGTTTCATAACAATAGCGACATTTATAAATATCAAGCTTTCTAAATTGCAGTAAAGTTAAACTCTTTTATATCTGGCTGTATTGGTTCACCGGTTTATAATGATCAGTAAAATGCATTAACCAGTTTTGAAAATAACAAAAAAATAATGATCAGTAAAATCCGTTAATTAGTTTAAAAAATAATAAAGAAAATTTTAAAACCATCAAAATCAAAGAGCCTCAACTAAATTTTTAATATCTAAATATCTGACAATCCACGAGAAAAAACAATGACTATTTTAGAGAAAACAACCTCTAGAAATTCCTGTAAAAATTTAAGCGTAATTCTACAATCAAATCAAAAATTATGGTCCTTTTGAATTGTTATTCTGATCTGACACGACCAAACATGTTACATTGATCTATAAATGCATTTGCTAGGCCATCTACGTAATTTGTTTAGGACAGATCCTCATTTAGTTATGTCAAACTCACACCTGACGGTTCAGAATCACTCACTACTACGTGAATAATAATTTTTTGAGATTTTAATTAAAGTCTATTTTTAAATTTACGAGTTGAACAAAGAAAACTTTTATTTATAAAATATATTTGAAAGAAAAACTTTATAAAATTATAAATTTATATGAAATGATCGGCTAGTTAATATAATTGGATCCAACTAGTTGAGGCGGAAGATTGTAATTTGACCATGTCGCGTTTTATAAACACAATATAATTAAACTGTGTTATTTTACCAAATTTTTTTGGAACAGTATTATTCTATTAATTTTTTATGTTTACGATGCTAATTGTTTTTTTTAATCCAAATTTGAGAGGATTTAAGCATGTCACTACATCCTCAATTCATTCTCGGCCAAAAGGGGTAGACAAAAACCCATGTCTTGTTATATGACCGCGGAAATTTTTTCTCAGGGCTTTTGTAAACCAACACAAGATGGGAGAACACAAGCCAGAGTCCAGGCATTCATGCACCATGAGCTCGATGGATTGGAAACTTAGCTGGGAATGTGTGTTAGGTTGCAACATTAGACCACATTAACATCCCTACTTTGGCTCCCACACAGTGGGACCTCAAGCCACAATGATAGGTAGCAAACACCTTATCTGGTTAGCTAAATTCCTAAAAGCTACCATTCCCAATAATAATGTCTGCCGTTTAATTACCAAAGGTAAAATAAGATGAAACAAGTTGTACAATGATCACATCATATGAACAACCAAAATACTCTCGCGCCTGTGACTCGTTGGAAAATCATGAAACAGGGAGATTAAAGGTTAATAATGGAGAAATTCAAAGAAATAATCAATTCTGAGGAATTCCTCTCTTCATGTTGACATTTCAACTTTCTTCCTGCTCCTCGAATTTGATTTTTGTTTGGAGATATCCATAATCATGGCCTTGAATCTGCATATTGATCTAGCCCCTCAATTTTTGACCTACCCCTTTTACCATCTTCTCAAAAACTACTAGCCATACTCTGCAAGATGCAGACACGCAGATGTATATTAGCTAATGATTCAATTCTCAAATTTCTAACAAACAACTTGAAAGTCTAAATACTGTCCACCAATTATACCCTACAATCTCAATCATTTGTAGGGAAGGGGGGGTATATACATGAATTCTGACTGAGTTACTCAGTTGCAACTGCATAAAAACATACTACTCCGCAAGGGAGAAAGTACCTCCACACTTCATAGCAGAAAGCAAGCAATAAACCAGTAAACAATATTAGACCCACTTGTTGCCTAAAAATTTCAAGTTTTCTGCATTGTTATGCTCTCCTTATCTATGTTCTCCATCATTTTGATAAAACAGACATAAACTTGATTCAATGGAAATAAATTTCCTTCTCCTGATGATAGACAAATAAATTAAACACCAGCATTCATGTATGTTTTCTATACATCCCAAATCCTCATCTTACTTTCCTTCATATCCTAGTATCAAAGTTGCCACGACAAATCCTTTAGATATCATTACTAGCATATTAGTTTAATTAAGCAGAACAGAAACTGGGAAAAGTGTGGCATCTTTCAAGGCATAAGCGCAAATAGCAAAAATCATACACAACTTGTTGACTGAGCAAAAAGGAAGACAGGTAAAGCCTGTCTTTATATGTTTTCAGCATAAAGTATGCCTAAAAATCAAGATGGATTTTTCTTCTAGACCTCAAATCCCTGCGCTTAGTAGCATAGAGGAACGATCAAATATTTGCTGCTTTCACCATGAAATTTGAGCCCAGTGCACCAAATGAATGGATAAAAATAGTCTTGGAAGTAAACTTTTCTATTAGCGAAAATTCTAACCAAAAAGGCATAAAGCCTCCACTCTACTGAATCCCTTAGACTTGAGTATGACCATTTATCACTGCCCATTTCAAAAGGAAGCACAAAATGGACAAGAAAAGCACCTGCGATGTTTATTTTATGATCTCCCTTGTCATCGCGACCATAAGGCATACACAAGTGAAAAGTGAGTGACTGAAATCTTACCATATTGGTGCCCTTGGGTTTTCTTGGCTGCATGAGAGGGATTGCTGGTTTTGAGCAGTAACATTCTATCCAGAAGGCACATCTGCTTCATGGGGTTCCATTGTTGAAAATATCTCAAAACTCTCACTAAAAACACAGAGCCAAAACACCAACAGCCACTAAAACAACCCACAACGCCTAATGCCAAGCTAACACCCAACTTCTGCTTCCTCATTTTTTCACATAGCAGGAAACAGAAGAGACACATGGAAACGAGGGGCTTTATGTGCTACACACAGCTACTCTGCCTCTGCACGTGATATGCATGCCAGTTTTGGTACTTAAATTCAATTGCATACAATCGAAATATTCAATGTTAAACAAATTTGTTTTGACCTTTCACATAGTGCCCAAAAGAACATGAGATATAGAATGACTTTACTGCCGTTATTTACGTTGACAACAATCAGCTTAGAAACATAAAATCTCTTACTGCAAATCATGGAATAAGGGAAGTTATTTAAAGTTTAGACTTGCAAGTTTTCAGTAATGTTCGTGCCTATAGTTGTTATCATCTAAATGTTTTATATAAATTTTTTGTTTCTCAAACAAATCATGCCATCTATTTTGTGTTCACCAAGTTATGTGACATTCTACACATCTTTCTCTTAAACAAATTGTGTTATGTGAAATTAGAATCTTATTTCTCTTAAACTAATCATATTATATTTCAGTCGCACATAATATCATTACCATCATGAATTTATTGCACCTAGGCTGTTTCTATCTACATTGAGAGTAAGCTGCTAATAATAATAACACCAGATTTCATAGAAGATGAAAACTTTACTCTGAAATCTTTCATCATACTTCTGTAATTGCATAATAAACATTATGTATAGTTTTTCTATGTAATGACTAATGAATTTTATTTCAATAGATTATTTTGTCTATCAAATAATTACTAGTCTGTTAACATGAGATATCAATTGAGACACGACACAGAAGGTAAGGATCCTTGAGTCACTACACATGAACAGAATATTAAAGATAAGATTTTCTGTCAATATCAACGAAGGAAAGGCAACTTTCCATGGTTAAGTTGAAGGTCACCTCTCATAAAAAGAAGTAGTTTGTAGGTCTTCAGACAACAGTAGTTGTATTCTCACATGCTATAAAAATTTGTACAATGCTGGTATATGTATCACATGCTAGCTTGTTGTATAGTTGCATTACCCATGTACTATCCCTGTTTTCATGTGACGGGCTAAGTAATCTAGAGTAGCATAAATCTCTTCTGCTCTCTTATGAGATCTGTCACAAGCAAGAAAGGAATGAATTTCATTCTTGTCCTCGATCCAACTGCATCCAGGGCTCTTGTGCATTCCCCTATCCTTCATCATGCCTCTTACTCTTGCTAGGTCAGTCCATCTCCTAGCATAAGCATGTAAATTAGCCAGTAATACATAGTTTCCACTATTGTTTGGCTCCAATTCTATCAGCCTCTCTGCTGCAATTTTTCCCAACTCAATATTACCATGAGTAACACAGCCTCCAAGCAAAGCACCCCACAAAACTGAATCACATTCCACAGGCATTTTCTTTATAAGCTCATAAGCTTCATGAAGCTGTCCTGATCGACTTAGAAGATCAACCATAGATGTGTAGTGTTTTAATGTGGGTTTCACGTTATAATACCCCATCAAATCAAAAAACTTACAGCCTGTCTCGACTGATCCAACATGAACACATGAGGAGAGAACAGACAGGAAAGTCACATGGTCTGGTATAAAACCTAAGGCCAGCATTGTTTGAAAGAGAGAAATTCCCTCTTCCCCATGTCCATGCATCGCATATGCAGTAAGCATGGCATTGTGGGACACCAAATTAGGGTTTGATATCCTATCATAGGCTAACTGTGCATACTTTAAACTTCCACATTTTGCATACATGTCCACAAGGGCTGCTCCTATGTGGACATCTGTGTCATAACCACATTTAATTGAGTGTGCATGAGCTTGTTTTCCTCGCTCAAGAGTGGCCAACCTCGAGCAAGCAGGGAGAATTATTCCAACTGTGTAAATATCAGGCCTCAACTTTGAGATCTGCATTTCAGAGAACAACTGCATTGTTAAATCTAACTGTCTGTTTTCCACAAGACCTGCAAGAATGCTGTTCCATGTATAAATGTTTGGATGATAACCATCTCGTTTCATCTTCTCAAGAAGATATTGAATTCTTTCAATCTGGTTACTGCGAGCATAGCCTGAGATCAGAGCATTCCATGTTGGCACATCCTTCTCCATCACCTCATCAAAAGCCATCTGGGCAGCCGTTAGGTCCTGGCATTTAGAGTACATTTCCACCAGAGCCCCACCAACAAAGGTATCCGATTGCAAGCCCTTGACAATGGCTTGGGCATGTATCTCCTTCCCTTGCCCCAAAGAAATTGTATCAGCACAAGCAGTCAAAACACTCCCTAAAGTAAAAGAATCTGGCTCAATCCCTTCTTCCATTAGCATATTCTGAAACATGCTGAAAGCTTCATCAAACATGAAGTTTCTAACGTAACCTGAAATAATCGAGTTCCATGAAATTAAATCCCTTTCTATTCCTAAAACATCCATGCAATCAAAGAGCTCCTTGGCCTTGGAGACAGCACTGCTTTCGCAATACCCAACAATCATTGTATTACAAGATAGTACATTTTTCACTGAGAATTTTAAAAAGATCTTAGCCGCACTTCCCATATCACCACACCTCCTGTACACATCAACTAATGCATTCACCACAACAGGGTTAGAGATAAAATCATGTCTCGTGATATAACCATGGAGTTGCTTTCCAAGGTCAAGCCTTTGTAATCTAGCACATGCTGGAAGAACACCCGCCAAGGTTTGAGCATTCGGTACAAGCCCTTCTACTTGCATTCTAAATAGCATCTCTATGGCTTCCTCATCATAACCATTCTGGGCAAACCCTCCTATAACTGCACTCCAAGAAACAACATTTGGCATAGAATAATCTAAAGACATCATTTTCTCCAAAAACTCCAATGCCTCATAAACCATCCCATTAGCAGCACAAGCTGTTATAACAGAATTCCATGTTACACTATCTCTTTCAGGCATCTTTACTAAAACTTTCTTAGCATTATCCAAGCTTCCACATTTACCATACATATCTATCAAAGCATTACTCACATAAATATTCAAACAAAACCGAAACTTTATCACCAACCCATGTAACTGCCTCCCTAGTTCTACACTACCAAGGCCACTACAAACCTTAAACACTAAAGGAAACACAAAGAAATCCAATTCAACACCGTCAAATTGCAATACTTGAAAGAGTAAAAACGCTTCCTCAAACAGCCCACGATCCAAATACACACTAAGAATTGCTTTCCATGAATGCAAGTTTCTCATTGGCATCGTTTCAAACAAAAAGTCTGCATCTTTTAACAAACCACACCTTGCATACATTTGAAGCAACTTGGTATCTACAAATCCATCAGCATCGAACCCAGTTTTGATTGTGTGAGCATGAACCTGTTTTCCCAGTTTTGGGCATTTACAAGAATCAAGAACTGAAGCATACTTGCTTGTATTTAATGGCTTATTGTCTAGTAGAGAGAAATTGGACTGGTTTTTTTGCTGAGAAATGTTAACCGGTTGATGGGCTTGTTTCAGTTTCTGAAAGGAAAGGGCAGTGAGGTTGTGAGGAATGTTGGGGACATGGTTAAGTGGTGATGGTGGGCAAGCAATGGGTTCCAGCAGTTGGCTAGTCATTTTGGCTCATGGACAGGACAAGTTGCCCCTCCTCTTTGCAAGAAAACAGGCATGAAAAGTCGAACACATAAACAAGGCAAATTGCTCAACGGGTAAATTAGTAATTACATCATATGGTCCTCAGATATTTAGTTTTTGTTAATTCCAGCCCTTTAAATCGACATAACAATTATTTCATGTTTTCGTAATAATTATTTTTTAAAATTTATTTTTAATATTAATGTATCAAAATAATTTAAAAATATAATTTTAAATAAAAAAATAAATTTTTAACAAATAACATTTTAATTGTAATGTCAAATACATTCTAAAAATGCATTTATTAATACAGCGAACCACGTATTTGGTCAAATTTATCAAAATCTAAATCTTTAATTTAAGATTGATGCATTAGATTTCGGTCAAATATGTAATCTATAATAATAAATAATATTGGATGTAATTTTCTATGAAATCATGCTAATATTTTATTAAATTTTTTATAGATTTTTTTAAAGGGTAAATTTTCGGAGCTATAAAGTTACTATTTTATATATTTTCTATTTTATTTAAAATACCTTAAATTTGTTGTTACTTCCGTCAGCTTCAAGAATTCACAGCTTAAATTTGTTGGCGCTCATCACATGTTTTTTACACATAAATGGTAAACGTACGTTCTTATCTTAAGATTTTAGAAGTGTTTGGGAACGCGGTTCAACCCGTGTTTTTAAAAAGTTTATTTTTTTTGTTAAAATTTAATATGATTTATATGTTTTGGATCGTTTTGATGTGCTGATATTAAAAATAATTTTTAAAAAATAAAAAAAAACATCATTGACATGTATTTTAGCACGAAAAGTTATTTAAAAAGCACTCGTAACCACATTGCTAAACGCGCTCTTTATATTTCCTAGAAATACTCTTAAATACTAATGGAGTATTTGAAAGTTGGGTAGCTTTTATTTTCTTTTATGTTTTTTAAAAGTATATTTTACTTGAAAAAAAATTAATATTTTATTTTAGTGTTTTTAATAGTTTTTATGTTGGTATAAAAAAATCATTTTAATATATTTTCAAGGAAAAAATATTTTTACACATTAATATCAAATACAGGTTAAATATGCAAATAATTTAATAATATTTTTTTTATTATATTACTATTATTGTGCACGCGATAAGCTGCAATAATTAAAATAAAGATTTGTTGAAATTTTCATTATTAGGAAAAATTTAAACTTCATTTTCTAATTAATGTTTTTTTTTGTTGTTTTAAAAAGCTTTAGTATATCTTCAAAAGAATTTTTTATTTTTTTTCTCTCTTTTCTCATCATCATCATTTTATTATATTTGAAATGTCTAATTAATGCTTTTTTTTTGTTGTTCTAAGAAGTTTTAGTGTATCTTCAAAGCTTCGATCATGCTAGTGCATCGAGCTCTCCCTGTCAGAGGAAACTTGGAGCCACAGGTGTCTCGCAGTTTGGGTACCGGGGAATAAGAAACTGCACGATAGCATGGTGAGCAAGATCCCCAGCTTCTCTATCAGACAAGAAACTAGCCTCTGCTATAACAAGTTAAAAGGAAAATACAAGCCAAATTAATACACACCATGACATTAATGCAACCTGATCAGCAACCTTCTTCCTCTCGGTAGGTGCTCTCGCTAGCATTCACAGACACATGTCAAACTGCATGCAGATGATCAGTGCAATATGTACATGGCTGCTGCAGATTGAGTTCCACTAAATGCGTCGATTATCTTGGATTAATTTGACTAGCAAGTCCGAACATGATACCATAACATGCAAAGAAAAAGAAACAAATTTCAAGACAGTAGCTTGCAAAATCAACACAATTAGCTTGATAAAACGGGAAAATACAAAGGGTAGCAGAACAAAAACTGCATGCAGATGAATAATAGCTAGATTGTTGCTTACTTCGATAGTCAACTTATCATTTTTCCTGAAGTAATGAAACAATTTCCTCAGAAACCAACCGTTGTAGAGTACAAACTTGATGGCCTCCTGTAATTGTGATCCAAAAACCTTCAGAGAGAAATCACAATAAACTGTGAGAAAACTCACCAGATTGATAAAATTATGAATAGTACGATGACGATGGCCAAATTGGGGGCTGCATTTAGTAGGTGACCTTTCCCAAATCAAAAGCAAAATATGAGTACCAAAAAGAAATGCTCGCTGCCAAGTATAAGGTCTGCCAGAAACTGTTCTCAGCTTTTCTAACAATTTAGATTTAAAAAAAGGAAAGTTAAAGATTTATTTTCTCATATTTTTCCTTTATCCTTTCTTTTTTATTCCTAATTTTAGCATCCAAATAAAAAAGAAAATGAAAACATGGCCCATGCAGGTTTCGAACCTGCGACCTTCGCGTTATTAGCACGACGCTCTAACCAACTGAGCTAATAGGCCAGTTGAAATCTAGCTTAGCTCTATAATATAAAACCCAGAATTAATACTAGGAATTTTGTTTAGATATCTGCCCGTCTAACGTCATTGCTGTCTAGACCTTTTAATTGCAACTATGGTATCTCTCTCAAAGTTCGAGGCTGCAAATATATATATATATATATATATACACTTTACACCTCAACACAACCATGAAAACCTCGAAGGGAAAACATTAAACATTTATTGATGAAGGTTCTAATCATAGCCTCTCAGTTATTGATAAAAAAAAGTTGGTCATCAAAGCATTAACTCTATATATGATTGAAATTTGGCTTCTCAATATATTCTTTGGTTCTTCCAATTTTATATTTCTACCTTAGCATTTGCCAATCACAACCCCCGAAGAACACAAAAAAATGAATAATTAATACATTTGATAAATAATATGATTTTACTTTAGGGACCCAAAAAAAACTGAAAGATTTGGCCCATGATTCTGCAACCAAGCTAAGAGGCTACTTGAAGCGGAAAACATTCTGTAATTCAAAGATAATTATTGAATGTTAACTCCATCACTGTCTGCTATGATCAAGAGCTAGGCAGCTTTCAGGTGTCCATTGTGTCATCCAGTACTCCAGCAGTTCTAAATAATTAACGTGACAATGAGTGACCTATAGACGGGGACATCACTGGCTTCTGTAGATACTAGCTACTTTCACCATATTAAGCCTTCATCGTCATGCATACTTGGATAGCACTCGAGGTTGTGGGCATTTAGTGTCTTACACCAGTATAGAAACTTTTATAGGTGAAACCCTGATGAGGTTGCAGCCGGCATCAACATGTGGATCCAGCTTGGAAAGCGTAATTATCTATGTAAGCAATTTCCTTGTTTGCATGGAGTCGGTGCAATTGAGCGCGACATGCATTTCATGGGATTATGTGCAAAAAAATGAAGATAGAAGAAGATAACGATGGAGTCCAAGAACAAACTTTAAGTTAGCCTCCAAATTATAACAAGCAGTCTCAGTTGAGTGCCGTAGTTAAAAATTTTCCCGTTGAGGTTTTTTCTTTTTATGTAAAATCTTTACAGAATTTCCACTTGAAATGTTAAAATTTGAAGGGAATCCATCAACGAATATGGATGGAAAACCTCAATTAAAAAATTTTCGAAATCTTAGAAAACTAGATAGGGAATTGTTCGAGTGTAGACAAATTAAGATTTGTTTGAAGACTCGATCAAGATCCTCATCTTATGACTAAAAAGTCTACCAGTGTGAAAAAAAGAAATAACTCTTGCCGCAACACAAGAACCGCATATATTCTTATTCTTCCGTAATCTCGTTAAAGAAAGGGCTCTTTGCCACCATACAACGGGTTCATCAAATAATGAACACCAATTACATTCGAAGTGCCTAAAATTCAACCACTGATTCCGGGGACAAAGGCAAGTTGCCCTCTCCACGGGAAGGGTTAAAAATATTCTCTATAATCGTCACCGACACTAGAAAAAGAAACATGAAACATCTGTCAGTTTCATTGACAAATTTAGAAGAACAACTCAGCATCACAGGTTATTAGAAACATAATTGTTTAGCAAGAAAAGGGTCACCCCACCTCCATTAACGGCTTCAAGGTGTCCACATTGCATATAATAATGCAATAACAAATGTATAATCTATGCAGGATGTGCATACTATTTTCTTGTAAATTAATGATGGGAGTATGGTGACGATATATATATATATATATATATATATATATATATATATGTATATATATATTTCTTTGAAGGATTTGCTTTGTTTAGTGGAGAACATTATTCTTTGGCAGAGTAACCGAGGGGAATGTTTGTGGGACCTAACTAAGGAGACAGGAGGTGAATGCCAGTTCAAGCTAGAGCTTCTTTGTATTTAAATATACATTGGGAAAAAAAGCGGGCAAGCAATTGTCTTTCATAGAATTGGGGCAAAATGTTGTGCAAAGAGTTCAAATTGAGTGTCTAAAATAGGAAAATCTTGTAGCTAAGGATCAAATAGCATATATATATATATATATAAGACATGAGTAAGTTTTACATTGTGTGTCAACCTACCGCAACCCTCCTCCTTGGTGGAAAGATAGAATAGGAGAAATAAGAGGATCAAAAAGCACATTCCAAAAAATAAGAGGACCAAATAGCAGGAGTGCTAGAATAATGAAGTTGAATCATTGAAAAGAAAGTGGAGTAATTCATATATTAAAAAGGGAAAAATACAGAATTGAGTACCCTTGATTAGATTGATATTAGAAAGCAAGCGATAGGTGTTATCTAAAGAAGCTTGCATTAGATCTCCTATGGGGAGAAAGTGGCATACCATGTGGAGAAATGGCTAATGGGTCATACCAAGTCGTGATCCGGTGGTTAATTATTCTTCTTCAGATCCTACCTTGCCTCATGAAGATTGCTTTAATGGGTGGAAGAATCTCAAAGACCAAGATGGTGTTGACAAGACCCGACACTTCAGGACCTGTTGGCAAGCAAAAAAGCAAGAGAAAGAGAGAGGAGAAACACGAAAAGTGCTGTAAAGGATTGACAGCCATCATGCCAACTCACTTCAAGCCCAAGAAAGTGAATAATCCATATGGAAACAATCATCAATAATCATACCATACCGCAAATCCCAGTTCTTAATTAAAAATATTAACAAAACTAGTCAAATCATGTTCAACATCATCCTCATCACAGTACATGTTACACACTTAGAACACTTATGTCCAAACTTAAGCTAGGTAGGTACCAACAAGTAACTCTTGACGTGAAACCCAAAAGAGAGAGCTAGGTAAGTACATATTCTCTTTGTTCTCAATTTAAGTGAAGCCTGTAGACTTCTTGTTCCATCTTGAAGCCGTAGCTAAAATAAGCTTCAAACATGCATCCACATTGAGTAGGAGTGAGGAAGAAGACCAAGCAAGATGAAGTCAAGAGAAGGGAGGGAAAATAAGGCTAGAGACGAAAGCAAGAGAGAGACATGGAACCCTACCTGTTAGCTAGTTTTGATTCAACATATAACAAGTCACTCACCAGGTGAAGAAAAAAAAAAGGTGCATGGGGGGAGGGGCTATCTTCAGATCAAACACAAGGCTAAACATTTTTGTGACCATATCCATCATCTCTGTTAATTACCATGATCCACCACCTAACATTCCATTCCAATACCCAGCTGGAGCACTATCTCTTTGCTCTCTGGTATTCTGTTCAAATTCAGTATTGCTTGGAACTTGTTGCTTCAAGTCTTCTATAGGAAACAAAAGCCTTGCACTACCACAAGTCTCTTGCACCCCTTGAGTGTTACTATACCCACTTTCAAGCCCTTCTAAAGAAAAATTCTGAGTTGACTTGAATTCTTGTAAAGGAAACCCAGTTGAAAACATGGTGTTGTTTGAATCGGATAGTGGTGGAATTGACATGAAAGCACTAAATCCTCTTGAATTCATGGCAGTACTCTTGAGAAACTCCATGGGTGAGACGTGATGATGATGATGATGATGAGAGGGAGATGTACTTGAAGGATTAGGGTTTTGATGGTGGGTTTTGTTGCTTTCAGTATCAAAAGGTATCTCAACAAACTCAGACAAATTACTATAATCGTCAGCTGATGGGGGGTAAGCTAGATTTAGATCTTGACCTTCATGGATCTTAGGGTTTTGAGAAGCTGAATGGGGGGGATTTGGTTGGGTCAGATCAAGAGGAAACTTCTTTGAAGCAGCTGCTCCTGCTGCTGATGTTGATGCAGTACTTGATGACCTCTTGTTCTTTCTTGAACCACCACCAACAGGAACATTTCTTAAAGACCCACCTGCAGTCCAATACCTTCTACAAGTCTTGCAAAAGTACCTTGGCTGAGAAAGACTATAGTTGTTGTAGTAACAAAATTTGGTATTAGTGGAATTGCACCTTGGACAATTCAAAGCTTGATCCTTTTGAGGCCTTGCCCTTCTCTCTAACACATCAGGCCTTGAACCTTCCATTGGATTAACAGCACCAATCCCCTGAAAGTGAAAAACCATGGACACAAAAAAGCCATAATTTCAGGATTCACACAACACAAAACAAAGCCCTCTCGCAACTCTTCACTCCAAATTTGGTAGATGAAGATGGAGAAAAGGAAAGTTGAGAGGAAACAAACAAGACATAGAAAACAAAAGGAGAATTGTTAACCCTTTGAGGATTACACGCAACAGGGAAAATAAAAACACTATAAAAACTTTTCTAGGTGCTTTATCAGATGGTGGAGATAAAAAGAAGTGCAGTCCTCTCAACTTTCAAGAACAAAGAACACATAAATTCAAACATTAGTGGGGGCTGATGAACAGCATCATCTCATGGAGAAAAAAGTGAACTTTACATATACTACCAAGCAAGTAGTAATCAAGAAAAAAACATACATACCACCAAACCAAAAGATAAATACTATTCTAATTAGCCTTGAAAACCCCAACCCAGAAAAGGAGAAAAGGGAAAAGAACAGCATGATTGTGTGTAGAGAAAAAAGACGGTGTCTTTACCTGTGCCCACTGAGTAGCAGTATCCATGGATTAAAGAGGGGGGAAAAGGGGAGTTATGCAGTCTTTTGCTGAAGGAAAAATCAACAACTCTCACTTTCTAGCAGACTGGTCTTAAAAGCAAAAGATGGAAACGCATGAGACTTGAGAGGGTATTTGTGGTGTCTTCTTCGGTTGGTGTACTCGTTGTTTACTAGCATATCAAGAAATGAGAAGGGACATTCTTGTCTTTTTCTATTCTTTCGTTATCTTAGTTTTTTTCGGTTACAAAAATGAGTGTAAAGAAAGAATAAGAAGAAAACACATGACGGCACAGTGTGAGCATAACGTGTTCGATTAGTGTTTCACAGCGAGGGAAAAGATACAGAAGCCGTGCGTAGTTGAAGAAATTATTTTAAAAAAAAATTATGCTTTTTTTTATTTTTTTTTTAAATAGGATTTACAAAGAAAGATATGTAATTTCTATCTTTATTATCTATTTTTTTTTTTTCTAAATACGCGATGGCAAGTATGAGTATATATAATGTGTTTAATTAGTATTTCAAAACAAATAAAAAAGATATAGAAAATGAATTTAATTGAAGAAATTAATATTTTTAGTTGAGTTTAGTTGAAAAAATCGATAAAATTACATGAAATAAATCTATATTTTTAAAACAGTTTTAAAATGAGTTTATATTCTTTTAAAATAGGATTTACAAAAAAAAAAAAAAACAGTTTTAAAATGCATGATAATGATTTTATTTTATCATCTAGATAAAAATATGGACGTTATTATTTAGAGAGAATAAATCACCCATCGATATCATCATTGATCCATACTTTCTTCCGTTTCGAAAATAATATCACGTCTCACGTACACTTTATTTATATATAAGTGTTAATTTCATATATAGAAATATATATTTCTACGAATGAAAGTAATTAGATATAAAAATATTACTTTGGTTATATATATTAAATGAGTGTTCGATAATATATATTTTATAGACGTTCTTAATTATAGAAGGGTTTTAGGTTAAAAAAATATTAAATTAAGAAACTCATGTTCTTACATTTTAGATGCAGACCAGGTGTACTGCCAGATAGAAACAAGGATATTTGGAGAGAGAAAACTCGAATTAATTCGGATATGTCTGGCCAAGTAAGATCCCCCATGTGCTGCAAGAACCAAACCCTTTCAAGATCCTAATTATTTGCGAAATTTATGTGAACACACTTGATTTTCTTGGCCTATGGTCAATGTTTATTGTTTTATGGTGTCTTTACGCGGTTGCACAGTGTGCTTTAGTGGGTAATCTCTGACCAGAGAACGAGAGAAAGCAACAATGATTCTCCTCCTCCAACTCCTCCTCCTCCTCCTCCTGGTTACTTTTCATGAATTCTTTATTATTCTTGTTTTCTAGTCCCTTGATTTTCTTTAGTGAGAAAACCTGAGAGAGAAAGGGCTGAGGTAGCTAGGGCGGCTTCTTCCGCATGACAGGAGTCAGCAAGTGGCAGCAGCCCTTGTAATTGGACAGCATTTGTGCGGGCATTTTGTGTCTGGAAAGAGCAAGCAGAGCCCAATTCTAATTCGTCTTTGTTCCCTATGTTCTTCCTAGGAAAGCTAGGCGACCGTTTCTTGTCAAAGGAATTTTGATAGAAGTCTATAAATGCATGCATGCCCTACATATATAAATATATTATGAGGCTAATATATAGCCAAACATAATTGACCATTCGCTACTGGGATACTTGGGAATGACTCGATCTAAAGACTTTGGGAGAGTCATGAAAGGGTCAAAACAATGGTTGAAACTTACCTTCTAAGTGACAAAAAATCTATGAAAAATGGCACCAAGAAGGTGCTGCTTTCCTTTTCAAATCCACCATTTTTCTTTCCCCTGCGAAAAAAACCACTACATGCTACGGGGACATGCTAGCCAGCTATTGAATGCTGAATGTGATTCATAAGCTGAGCTGTAACACTCTCTCTAGAAGCACAAGAAAATTGTAAAAGTTTAGTTTACTTTCTTTTAGTTTTCTTTTTCTTTTTCTTTTTCTTTTTTTTCATCACTGCTTTTTATTTAAAAGATCCTTAGTGAATCTTCTTTCTTTTTTTTATCTAATAAATTATTATGATCTCATTACTTGTATTGTAAATTTTTAGATTGACTCAATTTATTATTATTTTTATATATTTTTTCACATAACCTTATCATTTTGTATTTAATTAATTGAGAATTAAATTATATTATTTTTTTAGTTGAAAAAAATGATTTTTTTACTAGGTTATCGTCATCATTTTTTTATTTGATCCTTTATATTGCTGTTTATTTTTTTACTATTTAATCTAAATAAAACTAATTTATTTCATCTAGTCATATCTATATCTATGACTAGAAGTTATAATATTAAAAAACTAATTACACTTCCAACACTAAATATTATTAACCACACTATGAGAAATTATTTTTATGAATTTTTAAAATATAGTATTTGTAGAATAATTATATATGATATACTATGGTGATGAGATAACAATATTTATAAGAAAATAATAAAAATATAAGTATATATGATAATGATAGTAGCGATAGTAAAAAAAATGATGATGAAATAATAATATAGACGATGATAATAATAGCAATAGAAATTAAAATAATTAAATAATATATGTAAATTAATTATTATATTTTAAAAAAATAAAAGATTTTATGCACTAGAATTGTTTTCATTGAATAAAATAAGTTTATGGATTAATTATGATTTTGCTTTCACAAGTTTTGTTATAAAATGTTTTACGCAAAACAATTATAAAAATATTTATACAAAAAAAAAAAACATGGTTTAAATTAAATAAAAATCATCAAATTTATATTTTCGTATTTAAAAAATAAATTTCAACTGTAATTAGAATAATTAAAATGAAAAAAATAATGCGAACTTTAAAAATTACATACATAAAGTCTTCAATGCATGGTAGCTTTTTTATCCAATTAGCTTGTTTTATAAACAAATTGATTAATTCAATCCATTTTAAATTCTGTCTTAAGAAATAACGCTTAAATTTATTGGGATTTCGTCAGAAAATTAGGACTTAGTTCTTTTATTTATTTATTTATTTATTTTAACATATAAAGTAATAAAAAATAATTACTGGCGTAGTGGCGGCGGCGGCTCGAACCCCAAGCCAACTGGATAGAATATAAACGTGGTGCATACGTACATTCCAAGAAGTGGAACCCACAGAAGAAACGCCATGAAATATCGAAACGTGTCTATGAAGTCAGAGAAAGTGGGCCCTTCACAATCAGAAAAAAGAGAATCTGCATCGACCGTTTGATCTTTTGTTGATGATTTGAGGAAAGAATGGATGGTTATGTTTTAATCAACGTCATGTGATGGGAAATTTGTAGGGCCAGGAGTTGCCGATGCTCCCTGGTGCATCACACGTCATCTAAACCTCTTTTCGAGTTGGTTAATTGCCTCTTCTTAAACCTGTCGAGCAAAGTTATTAAAATTCCGGGTGATGGATTAGCCATATTAAACCCCGTTTGTCATTTTGGCTAAAATACTGTTTGTTTAAAATTTTATTTTTTTAAGATTAATTTTTTTAGTATTTTTAAATTATTTTAATGTTTTTATGTTAAAAATAAATTTTAAAAAATTAAAAAAATATTATTTAATATATTCATGAGTGAAAAATACTTTAAAATGTAATTTTTATTACATTTTCAAATAAATTATTTGATCAATTAAAATAATATTTTTTAATTTTTTTTTAAAAAAATTAAATTAAATTTTAACTTGGTTATTTTGATTGTGAATAGATCTATTAAGTTAATCAAAATTAATGGAATCAAATTTAATTTGAAACTTAACATAAATCAAGTTGCATAATTAATTTCCTGGGCTAATACTATTTTTTAGGTTTTTATTTTTTTTAATTCCTAAACAATTAAAGACAAATTTAGTAATAAGGTTTTCAGGAATTATTAGATGCCGTCGACCGGATTTAAAAATAGATTTTTGATGGACTGAGATGTAAATTAATTTAATTAGTTGAATAAGTGATTAGTTTTGACTCCATTTGTTTTTTGTTTTTATTTTATTAAAAGGTTTTTTCAAATATATGTGATCATGAAATCAATAGAAAGTAGTTAATTAATTGTTTGAATTTATAACCACTTATATTTAATCTAGTAAACTAATGAGAGAGATAAAAAAAAATCATAAATACTCATATAAAAATGAAATATATCATGATAATAATTAATAAATTATACTTTTATACATGGCGGATAAATAAATATTCAAGAGTGCTAAATGCTTTTTTTTAGGGGTAATTATTTTCAGTTCGGTTCGGTTCGATTTATATCAAAAAAAGGAACAAAACTGAATTTAAAAAAAAACTAAAACTGGTTCAAACCAATTGGTTTTGGTTTAGTTTGGTACGTTTTTTAAGAAAAAAATCGATTCAAACCGGTTTGGCTTGGTTTTGACTTGATTGTTTTTGGTTTGGCTTGATTTTTTCAGTATGGCTTGGTTTGGCTCGGTTTTTTTCCAATTTTTTTTGTTTGGGTTTGGTTCGGTTTTAGGCTTATAAAATCAAACCGAACCGGTCAATTTTTCAAAATTTTAATCGGTTTTTTTTCACGGTTCGGTTTTTTCGGTTATTTTTTCTTGGTTTTCTCAGTTTAATCGGTTTTTCAGTTTTTTCATTCACCCCTACTTCTTATAAAGTAATTACATTATTAAAAAAATCATAAATAAATAATAGAATAATTTCTTTCGATTCACCTTTTTATATATATATATATAGACGACAACAAGCAAAAGTTATCTTAGAAAAAATCAAGATTTTTTTGGATAATTTGCAACAAGTTGTAATAAAATAGATTATATATGATAATGGATGAAATTGGCAGCTCGCACGAGCCGATAAGCCATGTTAAATATTGGCTAATAACATGATTTTCTTCTCAACAAAAAAAATATATATATAAATCGATGAGGTGCGTCTCACCAAGCAAAAACCAATTTTAAATAGAGTAAAACATAAGTTAAACGAGACACACACACAACATATTTTACTCTTCTTCTTCTCGATATCGTCGTCTTCTTCTCCACGACATTAAAGAGCCATTAATTCACAGAGTTGAACGAGAAATCGTTGGTGTTCTAATTGATGGGAGCGATATTCCATGGTATTTATTCGGGTACCAAATTAGGAGGCAGACAGCAATGTTTGACTTACTTTCTGCTGAAGAATATTCCTTCTTCCTGATTAGCGACTGAGCTTAAGGTTAATTAGTGAGGGTAAATATGATTTGATTGGGGAAATCATAAACAGTGGGATCAAATCAAAGGACCCACTTGTATGGTCTTTGCTCCAATGATGGGAGAAAATGAGAATATTCACGTTTGCTTTGCCCAGGCACTTGGCTCACATGCAAGGATCCAGAAGCACACCATTGTTTTAGCATGGATGTCTCTGTGTTTTCTTCCCTTTTTGAACAACAAAAACACATGGGAAGGAAGGGACTTAGGTCACGAGCAGGATTATTAAATTCCACCCTGTTTGATAGTTGGTTCAATGATTCATCATTCAGAAATTGATTATAGATAGATTTTTATTCAAAACAATAGTATTTAGTTTTTTAATTAATTTAAATTGCTTTAATGAACCGCGAGTTAATCCAATAACCTAATCATTTGAGTCGTTAAACCTAATTAAATATCGAGATAAATCAAAAAATCATGGTTAAAAAGAACACTATTCTCAACCTCCGATCATTAATTTCATCTTGTAATCTTATAATATTGATAAAATTAACTTTTCATTAAAATCGACATTAAAATCGACAAAATATTGGTCAATTTGCCGAGATCAAGAACGTGTTTGGAAACGTGGTGCAAACCGCGTTCCCTCAAATTTTATTCTATTTTTTTGTTTAAAATTATTTTTTTAATGTTTTTAAAACGTTTGATGTGCTGATATTATAAATGAATTTTAAAACATAAAAAATATTATTTTGATGTAATTTTAAACAAAAATCATTATGAATCGTATTCATTACCACAATTCGAAACACAACCTTTGAGTATTAATTATGAAGGGACTATTGTGTGTTCTGTACATAATAAAGAGGCTGAATTGAAATTCTTTTAAAAATTCCCTCCACGTTTTGAATTTTAACCTTTACATAGTTTAAAAAGTTTCCCCCAAAAAATGAATGTCCCTTTAACAAAAATAAATAAATCTCTTTTATATTATAATTTTTTCAAAGTTATTTAATTACCAAAGAAAAATATTTTCAAATTCACTTTCCAATAAAAGAGAAAAATGTTATAGATTAATTTTCCGCAAGTATTTATACACAAGTACATATCTTAATGCACATCTCAATCTCATTCATCCACCAAATATGTGAGACAGCAAAAGGTTCTTCGCGTGTTTGGTAGTGTGGTTGCGATTGTTTTTCAAATAATTTTTCGTACCGAAATACATGTCAATGATATTTTTTTATTTTTTAAAAATCATTTTTGACATCAGCACATCAAAACGATCCAAAAAGTACAAACCACACTCAATTTTAGCAAAAAAAAAAAATCAAAATTTAACGAAACGCAGTTACAAACACAATGCCAAACAAACCTAACAGTAATCAGCAGATACACCAAAAACTCGCCGGTTAAAACTTGTAGTATCTGCTTGAAATCAAACCTGTTCACATGCATCTCTCGAGAAGGAGGGATAGAAAACAACAAATCAAATAATAGCCTTTTGAAATTAAGGTGACAATTACGTTTGGTTGCTAGCTAGGTTTGCCAATCCAAGTGTGCTTATGGTTATTTCAATCAAGGTGACTTAGGTTAAAAATCAAATTCACATCTTATTGCTTGAGTTTTTAAACCCGCATAATAGGCTCGAGTCGAGTTTGCTTTCTAACTAGCTGGCCTAATCAAATTCAGATAACCTGACATACCAACCTATCACTTCACTTGAGTCCTGCCTGAGTTAACTTTAATTAATTAATTAATTTATTTATTTTGGTTTTTTCTCAAAAGAAAAACCATTTTATTTTTTTTAAAAAGACTTTTTTTGTCCAAACAATAAACCTAGCTTGACTCAACCCGTAACCCAATCCAATCTGATGATAACGATGCGTCAAACTCACTTTAACATCCATCCATACATATCATGGGAAGGAAAATAGCAATGCATATTGTAATGCAATGAATTAAACAAGTAATTAAGACGAAGCCTTTCGGCCCCAGAAGACTTGGGCCGGGAAATATACCATCACCATGAGAATATTACAAAGACCATCACCTATTCATAAGCTCCATGAAATTCTTAAAAAGCAAGTATTGAAGAGTTTCCCTATAAAAAGAAGTACTTAAAAAGCACACTGAGAAGGCATTTATTGTTAATTACTTCGGGTGGCTCTGCTAGAAAATCACAACTATAAGTAAAGAAAACTACCCCAAGCTGCCCGGAATCACGGCAACTAGAAGTGAATTTGGGAAACATTTGTTTGATGGTCCCAAATCTATGGAACCTACAGGCTACTGATAACACTCAAACCAAGTAAGTGAACATGAATTGAGTTAGGAAATCCAGATCAACATAAACAAGTTATTGATGAACATTAACCAATGCATGAATTATTAACAACTTGCAGCCAAGCACTAGTCATCTTTTTAAATGTTATCATATACATGAATGAGCTTTGGCCATCACTACCTAGCCTTAAATCTTAACAATTGTCTTTCTGTTTCCTATGTACAGAATAAACAAGGAAATCTAAACATCAAATGCAATGTGTGATGATGGTAAATGATACTAGCATAGTTCGAGGAGGAACGGTGGGGACGCGGTATAATTAATTTCTACCTTAGATCCACATCCACACGTTCTGGATTCCCCCTTTCGCTTTGGTTGTTGACAAGTTCCATACCAAGCTGCCCTTTGTCTCCGGCACCAAATGCATACAGTTTCCCAGATTCAGTGAGTGCAAAGGTGTGGGCATTCCAGTATATGGAATTGGTTAGGCTGATCTGCACTACTCGCTCCTTCACCTCCTTCAATGACGTTACTAGCTCTGGGCTTAACACATTGACATGCCTATTTCCCTGAAGAAGAGAAGTTTTACAAAGTTAAACAGCCTTCAGTAACTTAATCAAAGAATCATGCAAACATCAATATCCAGAGATAGCATTTCAAAGTCATGGTCAAATTACGACAAGACAACAATGAATGCAACATGAAGCATTATCAGTTTCTAATGTCGCCACCACCTTTTAAGTATAGGTATATAATAATAATAGGTTAATCAATCAATCACTGTTAATGTTAAATGAATATGGGAAAAAAAAAATGTAATTTCATTCTGTAATGACTGCATGGAGTAATAAACTTTATAGAAATTAGACCATTGACCTTCAATTGCACTTCAAGTGCCAAAATCATGGGGGTTACAGAAAAAAATTGTTCATGAGACCAGGAAATTAGGCAAACGTTTTTCCTTCTGCATTAATGAAAACAAAATCTATATATATATATAAAAAAAAACTGGAGGCCATACCTGTTCATCAGCAGCAGCATTATGACCTAGACTAGCAGATTCACCACAACCAAATGAGTATACGTCACCGTCATCAGAAACCACGAAGGTTGTGTAATCCCCTGTAGCAACATTAACAGCTTTGACCTTGCTCAATGCTTCCACCACCTTAGGAACTGATTCACACTCTTCATTTCCATGGCCCAAACACCCATAGCGACCCCAACCCCATGTGCAAACCCGTCCATCCCTTCCTACCACAGCAGCATGCCATGCACCAGCAGCAACCACCATTGGCTGAAGGTTCAAAAGCTGGAACTGTTCTATCAATCGGGGGTATTTCTCATCAGTTCTTGATCCATGTCCAAGCTTCCCACCCAAGCCACATCCAACAGAGTATACTGACCTGGTATACATCCAAAATATAACACAAAAGATGAGAAACTACTAAACTGCTGTAGCCAGTTCAATAGCAGTCATGACCAAACAGTGATGAGACAAAAGAATATATCTCACGGATTTTGGAATGGTTAGTAGGAAATATTAAATTGTGGACAATCTTAAACAGAACTTAATTCTTATCCAGGGTTAAAAAGTAAATTCCAAGGAAAATTTTTAGTTTTTTCTTTTGCAATGTTGCATGATTAAGAGACACTCACATGCCACTAGGATGACAGGCCAGAGCAAGAAGGTAACAGTATCCAGCTGCAATTTGTACCACTGGAATGTTCTCAAGTGCCCCCAACAAAGGATGGGGTTCAACATCATTTGGCTCTGTCTGATGACCAATTCTGCCATCATTTCCCCAAGAAAATGTATAAACCCTTCCTTCTCTGGACAATACGGCAGTGAAAAAATTTCCTATCACAGCTTGCACCACAAATATGTTTTTCAAGGACTCAACCAGCTGTGGAGTTGTAACCATTTTAGATCCTTGAGCTCCGTACTCAGCTTCACCAAAGGAATCCTTTCCAAAGGCATAGACCTGCCCAGCATCACTAATCAGCATTGTCCTACCAGGTCCAGCAGCTGCTTGGATAATTCGAATGCCTCGGAGGGATCTGCAACACAGTGAAATTCCATTAACTTTCTCTAGCACAGCAATCACTCTTTGCATTTTCCTCAATTAACAATACATGGTGTAAGAAGTGATTGTAGAGGTTGAGCAACCTGATTTGCCGAGGTCGCCACTCCTCTTCAGTGGTGCCATGCCCAAGTTGTCCTGAGCTATTAGAGCCAAAGGAGTAAACTACTCCATTCGATGTCACAGCAATACTGTGACCAGGTCCTGCAATTGCCTGGGATCTCTCCCTCCTGCAACATGCTTCTCCAGCCAGCAAAAATCGCAGGACCAGTTTCCACGAGCCCCCGCATCTTTGTTTCAAATCCTGGCGTTCTTCAGGTGCCATTGGCTTAAATATGGCTCTTTTTTGACACATATCCAGAGCAGCAAGCTCTGATATGGATAATTCATTGTCGGGGGGGAAGTTTGCTGGCTGCCTAAAGAAGGAGCATGTTGCCTGCAATATGCACAATGGAAATCAAATCAGCAGCACTATCAATTCTACCAAATAAAAAAGAGCTTCACAGTCACAAGTCAAAGAAAAATATCACTTGCCTCTAGTTTTGCAAGATCTTGAGGATCCAAGTTACACGCGGTGAGAACATGAAGGACAATTGATGGATTGGTAGCTAACGGGAATTCTCCAGGAATCAAGTCCCCAAAACAATGGCGCTGATTTCGCTGATATGTTGAAACAGGAACAGCAACAATGGCTGTGACAGTGACAGGCTGATCATTGATGTTATGGTATTGTATAGTTGGGGTTCCACTCGTAGTGGCATCCATGGGCATTGCCAAACTATCGCAGTGCCTGAACGTTGCAGGGTAGAGGATTTAAATAGCTAAATAAAAACAGACAAACAGATACCGACATCACACATTGTAATCCAACATCGTACTAAGAACTAAAACTTTTCACAGTAAGAGAATCTCAGCCAAAAAGTATTTACCTTAAATTATAAATCTATCAGCAAAGTTCAATTCTCAAATCAAACCTCCAAAATAAAAACACCATGCAAATGAAAAATCCTCGAAAGCTAAGATAAACCACAAATCCAAACTAGTTAGCATGATCATGGACGGAGATATTTTGATCAAACCAACAGTGGCAGCAACTAGTAAATCAATCATCTTTACATTCCAACCAAAAGAGGGTCTCAAAGTTTCAAAAAGCAAAAGATTTTCCTTGTACACAAAATGGGGTGGTTCCATTCGATGATCAAGTGCAGAAAAGTGTATCAATTTTTATCTTTAATCATCAACATCACCATCATCATAGCTGCAAATATATTAAAATTCATGATGCAAGAAATTAATTCTAATCACTCAAGAAAAAAGCTTTGGCAAGGAGTAAGAATTACACTTGCATACTGGATTTTAATATTTCAAATGGATTTTTTTTTATGATCTATACAAAATTAACACCATAAAGTCCAACAATTTATCAAAGAGCCCATACCCAAATCTCAAATTCTCAGTCTCCCCTGCTTCTCTGGTTCAATATCCTCTGTTTCTGCAAACCCTTTATTTTTTCTTTAAATTCTCTGCCAACAAGTCAACAAATGGGAAACAAAAAGCCCCTACAAGATTTTCCAAGAAACCCCATGTTGTTCCTCCTGTTTCTCCCTGATCTGGCCAGCCAATCACCAGTGAACCAAATCAAGAAAAAAGCATAAATGTTTCAAGACTGAAAGCTCTACCTTGAATTGATCAAAGAGCAAACAGAGAAAATCTCAAAAGGGAGATCAGTGGATGCAAAAATACGAGAGATGATGATGATCAAAGGCTAGATATATAAAGAGAAAAAAATGGAATTAGATGTGTAGTGGATGATGATAGAGAGGGTGAGATCAAATCAAAGGGCTATATATCCTATATGAAATTCCGGGTAATTTATGTTTTCACTCATGTGCATGCATCGATATTTCACTCCTATCCCTATAGTTTAAAAACTCCAATACCATCCTTGCATTTTTTTTAAAAAAAAATTCAGTTAAATTTCAAGACCCGTATCAAGAATTGAAAGGTTAACTTGCATTAATTCAGAAAAAGTTATTTTTTTAATGTTTAAATAATATTATTTAAATTTTTTAAATTAAACTTGGTGTTGATTGAATTCAATAGATTAATACCCAATTTGATATTGCAGCATGCTTGTGTTTTTTGTTTTTTAAAAATTTTTAATTAATTTTTAGATGTTTTGAATCGTTTTAATAAACTAATATTAAATATAAATTATAAAAAATATTATTTTAATATATATTAAAATACAATTACAATACTAAACACTATCTTGCTTCCATTAATTAATCAATGCTCACGAGATTAACAAACATAACTAAACCAATTTTAATAATAATAGTTTAGATTTTATATTTTTACTAAGACTTCTATTTAAATTACTTTTGAAAATGATTTAAGAAACTGATATGTGTTTAGATAAATATATTTGTATAAAAATACTTGTTTCAAGTCACTAACATATTTCGAATGAGTAGCAAAGATATAGTTTTTTTTATGGTGTTTATTATATTTTTTCTAACTTGTATTTCATTTCTTTCTTCCAAATTCATACATATATCATAATATCTAAAACATGATTAAAACTCAAAATAAAAATTTTAAAAATAATTTATTTAACTTTGGAGGTAATATCAGAATTTAGTGGGGACAGAAAGAAAGGGATACATTAAAAAATATCAGATAATTAATATATATTTTATACATCTTGTTCTGAAAGATTTATTTTTATTTTTATTATTTCAGCTAAACATGTTTATATCTTTTTTATATTTATTTTTTTATAAAAACAACCTAAATAAATACCGTGTGTTGAGAATTGCAATGCAAAATATTTTTTATAAGTATTTTTAAATTGAAAATATATAATAATAATATATATTTTTTAATTTTAACATTAAAATTATCAGAAAAAAAAACACTTATAAAAAAATATCAATAGAAGAAACAATCTGAGAAGCAATTTAAGAAGCCAAAGTGTACAGGAAAGCTGAAAACCCACTGGGTCAAAAAGGAATATTCATTCATGTTATCATAATGACCAAGAAAAACTAATCCAACACGCAATAGTGAAGTAGCCTAAGTTTCCGTTTTTAACAAGTAAGCACTCAAGAAAGTAGCCGAGTCATCGGATGTTCTGGGTTCATTTTATGGGTTCGAATATCCCTCACGATTTGTAATTTTTGTGGGATATTTTTAAATTCCAAGACAGATCCTCGTTGATAAATAACCAGTATAACTCTTGAAGTCATGGAAAAATATTTTATTTGCTTAATATTTAAGGATAAAAAGAATAAATAAAGAACTTGTAAGTATGAACAAGTTATAGGATAGTATTTGGTCAAGACTTCATCTGGGATTGTTTCTGGTGTGATCATCATAATGGTTGTAAGATTATTCAGACACCTTGAAGCCCAGATGCATGCATTGAAATGGGCTCCAAGAAAGATTTTCTCGTTGAAGTCTTGTCAGACTGGGAAGCAAGGAATCTCTTTCAAGAAGATGGCAGGAAGCTTCACTGATACCCCTCCTGAAAAAATAAACAACATCCCCATGCATTTAACCAAGATAAGGTTTGCTGCAGACGTTCTCTGTTCTTCGCTTTTGAGCTGAGAAATAGTTCTTGATTTGCGATTTCTGATATGATTAGCGCAACCAAGCAAGACAAGAATGATATAGATATTTGATTCATGAATTAATTATTGCATTTTTATTAAATTGATTGTAAGCAACCATCGTGTATGATAGCGTCACGAAATCTAAATTGGAGAGAACATGATGAGTACAATCACAGCTAAATCTAATAAATGGGTTAGATTGGTCAACTCAAGTATTTATAAGAATGGAGAAATTACGAGCTTGTTTGACTATCGAAAAATCATTTTAACTATGAGAAACAAGAAGAAGCCATATGGTACTTGATCCTTTCTGAAGGCATCACTAATTTATTATATGATCACCAGCACCATGCTTGGCAGTTGCCACTATTTAAGCACTGTTTTTTTAATGCAGGAAGTTGCATATTCACACAATTGACTCTGCACTCCGCCTATAATATATTGGTTCGACCAGTAACTCGATCGATCCTCAAAGGTCGGGGATAATAACATGATGAGTGAGCTGCAAATATTGTAGGAAAATATTCAAAGCGCAAATAACGTAGATGTGCTGTGCCTGGTCTTGGCTGTAACAGAGTTACTTGAGCTGACATGCTCTGTCCAGCCACTGTGCAAATCGAAGCATCATCACTTACTCTGAACTTGGTTTTGCTTGCTCATGTTTTACGTCCTGTTCTTCAACTTGTCTTCAATGGGTATCTGCTGGTAGATGAAACCTAATATAGAGTGGGGAAAGTTAAGAGTATAAGAGGTGAGACAAATGCTGATGGGTTATGCTGCTGCTGCTTTTGTGAATGTAGAAGATATCTTTAAAGCAAATTTCTCTTCTTAACAATATATATATATATATATATATATATATATATATATATATATATAGAGAGAGAGAGAGAGAGAGAGAGAGAGAGAGTAGGGAGAGAGATTCATGAAATTGGAAAAATAGATAAAGTGTCAGCAAGTATATGTGAAGCCTCAAGAGACGTAGCGTGATGGTAAAGGGTTTGAGATCTGCACAACAGATCTCGAGTTCGAGTCAGGGCGTATATCTCTTATAAGAGCCACGGGATAGTGGAGGTTTTACTCCCTTACCTGGACTCACAAAATACACTTTCTAGAAAATGAGGTTTCCTCGAATAAAAAAAATATATATATATGTGAAGACTTTTGAGTTATACTGCTCTTACGATGACTTAATTAACAAAAACAATGGATAATAATTACGGTAGCCATATCTATAAAATATTATTTATTGAATAGTGTTTTATTTTATTTTTTATTTTTTAAAATTTTATCTTCTACAAGGCAGCCTTCTTATTATTTTTTTTTAGTTTAATTTTTTTAATTTCAATTTTTAATATTAAATTATATTTCATAATTTTTTTAATTTACTTTATATATATATATATATATATATATAGTTATAAAGTTTCAATTTTAACTTTCAATATTTAACCTATTAAAAATAAAGTTTCATAAATTTTTTATTTATTTTTTATGAAATTATCCTGGTCTTATTACCCATGTCAAGAATTTAACAGGTTAGTCTAAGTTAGTTTGAGTTTTTTTTATCTTTTTTTAAATGATTTTTTTTAATTTCATCTTTTAACATTGAGTTGGTTGGAAATTGAGTTTTATAATCTTTTTAGATTTACTTTATATTGCGTTATCTCGATCTCATGACCCGAATCATGAATTTAACAAGTTAACTCAAGTAGTTTTTTATATCATTTTTTAATTTAATATATATTTTTTTAAATTTCTTTTTATAACATTAGGTTGATTAGGAGTTATCTTTTATAATTTATTTTAATTTTTTTTATAGAGCTATCACGATCTTATAATTCAGATAACATATTTAATAAGTTAATTTGGTATATTATTGTCTCGATATTTTAAAAACAAATATCAAGAAACATATTACTATATCAATATTTTTTTAAAAAAATATTATCTACTATACATCATATTTAAAGTTTTTTTATTAGAAAACGTGTTAATAATATTTAAACAATTTTTTTATGTTAAAAAAATTAATTTAACCCATATCACAACAAATGCAAATAATTAAACTTATTCTAAAAAACAAACATGATAGGCAGTATCCATTTTTGGGCAGCTGCTTCACAGTAAAAATCAATGTGTTGAAATGTTCGGTTGTTATTTTTATGACTCTCTTGGCACGTGACAAATGGTCAATGTTTTTGTTTGCCACATTGAGGCCACATGATTATACATGCACCAGCTCGCTGGAGAGTAATGCTTGATAAGACCAAACTTTCTCAGCAGAGCTTTTTATTCTCCCTCATTTCTGTCCGCCTCTGCTGTCGACAATCTATCGAGAAGCGTCAACTCCTCATAGAGAAGCCATATATGAGTGAGAAACTCTCCACCTTGTCTGAGTTGTTGTGCGTGCTGATTTCCGCTGCTTTGTCTTCCGGCATGGTATAGAAATTCAAACCAGCAACTGCCAATTGCGTCCCATTTTTTCTCCATGCGCTGACAGCACATACGTGAAGAAGGAATACATTACAAGCAAAAAGAAGGGGGGAATAAGGGAAATTAAATACGAAGATTACACAGATATGTAGGTGACACCTCTTTTTCAGTCTTAGTCTGCAAGCAGTTTGTCAGGTGATTAGCAAGCACGCACCCCAAGGATAAAAGGGATCCACTCAGTTGTTGCTCTATTTGATTTTCACCGGTAATTGAATCCTTGTGCCGCTCGAACAACCATTTGGAAGCCTCGATTTTAATCTCATGTTTTCTTTCTCTCTGGGTGCAGACTTGATCATCTAACTTTGATTCAAATGATGCAATTTCTTTCCTGCCCTCATCACAAGTGCCTTCAAAGTTGATCTGACCAATTGCCCCACTTGCTGGCAACGTTTCAGGTGAAATGGCGAGGAGATACATCATATATCTGGAGATGCGCTTGCTCATTTTCCAGTTAAATACAACAGTTTCTGCACTACCAGATGGTCTGGTTTCTTTTTGGGTGAAATAATCATGATCTAGGTGATAGCATAGTTCTGTAGCAATATGCCAAACTATGATTGTCTGCTGTAACTCTATTCCAGTACTTAATATATAAACGGTGTTCTTGGGCAACATAGAACGCAACGACACAGATCCTCTCCACGAAAGTGCCATCATACTTTCTGTGCCCTGGCTTTCTTTAATTATAGACCAAAATTTCTTGGAATGCATGACTAACCATTCCTTCAAATCCTCTGGGACTTGACGATAACCTGCATATCGTTGTTTTTCTAGCTTTTGGTTGATTTTCAAGAGCTCTAAGATTCCACGAAAACCCATGGGTTTTTCGTTGAAGAAGTAGCTTAGCAAATTGAATTGACCCATGTAATTTGACCATCTATGATTTCTATGTATCAGGAGAGAAGTAATGTATCGTGAGAGGCTAGGGAAATTATGTTTTCTCATCCAGACAAGAGTACGGTCTGAGAATAGGAATGCAAGAGCCGCATAAAGCTCCAAAACAATTGCCACAACAAGCAAAGAAAAAGTAATGCAAAGATCGACCTTTGAGTACTTATGTACGTTGTGGGGGGCCAAAGAAAATAACACCAGCACAACGCTGGTGAGAAGAAAACTGGTGAGCCGCAAGACAATTCCACAGGGGGTGTAGGACACTAGTGCCTTCGTATACAGCAGGTCATACATAAATCCAAGCTGTATTTCAATTACCTTAAAAGCATCTTTAGGAGATATTTTCTCCAAAAGATTTGAGGTCACTTCTTGATGTTTAGCCAATATGGACGGTTCTATTGCAGTTGTTGAAACACCTGCTAAGAGGCTCTTAGCCATCTCGAACATCCCATAGGAGACTTGAAGTAATTTATCATCAGAAATATTAGAATAATCTTGAACATCAGAAATAGACTGCAAGATATTATGATGAGGGGATGTTGATGCTTTAGTACGCTGCTCATAGCTTGCAGACCACAGGACCCATGCTCTTTCTCCATACTTAATCAGCCCTGCCACCATTATTGGAATTGTTAGAAATGAAACGCGGGAACCTGTCCACCCTGCGGAAAGGATGTAAAATGCAAATCCTGTCTGGCCGACCAGTTGAAGCATGTTCCTTGACCATAACTCGTTGTCCTCCAAAGAATACGCAGTGATTGTGTCAGGCCCACCCAAGTGCAGTAAGAGAAAAGGTGCCCAAAATGCTGTTAGCTCGAGTTGTGCATCCAAAGGCCCAGAATGATAAGAAAATCGATTTGTGAGGATACCAAGTGCAGTTGTTGCTATTAAATCTGCTAGTAAGTAAGCAGGCCACACAATAATCTTGATCCAAATTTTGTTAACATACTTCCTACGATTGCCGAGAAGGATGAGTATTACTTGGAGTAAGAGGCTAAGCAAAACCAATGCTTGCAGCTGCCATTCATTCCACAGTTTCTTCAAACATGGATAGAGTGCCTCCATCGTTATAGTCCTATATATATGCAATGAAACAATCAAATTGCAAACAATTGAAACAAAATTGCAACAATCAGATTCAAAAGAAGTAAAGTAGATATGTATACATTTTAAGTCATGAAACAAAAAATAGAAAATAAGTTACTTCAATATATATTCCAAATGAACATAAAGAAAATCGAAGTTGACAGTATGCGTTCACCTAGTAGAATGCAAATTAATGGAACTTAGTTAACATCATTCCAGAATTAATATGCGTTTACCTCTTTATAAGACGATGCTTGTTAAATTTCGGCCGCGAAATATGATAATTAATTCAGCTGAGAGAGAATATTCTGAAAGAGAAATTGAAAGATGAAACCTTATTGATTGATGTTATGGTTCTTGAAGTTCACATGTATAGAACTAGCTAGCAAACGAATATCGTTAGTACTTGATACCCTTGCTCTCCTCAAGAAAAGAATTTTTATAAAAGGGAAAGCTTCTAATACAACAGGCAAACATCCATGTTTTATTTTAAATAACCGAGAGCTTTAATAGGAAGCAGAATACCATTGAGAGAATGGTATTTTGGATGAAAACAAGTACAAAGATATTGTCCTTCCTAGTATAATGGTCCTGATTTCACTATATTTTTTACCCAGGATTGGAACGTATCACAAGAATATGTTGGGGAATTCTGGCTTCCCCATGCGCGGACCGGGAGTGTACTGATAGTTGCTCAATGGAGGGTAAAGCACACTGACACAATATTTTACGTGGTTCGGCAAAACCGCCTACATCCACGGGAGAGAGTCCATATTATTTAGAGATAGAGAAGGGATACAATAAATACATGGAGGAGGATCACTCAACTCCCAGCTCACTTTGGTGCTCTTGCAGCTGCTGCAATGGCAGCAGCCTTGCTGCCATTGCAGCTCTCTCTTTCTCTCTACTCTCTTGCACACACTCACGTCCTCTCTACTCTCTTGCACGTATACCTATAAATAGGCAAGTATGGTGGCTTCTCTTCTTCAACAACAGCAGCTGCACATGGGTTGATATATTTGTCAATGGTAGATGCAACTACCATTGACAAATGGTAACCCTACTCCTTAGGGTAGGTTGCCCAATAATGACAAATCCCAACAGAATATTCTTTTTAGTGGGGCGATAACACTAAAAAGAAAAATTATCTATCTTAATAGGATCAAGGGAGTCTAATTCAAACCTCTCTCAGGGTAAAATAAGAACAACCCTACGTACATTCAAAGCTCTCTTTCTATAATTAGCAAAAACTTGTTTCAATCATAAGGAATTCGAACAACTACAGAAGTGCTCAGCTTAATTATGAACTAAATGAAAATTAACATATATAATATGACTAATTGTTTCGCGTAAATTTTCATAACACTATTATGTAAAAATGAGATATACATTTGAAATGCATGTCCTAATCATTATATATATTATAAACGATATGAAAATGAAGCAAGTAATCTCTTTCTTTGTCCAAGTGAGGGTCTTTTTAGTTTGTATAGTTCAATTGTTGATCAAAAAAATTCTACAATAAAATTAGATAGTTTGCTAGATAAGATAGTTCCATGCTCGTGGAATATATAATTCTCCTCACCTTTTCTTTTTGTTCCTTGAATGTTGATGTTATGCATGTTCCTCCTCCCTTCTTCTTCACTTTTTCACAAGGTAGTCTCATGAAAATTATGAATTAATTCCAAACTTGCATGCTATGCCATCCTGTGAGAATTCAATTAAAAAATATAAAAAAAAAAGTAGTAACAATACTGTAAAATATTTTTAGGAGGCTTGATCCATATCTTTTAGCAGGAACCGAAGGACCAGAATTAATGCTTGAGATTTGTCATCACCATTATAGAATTAGCCGTGTTTTCTTCTCCCCAAGTAAAGAATTAAGGAAAGGGAAAATGTCAAATGACCAGAGGCTAGCTACGTGCAGAGCCAATCCCATGCTTCCTTTTGTTAGCTTTTTTTTGCTTTTACTATATGCAAAGTAACGACGGCAAGTAAAGAAGCAAATGCTACTTTAAACAGACGAAAAGAGGAATAATTGTTCTCTTGTTGGCTAGTAAAGCACCTGCATGGAACACTCAATTCTCTCCTCTTTTTTTTTTCTTTTTAGTACCTTGATGTTTTGTGTCCATTTCGTGTTCCTACTCCTTTCTTCTTCTTCTTCTTCTTCTTCTTCACCACGAGAACTTCAAGATGCATAATGAAGTAAGAGTGTGTGAATTCTCTCTCTTTTAGGTATATAGAATGGTCATCATAAATCTACCAATATTCTTGTCCAACATGATTAATGTATAATATAATATATAACTAGTCCTCTTTTATCTGTAATTGTACTTTTTTAATTTCCTATCAGAACATAAGTAAAAATAATTGAGGATTATAAGAGAAAATATTTTTCTTTATTTATCAATTCACATTTAGAATTTATTCTCTTAAATGACTTGTTATGGATAATTAAAGTACACTTTTTTTCAAATAATTATTTAAATATGAAAATCATGAAGATATAATATCAAGAGCATTATAATTTATATATTTGATTATTCATGTTTAAGACTTCAAGAATTGCTTCCGTGTGGTGTACTAAGAGCTTTAGGTTTAGGAAATTATGTTTTTTTATTCAAAGATTATTGTTTCTCCCAATATCTTATGAATCCTTAGATTTTAAATGAGGGATTTTATTTTATTCTTTCATTGTCCATCATAATAATTTTATATATAAATGATTCTTGGGAAATATTATTGTTTATATTTTCATAATTAATTGATGATAGATAAAGTATTTAATTAAATAATTAACTTGATCTGAACGTATTGAATAAAAAAATATAAATGCTTAAACTGCAATTTTATGACTTGTCGGCGTGTGGTAGTATTCAATTACCGATTTGAACTAGCTAGGGTTCATAGCCCGTGAAGGATTCCGGGAATAAAAGGTATATTATTACGGGAGGTCGAAGGTCTTGTAATTATAATCTACAAGTTTCGTTAGGGAATATTATATACATCACACTAGGAATAAGATTGAATAATCAGGATTTTAATTGTACAGATTAGTGAGGCAAATTATTTTGGAACAAAGAACTTGGATGTGAGGTAATAAATAATTATTGTTTATATGTATATAAGCATAATTAATAAAGATAAAATTAATTAGAGCATGATAAATCATGACTATAAGTTGTAATAATATTTATGTTTGAGTATTATATTTACAATTTGGAATTCATTGTTATAAGACATTTTAAGATTATCTAAAGGTCGGCTACATGTTATTATATTATGATTAATGAATATAATTGTTAATAATAAAGATGTACTATTAATTTTGTTAATATATTGAAAGATAGTAAATGCATCTAATTAATGCATATATAATTACTAAATATTGTCAAATTTTATTAATATCATTATGGTTTTTTATATATCATTGCATGGTCCAAAGAGAACATACATTTATTATTTATATAAATTATTTTTCTAAATGTTTATCACGTATTTAAATTTTTATTTAAAGTATTAATTTTTAAATATTTTTATTAATCTTTGAAGTATTTATTATTATTTCTCTATATTTGTATTCTTAATCTAAACCAATATTAAAGTCTTATTTCACCTATATGTTTAAGATATTGATTTAACACAAACCTGACACTAAAAATGTTAATGAAAAGTATTTTCATAAATATTAGGAAAGATATTGGGCGAATGAATATAATAAATAATATTAAGTATGCTTTTTCCAAAACTAAATTTGCTTAGAAACTTATGAAATTTGTGAGAGAGCATTATTAAAATTATATATTTTTTAATTAATGTAAGTGTCCGGTTCAGCTTATATGTACCCCGATTAATCTCACGAGCTCTGAAGTTAACGACCATGTAAGCCTTTAGTGGCCTTAAGGTTTGTGAGATTCAAAATAATTATCTTTAATAAGCAAACCTAGGATATAACCAGTTGAATTACACTTTTTATAGTTGTATTATTAAAATTATTGATAAGTCACTTGATGGAATATTAATAAGTATTTTGAGTATCATAAAGATTGATGATCCTTTAAAAAACATGGTATTCAATACACAATATTAAGGACAACATGATAAAATGCAGCAAAAAGAGTAATCATATTTTATTAAATATAATCAAGAGTATGTTAAATCATTCATTGATATATGCATTATAAAAATTGTCATGTATTTGTCAAATAAAATTCCCAAGTAAAGCAGTCCCAAAAACACCTTATGAACTATGAATTTGATTGGCAGTTTAGGCCGCAAAAAGTAGATTTGAAGAAGAAAAATATAACTCTTGTTCATAACTGCAAGTTTACCAAGCATATATCATAGTTGCTCTTTTGCAAGCATACAAAATTAGAGTCTCTTTTCCCAGGAAAGAGATGGTTGTTTTAAGTTAACTCCTCTTCATCTTAACTAGTCGTCGTTGGCGATGCAGGGGAATAATCGAGAAACGTCAGCTCCTCAAAGAGAAGCCAGAAATGAGTGAGAAACTCTCCACCTTGTCTAAGCTGTTGTGCGTGCTGATTTCCACTGCTTTGTCTTCCAGCATAGACAAGAAATTCGAACAAGCATCCGGCAATTGCGTTCCATTTTCTCTCCATACGCTGACAACATGTACGTGAAGAAATAATAAATTACAAGCTAAAAGAAAAGGGAAATAAGGGACACTAAAATGAAAAAAAGATTAAACGGATGCTCACCTCTTCTTCAGGCCTATCCCGCATGCTCTCTGTCAGATGTTTAGCAAGCACGCACCCCAAGGATAAAAGAGATCCATTCAGTTGTTTCAAGATTTGGCTTTTTTCGGTAATTGAATCTTTGTGCCGCTCGTACAACCTTTTGGAAGCCTCGATTTTAATCTCATGTTTTCTCTCTCTGTGGATGCCGACTTTATCAAAGGATGCAATTTCTATCCTGCCCTCATCACAAGTGCGGTTAAAGTTGACATGACCGATTTCCCCACTGGATGGCAACGTTTCAGGTGAAATGGCGAGGAGATACATCATATATCTGGAGATGCGCTTGCTCATTTTCCAGTTCAATACAGCAGTTTCTGCACTACTGGATGGTCTGATTTCTTTTTGGGTGAAATAGTCATGATCTAGGTGATAACAGAGTTCTGTAGCAATGTGCCAAATAATGATTGTTTGATGAAACTCTGTAAAACAACTCATGAACAGAATGGTCTGATCATCTGCATTGGGCAAGAAAGATTCCAACGATGCAGCTCCTCTCGCACTCCTGGACATAAGTTTAACATCCTCCGGACCCTTTTTTAACATATCCCTAAATTTAATGGAATGCATGACTAACCATTCCTTCAAATCCTCCGGGACTTGAGGATAAGTAGCATATCGTTGTTTTTCTAGCTTTTCGTTGATTTTCAAGAGCTCTAAGATTCCACGAAAACCCATGGGTTTTTCGTTGAAGAAGTAGCTTAGCAAATTGAATTGACCCATGTAATTTGACCATCTATGATTTCTATGTATTGGGAGAGAAGTAATGTATCGTGAGATGCTAGGGAAATTATTTTTTCTCATCCAGACAAGAGTACGATCTGAGAATAGGAATGCAAGAGCCGCATAAAGCTCCAAAACAACTGCCACAACAAGCAAAGAAAAAGTAATGCAAAGATCGACCTCTGAGTACTTATGTACGTTGTGGGGGGCCAAAGAAAATAACACCAGCACAACGCTGGTGAGAAGAAAACTGGTGAGCCGCAAGACAATTCCACAGGGGGTGTAGGACACTAGTGCCTTCGTATACAGCAGGTCATACATAAATCCAAGCTGCATTTCAGTTACCTTAAAAGCATCTTTAGGATATATTTTCTTCAAAGGATTTGAGGTCGCTTCTTGATGGTTAGGCAAAATGGACGTTTCCCTTGCAGTTATTGGAACACCTACGAAGAGACACTTGGCCATCTCCAACATCCCGTAGGAGACTTGAAGCAATTTATCATCAGAAATATTAGAATAATCTTGAAAATCAGAGATAGACTCAAACATGTTATGATGAGGGGATGTTGAATCTTTACTACGCTGCTCAGAGCTTGCAGACCACAGGACCCATGTTCTTTCTCCATACTTAATCAGCCCTGCCAACATTATTGGAATTGTTAGAAATGAAACGCGGGACCCTGTCCACCCTGCGGAAAGGATGTAAAATGCAAATCCTGTCTGGCCGCCCAGTTGAAGCAAGTGCCTTGACCATAACTCGTTGTCCTCCACAGAATACGCAGTGATTGTGTCAGGCCCGCCCAAGTGCAGTAAGAGAAAAGGTGCCCAAAATGCTGTCAGCTCGAGTTGTGCATCCAAAGGTCCAGAATGATAAGCAAATCGATTTGTGAGGATACCAAGTGCAGTTGTTGCTATTAAATCTGCGAGTAAGTAAGCAGGCCACACAATAATCTTGATCCAAATTTTGTTAACATACTTCCTACGATTGCCGAGAAGGATGAGTATTACTTGGAGTAAGAGGCTAAGCAAAACCAATGCTTGCAGCTGCCATTCATTCCACAGTTTCTTCAAACTTGGTAAGAGTGCCTCCATCTGTATCGTTCTATATATATATATGAATTGAAACAATCAAATTAAACACAATTGAAACAAAACTGCAACATCAGATTCAAAAAATGTAAAGCTGTGTACAATATCCGATATGTACAAAAGAAAATGAATAACATATTAAAACAAAAATTGACAGATGAAATTTAGCTAATATCATTCCAGAAATTAACATGCATTTCCCTCTTAGCTGAGAGAGAATATATAGTCGGAAAGAGAAATTGAAAGTTGAAATCTTATTGATTGATGTTACGGTTTTTGAAGTTTGTCTATGTAGGACTAGCAAACCAATACTGTTACTTGATACCCTTGCTCTCCTCAAGAAAAGAATTTTTACAAACGTGAAAGCTTTCGACACAACAGGAAAATATCTATGTTTGTATTTTCTCTCATTACTGTATGACAATAACAATTGCAAGTAAAGAAGTAGATTATATCTTCTTCTTAAAAAGAGGCTAAAGGTGTAATCATTCTTTTGCTAGGACAGCACATGTATGGAACACATAATTCTCTTTTCCTTTTTTTTTTTTTTTTATCTTCTCTGGTTGCATTTAGTTATTGTCTCAAGACACAAGAAATCGATGAAGACATGTTTTTATATACTTTATATATTTTTTAAAATTATAAAAATTCGCTACAAAACTATCCTAAATTTATTTTTCATTTCTGTCTCATCAACCAAATATGTTTCTGTATTTTTCATGTGTCACTTCTATTCTTGGACACTATTGAATCATCTGCATTTATAACTGCAGATTCTACACCCGTAACTGCAGATTCACCCACAACTTGAATTGTAACTGAAGATACTATATAGTAACTGAAGATTTTAGGTCAAGCTTACAGGCTACTATCACTGATCGTGCATAAGGAAAGAAGACTGAAGTATTGGGATTCAGTCTTTACTGTATATATGAAATCCGCTGGAAATTTGCTCCAAATAACGGCAGCAAATATTCAAATGTGTTTTTTTTTTTTCCTTTTCTTCATCATGTTAGTCCCAACATCATTTGATGCTCAGACAAACCAATTCCCTCTTTTCAATCCCATCTCATCTCTCAAAATCACTAAGCTTAACCGTCTGAACTATCTTATAATTTGGAAAGCTACCATGGTTCCATATCTGAAAGGCCAAAAGGTTTTTGGCTATGTAGATGGTACTCTCAAACAGTCATCAAAAGAAACTACTACTGAAAATGGAACACAATCTGCTAATCCACTATTCTTAATTGTCTCAATGCCTCTTTTACTGGTGAAGTTCTTGCACAGGTTTCCAACTAATCCACTTCTCATGAGTTATGGCAGGCCATTACTACTGTTTGTGCATCTCAATCTAGAGCTCAAGAAATCTAGATACGTTGTCAACTCTCTACAGCCCGTAAAACCACTAAAACAACAACTGAATATTTCATGAACATCAAACAACTTGAATATAATCTTGCCATTGCTGGACTACCTCTAAAACCTGATGATATCATCACATACATTCATGCTGGTTTAGGACCAGAATATAACTCTCTTGTAATTATAATCTTTTTTCGTGATGATTCACTCACATTGGAAGAGGTTTAGTAAATGTTACTTATGTGTGAGGCACATATCCAACACCACGCACAGTTTGCCCCTATCTCTCCTATATCCGTTCATGTTGCTTAACGACAACCACCTGCCTATGGAAATCATGGAAGTGAAAATTTCTTTCAAACAAATGGCGAGGGGTGTCATTTTGGCAACCAATCTCGTGGTCTTGGTAGAGGTATTACTTCACCCAGTAATTTTGAAACATGGTGTCAGTTATGTGACAGGTTTGGACATACTGTATCTAGATGCTAAAAACGGTATGATCCTCTCTTCTTGCCACCACCTCCTCGTCGCAACGCACAAGCTCATTTCTATCAACAACAACAAGCATCTTCCTTAGAATGGCATCCTGATTCAAGAGCAACGCACCATCTCATGAACAATATCAGCAACCTTGATATCTGTGGTGAAGAAGAGTACACTGACACTAATTAAATTCAAGCTGGTATCACTCACACTGGTGCTCCCTCTTTATCAACATCTTCCAAATCCTTTGTTCTTGACAACATTCTTGTAGTGCCCCAAATAACAAAAAATCTTATCTCAGTTTAAAAACTTGCTCGTGATAACCATGTTTACTTTGAGTTTCATGACACTTTCTTTGTTATTAAAGACTACTCTGGGAACATCCTGTATAAAGTTCACACCAAAAGATTGGCTGTATTGCTTTTCACAGCCTCTCTAGCAGCTTGCTTGTTATGCGTTTGTTGGCTTGTAAAGGCAATTTCATGAATTATGAGTTAATTCCAAACTTGCATGGTATGCCGTATTATTAGAATTGAGTTGCATCTGAGAACTAGACTCATGGAAAATTAGAAGGTTATCGATATCAGTACTACCAAGCTAAGTTGTAGCTGAACTAGCTAGGTGAAGTGAAAAAATCTTGAAAACTGGCTATGCTCTTCTCATCTACAACTCTTGTGAAGTTATTATTATGAATGTCTAAACAGTACTAGACTTCTTCATACTTAATATTTCCTATATAGCCTAGCAAGTCTGATCTGTTCATTAATTCTTTCCTTTAGACAAAAAACCTTTTAACTTATTGGTCCAATATTTTCTGAAACAAAGCTTATTCATATTCTTCCTTTTCCTACAATACCCAGCTAACGAGGCATTTGAAAAACTTTCATCCTTTCTTTGTCCACAAAAAAAACTTTACAAAAAGATAATACATTTTATTTAAGAAACAGGGGAGAAAGTAAACAAAATTACTGAAATATTTATTTGATCTTACCTTTTATGTTGCTACTTGCTAGCTACATTATTCTATAATAATAATAATTATTATAAAATAATACTTTTTCATGGACCTTTATCCATATCTTTTAGAAGGGAATCTAAGGAATAGAATGCTTGTGATTGATCATTAATGTTTATAGAATTAACGTTTTCTTCTTCCCCGGAAAAGAATTGAGAAAATGAAAACGTCAAAAGACGAGAGGCTAGATGCAGAGCCAATGCCATGTTTCCTCTCTTTTTAGCGTTTTTCATTTACAATATGGAAACAACAAACGCAAGTAAAGGAGCAAATACTACTTTAAACAGAGACGAATAGGAGTAAGTAATTGTTCTTTTCTGGCTAGTAAAGCAACTGTATAGAACACTTAATCACACCTCTTTTTTTCCTTTCCACGTCCCTTCTCCTTTCTTTTTTGTTCCTTGATGTTTTTTTGTCCATTTCAAGCTCCTTCTCCTTTCTTCTTCTTCGATTATTCTCAAAGAAACCTTCAATATATATATATATATATATATATATATATATATATATATATAGAAGTGTGTGTGATATTCTCTGTCTCCTATAGGTATATAAAATGGTCATCATTCCACCATGCTTGTCCTTCTGGTGCATAAATTATTCCTGTTTCTTGGGAACAGATCATTTGGGAGATCTTTAATTGCTTGGTGAATAATTGAAAAGGATAAAAAATTCTTATCAATGTGAGAATGAAACAATGTCAAACTTGCTATGCTATATAAGTAGTATTTAAAAGTGTTTAGCCCTTTTTTTTATTTAATTAATTAATTAGTCCACCTGAGTAGTAGATGAGAAGAGCATAGCAAGTTTTAAAGACTTGTTCACATCACCTAGTTCAGCTATAATTATATGGCTTGGCAATACAGATATCGATCAAATTCTAATTTCCCTTAGCCTAGTTCTCGGATGCAACTAAATGTTAATAAAAAAAGGATCAAATTTGAAGAACCAACAAATTAAATGATTGTTTTTGAATTTTATAAGAGTCGACGTTAAAATCTAGATGAAATAAAAAAAAACAAATAATGAGTGGCATCAAACTGCCATGAATGGTGGCACACGTACCTGTTGGGAAAACTAGGGACAACTAACCGGATCAATTCAGCGGAATACAATTCACAATTCACAAGTCCCAATCCTTTTTCCCTCTTTGTGCAGTAAAAACAGAATCAAACAATGAACAAATATAATGCAACAATCACACAAATCAACGCCAAGATTTTTACGTGGAAAACCCGATGCGGGAAAAACCACGGGACCGGAGTCCACCTAAAAACTTCCACTATCACAAATAATGGGTTCACAATTGTTCTTCCTCAGATTCAACTAAGGACTACAACATATATATCATCAAGAATAACTTATTCTCGGATTACAACAAGATTAAAGGAGAATTATTTGAGAAAAACTCACAATACTGACAGCCCCGTTTTCTGTCAAAACGGCCAGCTTCCACACCACCAATTTTCGATCCAACCGTCCAGACTGAAGAGGAATGTGTCTAGAAGCTGCTGTCAAAATCTCAGCCCGATCCAACGGTGAACGAACTGGAAATCGAAGAAAGAACGCAGGCTGCTCTGCTGCCTCTTCTTCTTTTCTTTCTCTCGGTTTTCTTCTCCTCTCTTCTGTTTCTCTCTCTGCGTCTCTGAGAGCTCGACCCACATTAATTTAAATTCCAAGAGACAGCAGCTGTCTCTTGACAATTAATGTGGTGGTCCCACCATCACATGGTGCGGGACCACACACAACAAATCTCCCCCTCACGCACCATGTGAGGAATTCGCCATACTGGCGATCAACATGTAAGCTTCAATTTAGGAGGCTCTGACAAGCCTGCCTCCCTTCTGCAAAACTCAAACTTCTCTCTCGGTAGAGGTTTGGTCATCATGTCTGACACGTTGTTATCGGTATGGATCTTCTCAACAACAAATGACTTCATCTCCATAGCATCTCGAATCCATTGATATCTAACCTCAATGTGCTTTGATCGAGAGTGAAAAGTAGGATGCTTACTGAGATGGATTGCACTTTGACTGTCACAGTGCAACACAAAGTTCTCTTGAACTAGGCCAAGTTCATGTAAGAACTTTTTCATCCATAACAACTCTTTGCCCCCTTCAGTAAGAGCAATATATTCAGCCTCTGTAGTGGATAATGCCACACATTTTTGCAACCTTGATTGCCATGAGACAGCTCCCCCTGCAAACTTCATCAAGTATCCTGATGTGGACTTTCTAGAATCAACATCACCAGCCATATCTGCATCTGTGTATCCATCCAACACAGGTTTATCATTACCAAAACATAAGCTGAAACTAGAAGTACCTTTGAGATACCTGAGTATCCATTTCACTGCTGACCAGTGTTCTTTACCAGGATTGGAGAGGAACCGACTGACCACACCAACTGCATGAGCTATATCCGGCCTTGTGCAAACCATGGCATACATCAAGCTACCAACTGCGGATGCATAAGGAACCTTTTTCATCTCATCTCTTTCTTCATCACTTGAAGGACACTGCTTAGAACTTAGTTTAAAGTGGCTTGCAAGTGGAGAACAAACCGGTTTGGAGTTGCTCATGTTGAATCTCTCAAGTACCTTTTGAACATATCTCTCCTGAGATAGCCAAAGTTTCTCCTTCTTCCTGTCACGTGTGATCTTCATGCCAAGAATCTGTTTTCTTGGGCCCTAAGTCTTTCATTGCAAAAGACTTGCTTAACTCTTCCTTCAACATCTGAATCTTCTTAGCATCATGGCCAACAATCAACATATCATCCACATACAACAAGAGAATAATAAAGTTTCCATCTGGAAACCTTTTCATAAATACACAATGATCAGAAGTAGTCCTGTCATAACCATGATCCACCATAAAAGAATCAAACTTCTTGTACCATTGTCTTGGAGCTTGCTTTAACCCATATAGGCTCTTTTTCAACTTGCAAACTAACTGCTCTTTACCTTTTGCTTCAAACCCTTCAGGTTGTTCCATGTAGATTTCCTCATCTAAATCACCATGGAGAAAGGCAGTTTTCACATCAAGTTGTTCAACTTCAAGATTCAAACTAGCAGCTAAGCCAAGCACAACTCGGATTGAAGACATCTTGACCACTGGTGAAAAGATTTCTTCAAAATCAATACCCTTCTTCTGACCGAAGCCTTTCACAACCAATCTTGCCTTGTACCTTGGCTGTGAGCAATGTTCATCAATTTTCAACCTGAACACCCATTTGTTCTTGAGTGCTCTCTTACCTTTAGGAAGCTTCACTAACTCAAAGGTATGGTTTTCATGCAAGGATTTCATCTCTTCTTGCATTGCTTGCAACCACTCACTTTTCTTCTCATGTGACATGGCTTCATCAAAGCATTCTGCTCTCCCCCATCGAGAACTAGCACATACTCATGAGGAGAATATTTGGTAGAAGGTTGGCGAGGTCTGGTTGACCTCCTCAATTGTGGCTCATCTGGAGCTTCCTGCATAACCTGTTCAGGAATAACATCAATATCATCATTAGGCGATTCGGGATCACCAACTAATGGCTCAACAAGAAAACCACCATTATCATTATTTTGCAAATCTCCCCATGATTAGCAGGCATCAAAGGTAACTGTGGAGTAGGTCTTGGATTTGAATTAGATGGAATAAAAGTTGTAGACTCTGTTTTCTCCTTCAGTTCAAAGTCTTCAATGGTTTGATCTTCAAAGAAGATAACATCTCTGCTTCTCACAATTTTCTTCTCCTTTGGATCCCACAACCTATAGCCAAACTCATCATCTTCAGATCCCAAGAAAATACACTGCTTTGTCTTGCTGTCAAGCTTGGACCTTTCATCCCTTGGAACATGTACAAATGCTCTGCATCCAAACACTCTCAAGTGTGCATAGGAAACATCCTTTCCTTTCCAAACTCTATCTGGAACATCAAACTCAAGAGGAACTGATGGAGAAAGGTTGATCATGGCAACTGCAGTCTTCATTGCCTCACCCCAAAAGGACTTAGGCAGCTTTGCATGAGAGAGCATACATCTAATTCTTTCAACAATGGTTCTGTTCATTCTCTCAGCCACTCCATACAGCTGTGGAGTCTTAGGAACAGTCTTCTCCAACTTGATACCATGTTCCTGCGGTACTTCTCAAAAGGACCTCTGAATTCACCACCATTGTCTGCTCGAACACATTTCAGCTTTCTACCAGTTTCTCTTTCAACTCTGGCATGGAAATCCTTAAAGACATCAAGCACCTGATCTTTGGATTTCAAACAAGTGGCCCAAATCTTCCTGGAGTGATCATCAATAAAACTAACAAAGTACAATGCACCTCCAAGAGACTTATCAATCATAGAGCAAACATCAGTATGAACTAAATCAAGAACATGTGACCTTCTATGTGAAGGTGATCTTTGAAATGCAACTCTATGTTGTTTACCAACTAAACAATGAGTACATGTGTTCAAGTTCATACCTTTTAAAGGAAGGTAGTTCTTCTTGGCAAGGATGCCAAGGCCTTTCTCACTCAAATGTCCAAGCCGCTTATGCCATAGATCAGTAGAGCAATCTTCAATTGCATTCACCTCCCCTTTGATCACCTTGGCTTGTGACATGTAGAGACCCATCTTCTTCCCTTTAGCAACAATTAGGGAATTTCTGGAGAGCTTCCATTTACCATCTCCAAAGTAACTGTGATAGCCTTCTTCATCAAGAGTACCTGTAGAGATTAAATGTAGGCATATCAGGCACATGCCTAACATCTTTGAGTAGCAACTTGCACCCAGTATTGGTTTCCAACCAAATATCTCCAATGCCCACAACACTAGCCATCCCTTGATTTCCCATCCTAACTTGACCAAAGTCACCAGCAGTAGGATGTGTAAAAATCATGTCGGGGTGTAACATGGTAAGAAGTCACTTGAATCTGCAACCTGGTGGTATCTTGACATGCAAGATTAACACACATCATCACACACAATGGCAACATCACCATCAGATACAACTGCAGCTGTACCATTCTCTTCATTCTTGTCTTCATCTCTACCCTTTTTATCTCTTTTATACTTTCTGCAATCTTTTTGCATATGCCCAGGCTTGTCACAATAATAACACTTAAAACCCTTCCTTGACTGAGATCTTCCTCTTGGCTTCCATTTGCCTTTTCTATTGCTGGATTCTCCATCTTGCTTGCCGTGAGAGAACCTGCTTTGACTTCTCCCTCGACTTTCTGTAACAAGTGCATGAGACTCGGAAGTGCTTGTCCCTTTCCTCCTCTTCTCTTCATTGAGGATACAATCCTTCACTGTTTTCAAAGTGAGCTTTCCATTCGGAGTAGAATTGCTAACTGACACTACCAAAGTCTCCCAACTATCCGGCAATGAACTCAACAGGATTAATGCTTGCATTTCATCGGCTAACTCAAGGTTCATCAATGACAGCTGATTCAAGAACCCTTGGAATACGTTTATATGCACTGAAGCATCTTCACCATCTCTATACTTCAAATTTACAAGGTCTCTAATTACAAAAACCTTGTTTTGTGCACTCTCCTTGGCAAAGGTATCTTCTAACAGCTTCCACACTGTATAGCAGTCATGTTCTTGAGAAATATGATTAATGGACTTAGAAGATACCCATTTTCTAACATTAGCTGTAGCCTTTCTATTTAGTCCATTCCATTTTGCATCATCCATGTCATCAGGCTTTATTCCTTTACATTCAATCGGCAAAGCCAAATCATTGCAATATAAGTGATCCTCCATCATTGTTTTCCATAGGAAATAATTTGAGGAAGTGAGCTTTATCATACCCGAATCTTCCTTTTCCATTTTAAGCGCACAAGAATTCAATCTACACAACCAAATGCTCGATACCACTTTGTTGGGAAAACTAGGGACAACTAACCTGGATCAATTCAATGGAATACAATTCACAATTCACAAGTCCCAATCCTTTTTCCCTCTTTGTGCAGTAAAAACAGAATCAAACAATGAACAAATATAATGCAACAATCACACAAATCAACGCCAAGATTTTTACGTGGAAAACCCGATGCGGGAAAAACCACGGGACCGGAGTCCACCTAAAAACTTCCACTATCACAAATAATGGGTTCACAATTGTTCTTCCTCAGATTCAACTAAGGACTACAACATATATATCATCAAGAATAACTTATTCTCGGATTACAACAAGATTAAAGGAGAATTATTTGAGAAAAACTCACAATACTGACAGCCCCGTTTTCTGTCAAAACGGCCAGCTTCCACACCACCAATTTTCGATCCAACCGTCCAGACTGAAGAGGAATGTGTCTAGAAGCTGCTGTCAAAATCTCAGCCCGATCCAACGGTGAACGAACTGGAAATCGAAGAAAGAACGCAGGCTGCTCTGCTGCCTCTTCTTCTTTTCTTTCTCTCGGTTTTCTTCTCCTCTCTTCTGTTTCTCTCTACTGCGTCTACAGTAGCCGACCCACATTAATTTAAATTCCAAGAGACAGCAGCTGTCTCTTGACAATTAATGTGGTGGTCCCACCATCACATGGTGCGGGACCACACACAACAGTACCAACCACCTCAAGGACGTTGAAACCTTCTAAACATTGTTTTCTAAGATGATATTTGATGGTTGAACAGCCCCTCACGCGTCACCAAAACAGCCCTGCTTGAAGCCCTTTTGTTTTTTTTTGGTTACATGCCTACTTACAGGGACAGAAAAAAGAAAACCAAAGGTGGGGAGTCTTATGCTCACCTCTTCACTCGTAAAAAGACGCAAGGTCTTGTAGTACAGACTTTGTCCTGGTCCTGCATGACGTGAATTGTAGCAATAACCATCAGATTGAGAGAACCAACAAGTTTCGGAGACAATCAGAGAAAAAAAAACAGACTGCTTCTGATATGCTCTTGAACCTAATCATGCTTTGACACTAAATTACAAGTCAGAAACATTATCTAGCTTCAAGTTTCAGTACATTTCACCTTCAATCTTTGTCAGCTTTGTTCCAGCTCCTTGCACAGCAAATTAACAACTCATTGCAGATATATATCTCAAAAATAACAAGCAAAAGGTTAGCATCTCTGACTCGTTGAGCAGATTATTTGAGGATCATACTCTTAAGAGCCACAAGTCCCAATCCAACAGCAACAGCGCTCGTAATCACGTATTCTCGCTAACTGGACGTTTTCTTTTTCCTCCTTTTTTGTTGTCGCAGGAAAGGAGTTTTGTTTTGTAATTTGAGCATTTTAATAATTTATAATATTATTATTTGTGTAATTTTTTGAACGTTTTTAGATGAGAGGGTTTGGTTTTTCTATGAAATACGTTATTTTTGGAAAACAAAATTAATGAAAAAAAAAAATTGTTTTTCTAGGTAAGCATGAAATAGATTTTTTATATAAAAAAAAATAGTAAAAAAACAAGCCGGAATCCTTAAACTCAAACCAATAATACCATAGCTAGAAACCTGAGCCCAATAGCTCACGAGTAATCAAGTCAAAGGCCCAGTTTATCACTACATGTCATTTGCTCCATCTGAATGACATGTCCCCTGCTACAGCTTCATTGTTTTGAAAAATAAAATAAATAAACAAAGCATTTACCATCATAAACCTCCATTTTAATTATAACGAAATCCATTTAAATTGATGTTGAAAATTTAATTTTTATTTATTAAATTTAATCTCTTTTTTCTTCCAAGAATTCTTCAATGAAAGTTCTAAAAAAGCTTGTTATTCAAGCCTTCTCACGTTACACAACAATAATAAAATTAAGATATACGAAACTTAAACTTACTTTATTAAAATAAATTTTCAGCATCATCTTAATTTCTTCTATTTCATGATAAAAGTAAATGCCATTTAAGTTTTTATTAAAGTAAATTGTAAATTATAATTTATGTTAGGTGTCTTTCGAAAACAATCATGTTTTTAAACAGATATTTAAATATTATTTAATATTATGATAATTTTTATTTTTTGTCCATTAATTCATATTTTTTACACTAGATCTTATATATAATTGTCTTTCAAACCTTAATTTTATATAAAACTAAAATAACATATTTTTTATTCATGATAACTTTTTATTTATTTATTTTGCATATAAAAATTTATTTCATTATATTTTTAACCAAGTATATTTTTTTATTTTTTTTAAACTACAAATAAAAATATTTTTTAACCAATTTTTTTAAAAATTAAAAAAATATCATAATATCAAAAATACACCCTTAAAACTACTATAATATCAAACAAATCATTAAAAAATTATAGCAAGAAATTAAGTATCTTTACAAATTATTTTTCTGTACTGGGCCTAATAACGCAAAACAAGGAAACCCAATCATCAAAAACCTCTTAGGCTCCAAAACAGAAAACCTCACCCGCGCGCCAAAACCCCATTTCCCGCGAAATCAAAAAAACCCGCCAAACACTCTCAGTGTCTCCAAACTAGACCCTTAAAAAACCCACATGAAAACCCTCCTCAGACAGCAAAAATGGCGCTGAGAAGCAAGAGAAGTCAAGCTCCAAAGCCAATATCTAGATCCAAAGCTGCTGCTGCTGATTACAGTGATGTTTACTGTGAAAAATGTGGGTCAGGAGAGTCACCAGGAGAGCTACTTCTTTGTGATAAATGTGATAAAGGGTTTCATTTGTTTTGCTTGAGACCTATTCTTGTTGCTGTTCCTAAAGGGTCTTGGTTTTGTCCTTCTTGTTCCAAGCAAAAGATGCCCAATTGTAAGTTCATTCTTTTTTTTTAAAAAAAAAAAGTTTCCTTTTTTAGCTTTTTTATGGGGTTTTGTTGTTGATTTTTTGGTTTTGTGAAATGGGGTTGGTGGATTTTGTGATTTAAACTTAATTTTTAAGGGATTTGATTTGTGGGGTTTTTCTGTGGAACTGGATTGAAAATTGTTAACTGGGAAGGAAAAGAAAAAAAGGAATGATATAAAAAAAATTAGGAAGTGAAAATTGTATTAGCAAATGTGTTGCATTTGATAATCTTGGAATTGTTAGTCTCTTAATAATATTAATTGCGAAAATTAATTTTTTTTGGTTGATTTTGTCTCAAATTATTGAATTTGTTTTTTTAATGAGCAGCATTTCCTCTTGTTCAAACGAAAATCATCGATTTCTTTCGCATTCAACGGTCCACAGAATCGATTCAGAAGCTAAGTCAAGGTAAACAAAAAATTGGGGTTTATGTGCTTTGTGTTTTGATTAATGGGATGGTGTTAGTTACCGTGTTTCCTGTCCTGTTTTTAGATATTCAGAAGAAGCGAAAGCGATCTAGTAGTTTAGTGGTGTCGAAGAAGAGGAGGAAGCTGTTGCCATTTAGTCCGAGTGAAGATCCTGAAAGGAGACTAGAGCAAATGAGATCACTAGCAACAGCATTGACAGCCTCGGGGACGGAGTTCAGCAATGAACTAACTTACCGGCCAGGCATGGCACCGAGGTCTGTGAATCAGTCAGCTCTTGAGAAGGGAGGAATGCAGGTAAAAAATGGGAAGGCAATTGTTTTAAATTAAAACATAAAAAGAGAGGCATACTTCAGTGCTTGCCTTGTGAATTCGTTAACATTAGGGACATGGGAGTGCAGTGGTTTTGATGTTTAAGTCTGATTTATGGCTTTAATAACAACAGATATATAAGGCCACCTTGTATTGTATATTGCTTGCATTTGACAAGAGAGGCCCCGTTTTGAAATGTCAACGGTTGTGGTTATCTAGATTGTTGAGATGATTGCAGCTTTTTAAGGATGATTTTACTGGCTCCTAGTTACCTGTATCTGCTCTTCTGAAGCTGGGCTGAAATTACTATTTTATAGATTTGTAGGCGCACATGTATACGAATTGGGCAATAGTCTCAAGGATTTTCCTTTTTTAGATTGAAGGGGGAGTAACTGTTTCTAATTTTGATTGATTTGTACTGTTGGGTAGTTAGCTGTTTAGTGATTCATAGAGTCCAGGTTTATTGAAATTCAAGTATGATTACTGTACAGGTCTTGTCAAAAGAAGATGCTGAAACCTTAAATTTGTGCAAAAGGATGATGAATAGAGGTGAATGGCCTCCTCTCATGGTTGTTTTTGATCCCAAGGAAGGGTATGTATATATAGTTTCCGACCTTTCAAGATTAAATATGTTTTGTTCTCGTTGTGGTTAGTAAATTTGGATCAGTGGTTCAGTATACCTGTTTGATTGTAACAGGTTCACAGTAGAGGCAGATAGATTCATAAAAGATTTAACGATTATAACTGAGTATGTTGGAGATGTTGATTACTTGAAGAACCGGGAAAATGATGATGGTGATAGCATGATGACATTGCTTCATGCTGATAATCCTTCACAAAGCCTTGTCATATGTCCTGACATGCGTGGGAATATAGCTCGATTTATCAATGGTATCAACAATCACACGCAGTAAGTTCATCCTCAACATTAAACTTCTGCTTTATGCCATGGAAATAAAAGCCTCTGGCAATCCTTTGGAATTAAAAATTGACGTTACAAGGTTAACCTGTAAGTTAGGCAGACTGCGTGGCATATGGAGTAAATTTCTGATGCATTTGGCACATAGTGGTTATAACATTTTGCATCAATCTGCTGTGCATTTCACTTGATCGTATATCATGGCTGGAGGTGCCATGAGAGTAATCATAGAGAACACACAACATATAATTGAGTTAATTGTGAATGTCTCTCAACTCTAGCTCCTTCATTTTGCAAAACACTGAAATAAGTCAGGATAAATGCATGAACACATTGTCTTTCAAGTATGCCAGTTCAGTTTTTTCCAAAGGACATTCGCAATCTCGCAGGAGGCCTTTCTGTTGTAAACAATCCAAGTCTTGCATTTTCCATTTAATTTTTGTCAGATTGGATTTTGAAAACAGTTTTACCTTTGGTCCACTCTTATAAGAACCTTATCCTTCGATGCAGAGAAGGGAAAAAGAAGCAGAATCTAAAATGTGTGAGGTATGATGTAAATGGTGAATGCCGGGTTTTGCTGATAGCCAACAGGGATATATCAAAGGGAGAGAGATTATATTATGACTACAACGGATATGAACATGAATACCCAACAGAGCATTTTGTTTAAATTCCTTTCTATTTGATTTTGAAGTAGGTTAACAGGCATCGACTAACAAGCTAATCAGATGTTGTAGTCCTTCCAGAAATTAGTGAATTATGTAATCATTGAAGAAAGAAATGTGAAAAGGTTCCAACTTTTGCAACAAGAATGTCTAAGCACTTGTACATTATTTTTGAAGTATCTATAGCAAGCAAGTCTTGCCTTGCCTGGAGTGAAAGACAGCTAGGGTGATGCTGTTATTACCACGAGACAGTTCTGTATGTAGCATCATTCTTAAAAACAGGACACGAGCAAATTGTTTCATCCTTTGATCCACATAGTTGGAGAACACAAGGTTCTGTAAGACAGGAGATTATTTTAGAAGGACAAACCTGAGATGCCATCTAAAATATGAGTGCTGCAGATTAAAACCTAACATATAACCAGCTTGAGATGCCACCATGCTAATAACTAGGGACTGTTCAATCATTGGATTAAAAAGTCTTTTCTGAGCCCCCACAGCTAGTCTTTCAGAGCTGGTAACTACACATCTGACTCCCATAATGCTAATTCTGCCTACTGCTTTGCACCTCTAAGAAGCCTAGAACGTACTTCAAGGCCAAAAAGTTCAGCATTTGACTTGTATCTTGAGCCTGTTGGCACCTCATACACAATCAATTCCCTCTCAACCAACCGACAGCAAAGTAGTTACCAGAAAACCTTCCATATGGAAATATTCGTACAGCGCTCACATTCAATGCTCTGTAATCAATATAATAATGGTGATTGACAGTGAAGTTCTTGTAATACTAGTACTAAGTTGTACAGAAGCAGCTAGCACTGTCAGTCCAGAACACAACATGTCCACACTTTCCTGCAAAACTCGGTGAAATACATAACTCAAGAGTGATCCAAAATTAGGGTCTGCCATGATCATAGTAGCTGGCAAGAACTATTTCTTACGTAGAGAGAAGGTGTTAGGAAAAATGGGCAAGCCCCTCAGATTTGAACTGATGCACCCCCACAATTGTGGCCCTTCACTCAAATAAATTTGGGTTGTAAATTATATTTTCAAAAAATTTAAATTGTTTTGGTTAAAATTTAATATGTTTTTGTATGTTTTAGATTGTTTTGATGGGTTGATATTAAAAATAATTTTTAAAAAATAAAAAAACATTATTAGCATATATTTCAATATAAAAAATTATTTAAAAAACAATTATAACCACACATCCAAAAAAATATACGAGAATGCATGAGATCATGGATCAGATGCACCCCCACAATTGTGGTCCAATGAACCAAAAACTAGTACTTTTTTCTCTGGGAGTTACTGTAAGGTATGGAGGTCAAGCCAAGAAAACATACATGTTACCAGAGATTCTCATCAGAACTCAGATCCCAAGAGAGGGCTTATAGGTTTTACTGTCCTAACAGAAACGGTAGTGGTCATACATCCAATAAAGATAAATTGCTTGGCTAGATGTCCTGATGGTCTACAGCGTCATATTTCTTTCTTTTTCAGCTAATTTTTCTAGTAGAACATGTTAGACAATTTAGATCTACAGCAGTATTTTTTTCACTAGCCACACTTCCTTGACACTGTAGCAATTTCCCAATAATTTTTTGCAAGCTTCTAGGTCAGTATAATATGCTGTTGATCAAGCCATCATCCCCTTGCATAGATGGGGCTCAGCGGCTATTCTCCGTCGAGCTAGACTAGTACTAGTTGATAGTCAAGCTTTAACTATGTATGGTACTCAAGGATATGAAGAACTATAAATCTTCACCGCATCGCACCACAAATTAAAGTTTCAAGAAAAGAAGATGGGAAAATCAATTTGCGTTAATTAGAATATATTATAATCCTCTCAAAACATTACATCAGCTTGATTTGAGCTCGTAACTCATCTTTAGGAATCACTGATTTGATTCTTTTGTAGCACATTTAGGCTTATATTTATAGCTAACTAATCCTTCACTATATAAACCTTCACAATTACGACGGAAATTACAAACAAGTTTTAACTTTGTAATATAATAATTGATTTTTTTATTAATATAGGTGTCTGGGCTAATTTATAAATACCTTAACTAATTCTACAGACCATGAAATTAACGATTATATAAATTTCTAATAGTTTTGAGATTTATGGAACTCAAAGTAGTAATATCTAGTGAGCAAATTTAAAATCTGATCAGTTGAATTATACTCTTTAAAATTAGAATATAATAAATTTAGATATATAATAGATAGTGTATTGATGTGATTTAAATTTATATCATGTGACTTTATCATGATTTCCCAATAACGAATTGATTTTAATACATGTCATTCGTATTCCCATGGGAAAAAAAAAACTTTTAAACAAGTTAATTATCCAAGATATTGATACGATCTATGTATGAAAAAAGATGTAATATACGTAGAATCCATGAATTAAAAGTTAGAAATTATATTTTTTGAGTAAATCAAAATTTTAACTCAATTTTATAATTTTTAAGACTTTTAAAAGTTAAAAGAAAAATTAATTTAATTTACAAAAGTCATACCAAATAGAATCATAGTTTCCTGTGGTTATTCGTTATCTTGTGTTTTTTTTATTTGATTTTTAATAATTTGTAAGACTAATTTAATGTTTTTTAAGATAAATATAGGTGCAAAAAAAATATAAGCACGTAGGAACAATACATGAGATAAGGGTACTGTTAAAAAAAATTTCTTACTCAAAAGTTTAAATTATTACGTGATATCTCAATAATAATTTTATATTATTTTTTAATATATTTTTTCAAGTAAAAATTTTAAACTTAAAACTTATATAAGTTAACATTATCTTATATTTAATTTTTACTAATTAAAACAAAAATAGTAGGATTTAAACTTTATAACCACTTGATCAATAAAATTCTAATATTATATCAAAAAATATTTTTATTCAAAAACTTAAATTATTATATAAAATCTTAAAAATAATTTTATATTAAAAATAATTTTTATTCAAAAACTTAAATAATTAGATAAAATCTTTAAAATAATTTTATATTATTTTCCTGTACATGTATTAACCTTTTCCAACTCTGAGTTCACTGAATTTGTTATTGCCTTTCGGTTTCAAAGTGGAAAAAAGGAAGAGTAAAGTTTAAAGGCGTTGCATGCCTATTGTTCATTGAAGATAGAACTGGGCAGGCAGTGGGTACCCATAATAATAAGAATTATTCAGGGAAATGCAGCCATCAAAGACCCACCTCTCTAGCTTGTTTGGTGGAAAACTGTCTGCTACACAACCTTTTACACTCAGATTTACGGATGATATTTTTTCAAAATTAATATTTTAATATTTAACTTTTTAATATATTTTCTCAAATAAAATTTACGAATTTTACACAACTTCCCACTATTTTATATTTAATTTTTATTAAATAAAATAATAATAGTGAAGTTGGAACTCCATTTAATTAATGAAACTCCTACACTATAATTGTTAATCATTTATAGTGTAATAGTTAATCATTATTAGGCCTAATTAATATTTGTTGTGATTGGTTTAATTGGTTTAGCCTGGACAAAATCAAGATTTTTCTCAACTAACCTCCAACCATGCATCACCATGGACTAGCTCCAAATCTATATCGAAGGTTAAGTTTGCTTAATATTTCAGGATAGAAAAAAATAGATAAAAAAGAATAAACATATTTTGGTTAAAAGAATAAGATAAGAATATAAAATAAATATATTTTTAAACTAGTTTTAGAGTGAATTTATAGCATTTCAAAATAGAAAAGCAAGAAAAGATGTTTTCTTTATCTTTATTAATTGTTTTTGTTTTTATTTTTATTTTTAATCTCAAAACAAGAATCGAGGTCTGTACTATAGGAAATCACTTTCCATCTCAAGGGAGGTTATGCCCACACTAGACTCCCATGCAAGCTATATATATATAATTAATGAGTTCATGACAACACCTAGCAATCTAACTTAATTTGTGCTGGAAGATGAACGAATTTAGAAATCAAAATGGCCTGTAGGCTTGGCTTCTTGTATGCCTCGATCCTGGGAAGATCATGGATGCTATGATAGGTTTCTTGCAATAAAGAGATGTGTATGGCCAATCCATCTGTCATCTTGTTGCATCGATCGTGACATTAATTATGCTGACCACAAATGATAAGGATTTCTTGTTTTATTCCCAAATTAATTAGCTGAAGGATACGTATATATAATGTTATTAATTATGGGAAAACAGAAAACAAGTAGAGAAAATTTAGAGAAAAAAAATACAAGAGGGATAAATATCCCTAATTAAAATTTTTAAATTCAAAACATATATGTATAATTAATTTATACCACTCTCATATCATTAACAATAAGCTTAGCTAGCTTGGGTGATCACATGAATTGAAAAAATTAACTTTCTCGTGGATATTAAAGACTCGTATGATAAATAGGTTTATTTTTTGCATTATCATTTCTAGTTTGAGTTTAATCATAAAAGTATGGTATAGATTGTATGAAAATCAAATTATAAGATAATGTCTCGAGGTAAAATACAAAAACAATAAGAAAAAAATAATATGTTTCATTGTATTTTTTGTTTTAAAAATATAAACATTCATTTTAATTAAAATATCTTAAAAATACATTAATTATCTTTATTTCTTCAACTATATATATATATATATCCCTTACATTCTTGTACATTAACCACAACCAACCTAAAAAAGTTTTTTATCCATGTTAAGTATATGCAAGTACTGATCATGTTACAATCATAATTAGAACGTGATGACAAAGGGTTTGAGATCTGCACAGCAGGTCTCAAGTTCGAGTCAGGGCGTGCACCTCTTGTAAGAGTCTGGGATAGCCGGGGTTTTACTCTCCCACCTGGGCCCACAAAGTGCGCTTTCCGGAGATGAGGTTTCCTCGAATAAAAAAAAAAGTAATTAGAAAACAATTAATAGTAGACAATTGTAAATTATCATGATTAACAAGGTATCATTCTAGAAGATTAACATATTTAATGTTGCTAATCAAACGATTACTATCTATAAGAGCCAAATAATTAATAGTATCAAACATATATTAGGTAAGAGTACTTCAGTTGTCGGCCATAACACATTACTCCTGTTAATGAAGAGACTTGGAATCAAAATGATTGAGATTTACATTGTTAAAAAAAATAAAAATTCAACAAGGGCACCTGCTTATGTCTTTATTTAATCATGTCGGCGACCATAATTAGCAAGTAAATTATTAAGGAGCCACTCATGTGGCCACATAACCTCCATAAGTGACCTAATTTTACAAGGACAGTACATAGAGCTAGAGGGGCACCCTCTCTACCCTAAAACCCCTAATTAAAGCTCAAACCTCTAACCTTTCGATCTATCCAACTCTGTGGACGAAGCACCAAAAAATCGAAGGGATAGAGTAAAAATAGAAATTAAATGGTTGACAAAACAAGAATTAATCCGTGTGATCAGACCCACGATCTCAAACCTTGGGATCTTCGTGTAATGTCAAAGATCAATTATTTTTATCGAAGAAGAAACATTACAAGTCAACTATTAGGAGAATCTGGTGCTGTTTCTCAACAACAAGAACAAACCACCCATGCAATACCATGAACTATATGGACATTATCGAGGCTACAATCTTGGGGTTGTGCGTGTGTTTTTCCCAGAGAATGATTTGTTGCTTAAGAAGAAGGCAGCTAGATGAATTAAATCATGTCCACCTACAAGTAATGCCTTGGAGTTTTACAACTCATTCTCATCATGCATATGGATCATGGCATCTTGTTGTCCAAACTAAAGAAAAACAAAAAGGAAAAGAGAAATCCCATAATCCCAAATTTGGTTATTGTTAGCTTACCACTTGCTTACCCTAATATTTGTAGGTTGAACTTTTTATATAAAAAAATTTTAAACAAAGTCATTTTAATTGACTTTAATTAACTTTTCGTAACCCACATGAGTAATAATTAAGTTGATCCGAGCTTAATGATTATGTTTATACTTTCAAGAATTTTAACTTGTCAGGCAGTGATTTGTCGAAATTCATTTTTTTTTATAATGTCAATCCTTTAAAAAATCAAATCACTGAATTTTATAGGAAAAAACAACAAAAATAATGTTAATCACCGTATAATTAAGAGAATTGTAAGCATACATCACCAAATGGGTTGACAATGTTAACTAGCAAATTAATAACATAAAAAAAAAGAAGGTAGAAAAACCATTATATATAATCAATTTCTGGACGGCAAGGCCTTTAGATTTTGCATATGGAGCTAATTATTGCAAGCCCCACTCAATTAAGCAATCAAACCTGGCTTGTGCATACCACGCATGAACACGTTTGTCTCTCATTGAGTATGACCTTATGTACTTGCCAAAGCACAGAAATTTGTAAAAGAAAAGGTGGGTGTAGAATTATAAACATTGTATTATTACTTGTCTTAATATACAAGGCAAACCTAAGCAACTTAACCTCAATCATAATCATTAATCTTTTCTCATTTTAAAATATATAATATCAACATATCAAAAAATTTTGTTTAGAATAAACCCAAAAAAAAATAGAATATGAGGAGTTTAATTCTGATCTTCATTAATTTTTTAAATTTAAATTGTGAAATTAGTATTTAATAAAATTAATTCCTTAAATACATCAAACTGATATTATATATTAATACGAAAGTTGTCATAAAATACATTTACTCCAATATTCATGTTAAACAACAAAACCAAAACAAAAAAACATACTTAAGTTTGCCCAATGCATGTCATGTCAAGCTTTAAACAAAGTAATAATAAATCAACCTCTCTTGTACATTAAAACAATGACCAAACTAATTTCCAGGGTACAATGATGTGGTCGGTCGATTGATCTCCAAAGTAGCAAGAGTTAAGAAAGAACATTAATCATGCTGAAGGTTGATCACCAAGCCATGAAGTAAATTGTTTGGTCACGGGGAAACAAGCATGAGTTTTGCCTTTTGACTTATTAGGGTTTTGTACTGCTCTAACGAGACATAAACCTATAAAAAGTCGACTTAATTATTAGCACCAACTTAACCTGTGATTTTGCTCTTACAATTACCCTATAAAGTGTTTCTTTAATTAATTAGCTAGCTAGGTACACCTTTTTAGCATGATCATTCAATATTCACTCTTTTACTAAATTTATTAAACCCGACAAAAGCTCAAATCGTGAGTGAAATGAATTAACCTGGTCGACATGACATGCATAAATTTATTTTAATTTTTTAAAATAATATTATTTAAAAAAATAAACTGAATTTTAATTAAATTATAGATTGATTAATCTATTAGATTAAGTATTTGTTTTTTTTAACTTGGTTGAATTAGGTTTAATAACAATGATTCTTACCACGATAATTGGCATAAAATGCATCAGCACCTTCAGTTAAATATTAAAATCAATTTAATATTCCAACAGAATCATTTCCATTGGACGGGGTCCCACATGGGATCCACACACCCAACTACAAAAAAAGTAATCACATAGGTGAATAATTAATTATGAGAAGTTGATAAAATTATATGAACTAACTATTTGATTTCCTCTTTTTTTCTTTCCTAATGATAGCAATTCACTTTTATTAGAGTTGAAAGGATTAAAAGACGACTCAAATCCAATTACAAGCTCACTGGTATTGGATTTTTTTCATACATAATTTTTAATTTTTCCCAATATTAAAAAAAAGGAGAGATTTGGAATTAATCAAACTCTTTGTTGATCGGACAATAGGTAACAATAATTCAATGAAAGAACAAAACAACCTTATCAAACTCTTCAGCTTCTTGATTGCCATTAATAGGCAACAATAATTCTTTGTTGATCGGACAATCTAGCTACCATGAGAACAAAACAACCTAGACAACTTGTAATAAATCAATGATTGAACAAAATTTCTATTTTTATTATTTATCATGCTTGTAAGCATTTTTATTTATCATGAAAAATTTTCTTTTACTTTGACCTAAAATGCCTTATATATGATGTCAATACTTCAAAAGAATATCAAATGCTCAAAAACTTCATAGATAGAAAATATAAAATTTTCAAGTATTTATGGGTGAGAAACCAAAAGGATGGGCAAGAAAGAATATCCCAATTGAGGAGGGAGAAAAGAATGGTTTATATTAGCTAAATTGCTAGGTAATTTTAAGTTTTTTTTAAAATATTACAAAATTATTCGTTCTTTATTAACGTGTTTTAAAGAAAAAAAATAATCATGTAAAAATTAATCTGATATGATCTTATTAACTTGATAAGTCCAAAAATAACCTATACAACATGAAAGAAAACATGATTTGATTAAAAAAATTAAGAAGACATCTTTTTTTAAAATAAAATTTGAGACGACAACATATTAGATAAATTTGGATTAACTTAGGTTAACATGTAAAATTCACAACTTATATCATGAGACTGTGATAACCTTATACAAAGCAAATAAAAAAACATATTGAAACTTAATTCTCAATCAACCCAATGTTGAAAAATTAAATTGAAAAGAACAAAAAAAAATACCTGAGTCAACTTGAGTTAACCTGTCAAACTTGGATCATGAGACCGAGATGATCCCATAGAAAGCAAATTAAAACAAATTATGAAGCTCATTTCTCAATCAATCTAGTGTTGAATGATAAAATTGAAAAAAAATAAATGAAAAAATGAAAAAAATTAAAAGACTTAAACTTCATAATTTATTTCAATTTTTTTTATAAGATTATCACAATCTTATGATCCGAGTCGCGGATTTTACTGGTTAACCTAGTTGAGTCATGTTGTTTTCGGTCCTTTTTTGTAATTGATATTTTTTAAAAAAATTTATCCTTTTATATTTAGTTTAATTCAGAATTAAATTTAATGATTTATTTTCTATAAAATTAACTCAATCTCATGATTTGAGTTAACTCGAAATATCATAACCTTTAAAAAAAAAAGATCTATAACCACTCCATCATGGTGATTCATTTTATCACAGTAGAGTCCAAGAAGAAATTCATACACATTATTGATATTATTGGATCCTATAAGAAATGTCTCTCTATTCATTTGAATTCAACAAATGTAAGTGACTTGTGTATACCATGCGTAAACAACGTTTGTCTCTCATTGAGTATGACCTTGTGTACTTGCTACGCACACAAAGTTGTCAAAGAAAAGGTTGGTGTAGAATTAGCCGGAACATTCTAGTATTAGTGTTTTCTTGTCTTAATATTAGGGCAAACATAATCATTAATCTTTTTTTTCACTTTAAAAGTATATAATATTAATATATTTTCAAATAAAAAATACTTTTAAAAATATTCTATATTATAATACCAGTGACATACGAGGAGGTTTATTTTCTTGATTAATCTTTTAAATTAAGATTTTAAAATTAGTATTTAGTAAAATTTATTTTAAAAATATGTCACACTAATATAAAGAATACATTCTTATAAATGTTCAAATAAATCTAATCTTGATTAATGTGAAAGTTGTTCTAAGATATCTCTAATCAAGTCATGTCAAAAAAAAAAAAAAAAAACTTTGGCCCAACTTAAATGAAAATAACAATAAATTAACGTCTTCTGTGCATTAAAACAATGAGCAAACAAATTTCCAGATACAATGATGTGGAAACAAGCATGAAAAAGAACAATCATGCTGAAGGTTTATCAGCAAACATTGAAGTAAATTAATGTTTGATCATTTGGAAACAAGCATTGCTTTTGCTTTTTAACTTTTTAGGGTTTTGTGTTGCTCTAATGAAGACATAAACCTATAAAAGTCGACTTTATTAGTACCAACTTAGCCTGTAATTGCTCTTACATTGAACCTAGCTATAAAGTGTTTGTTTTATTTAGCTGCTGGGAAGCCTTTTTTAGCATGATCATTCACGTCCTTTTTTTTTTTTTTGTGTTTTTACTAGAGTTGTTAAACCTGGTAAAAGGTTTGAGTCACAAGCTTAATGCCAGGTTTCAGTCACAAGAGTAATTTAAATTAATTAAAATAATATTGTTTTATTTTAAAATAAAAAATAAAGTTCAAATGATAATGTTTTGAAAAAAATCTAAAAAATTAAATCGGATTTTAATTGATTATAAGTTAACTCGTTGAGGTGACTGGGTTATACCAAGTCTATTTCTTTCTTGAATTTGTTTTTTAACTCTGGTTTAATAAAAATAATTCTTACCGCGATGATTACTTGTATGATACTGCAATTGAAGTTACCATATTTAATAAAAATAATTTTTATCGCGATGATTACTTGTATGATACTGCAATTGAAGTTGCCATATGTATCAGCACCTTTGGTTGAATTATTAATGGAAAATACCTCACATTAAAATCATTTCAGCATTGTACAAGATAAAGTAGTTAACTCTCTCTTGAAACATACATATTTCAATATAATTATTATTTTTATTTTTTATATATTAGATGAAAACTACAATAAGAGTTGAAAATTAAAAACTACAATTGTATTGTATTTAGCATCCTTAATATATATTACAAAGAGGAAGCTATATATAGGAATGCATACAAGGATCAAGCAATATAATATGAGATGCACAATCTATGCTTCTATAATCAAGAGTGTGTTTTGCTATCCTAAAGTTAAGTCATGATCAGTGATATCATTTAATAAAGCTTGATTATGTGATGGCATTTCACAAGAATAGAGGACCATTAGTGATGCCAATCTCGGAACATGGAGTTGAAAGCGCGAGTGAGATAGCGACTTAGTTAATAGATCAACAAGTTGATCTTTAGCAGAGACATAACCTTTTTTTTTTTTTTTGAAACCCATAAAAAGCAGAAGGTCACCTCATCATATACCTTTATTAATTGTAATCTTGCGACCGCAAAAACAGAGCATCTCATTACCTTATGAAAAATTATTACGAGGAAGTTACAATATTTCAAAAGCAAAATGTTTTAAACTTACATCGAAACAATTTTTATTTTTAAAATGCAAGGTCAAGATTTTAAAAATCATTTTGGGTAAAGATTCCTTCATTAAAACAGAGAGAGAGAGAGAGAGAGAGAGAGAGAGAGAGAGAGAGAGAGAGAGAGAGAGAGAGAGAGAGAGAGAGAGAGAGAATGTTAACTCAAAATCATTATTTGTTTGAGTCACTAACAAAACACACTTAAAGGTAATGACGAATACAATAGGGTAATGTTATATTTTAGAAGAAAATTTGATCTCTTCAGGGTAACGTTAAAAGGAAGGAAGGAACACTTCCACAATAAGACAATGAAACATTTTTGTTTACAAAACACAGTTTGATCCTTTCAAGATAACTAGTAATAATAAATGTTTGGTAGAGAGAAAGGGGAGTAATGAATGATTCTCTCAAAATGATCAACATGACAAAAAATTTCTGATAAGTAAATAGGTTGTCATGGGCATTAGGAAGACCGAGCTAGGTAAAATTGCAAACATTCTAGAAAAAACTTATATAAACCAACTCGAGTGGGCTAAAGGCCAAGAAATCATAAATAAATAAAAAAAACCTTGCCATACAAGCAACAAGGAGTTGAAGAGAAGGGGGGGTAGTATTTCAATCTAGATAAAGATACATGCATGTCATCTAACTCAAAATCATTGAACAGTGTGTTTTTGCATATTATTCATAAGAAAATTCTCAATGGGATCCATAAAAAAAGGAAGGCCACCTCAAAATGGCCAGCATTGAAAATACTTCGAAAATTTTTCGCTTTATAAAAATCTTTGAATTTTTCATAATTAGACAGTCATCCATTACAATGAGACCAATGTTGAAAAACTTTTAAGTTTTTCACGAATGTCTTGATCGCTTATGAGAACTAGACCAACTGAAAAATCTTTGTATTTATTACAATTGGATGGGTCACCCATTATAATTAATGAGACCAATGTTGAAAAACTTTCAAGTTTTTTCATGAACGGGTAGGTCACGCATGAAAATTAGACCAACTAAATATTTTTCGTATCTTTCACAATTGGGTATGTCGCCCATTAATGAGACCAATGTTGAAAAACTTCTGAGTTTTTTTTTTCACAAATGGGTACGTCACTCATGAGAATTAGACCAACCGAGAAATCTTCATATTTTTTCGCCTAAATAAGCCATCCGGAAAATCTTTGTATTTTTCAATTGCGTAGGTAATTCATTACAATAAGACTAATGTTAAAAAACTTTCAAGTTCTTCACTAACAGGCAAGTTGCTCATGAGAATTAGACCACTTTTGAAAAACCTTTGAATTTTTCACACCAAACGAGCAAGTCATCTGGAACAATTGGATCATTTCTGAGAAATTCTTGTATAAATATTTCACCAATAGGCAAGTTATCTGGAATAATTAGACCATTTCTGAAAATTTTTAGACTTTCCACTAACGGGCAAGTTGCCTAGAACGATTAGACTATTTCTAAAAAAATTTAGAATTTTTATTAACAAGATAGGTTGCCTTTTAAATGACTAACTTCTAGATTTCCCTATCTCAAAGAAGATTATCTATCAATTTACTACTTTCAAAGTATTCAAATTTATGAAAGAAGTAAAAGTTATTTTCAATGATGTCTCAAGTGAATCCACAAGTCACTTCTTTCTCTTGAACGTTTGTGGTAGCGCAATTGGCAACCACATTAGCAGGACGATACTTAGACATCATTTGGCTATATGGCCAGTTTGGTCACAAAGTTGACAAGCTGGTGTTGGTGATTACTGCGCTGTTGGGATTTTTTGTTAGGAGTTCTGTAGTTGTTGGTTTTCTAAGAAGAATTATCTTTGTAATAAGAGTAATTAGTCGTGGCAACCAAGGTGGAGGATATTTCCAAATGCTTGAGATAGGTTAATTTCATAAAATTTATTGTTAATTTTGATTTAAAAAATTAAAATCTAGTACCACTCTCTTGCTTATGAGTCCATAATTTCTTAGAAAATATCGTAGTGAAATTAATTACCAAAAAAAAATAATCATACTGAAATTTCTTATATATAATCTAGTTTTATTATTGTTAAGTTCATAATTAACTATTATTATTATCATCATTAAGAATTATCATGCGATCCTAACTAATGAGGTAGAATCACCCTCTAATTATTGATCCTATTCTAAATATTTCACCTTCGCATTGACAGGATATGAGAGAATTTGTTCTTGATCACATATATTTACCTGTTCAGATTTTCAGAATCCAATCAATTATTATTAACAAACATGCATGCATAAACATGGGAGTCCTATGCTCTTTATGAGCCATTATTGCTTCCATTTTTGTCGGCCTCCGACTATTGACTCCTCCGTCTCAGGACGGTCATCGCCCACATCCTCCCATAAATTGCTCAGTAAACTGTCACCACCTTTCATAAATTACTTAAAATATTCTACATAAATCTCTCTCTTTTTTAAAAAAAAGAAAAAGAAAAAGGAGAAATAACGAGGGTAGTTCTTTCTCAATTACAAAAACCTTAATTACCTCGATAATATTTCTTTGAACATAGTTTTTTTTTCTTTTTTGCAAAATCTGAAATCTTAATGCCGGGAAATGCTGGGAAAAAGATTGTTTACATTCTTAAGAAGAAGGGTCAATGAGAAAAACTAGACTGGTCATGGTATATACAAAGACAAAGAATGTTCAACGAACGGGTCTCTATCATACAAAATTGAAACACCTCCTACCATATATATAAAAAAAAAAAAACAAAGAAATATGTCGTTTAATCAGTTAGTTAATTAATTAATTAATTTTTTGAAACTCAAATTGCCAAAAAGAATGAGATATTCCACTCTAAATTACCAAGTCAAATGCTTGAGGCTTTGAACAGAAAGTGGGGATTAAGATAACTACCTATATAATATAGTAGTAATACATATATAATATAAATATATTTTTTGGATTAAGTTTGGATTGATTTTTAAGTGGGTCAAAGTTTGATAATATTTAAACCTTATTTATTATTTCATTAAATAAGATAACTTAAAAAAAATTCATTCAAATTAATATTCATCATATTCAAGTTAAATTATCATGAAATTAAGAAAGGATAGATTGCTTTTCATATAATTATAATGATAGTCGTAAGTTTGACTTTATATCATTTGTAAATTAGGCAAAACAATCCAACTACTGTTAATAGTTAATAAAAATCCATTTGCTGTATATGTCAAAACTTTATAAGTTATAAAATATTAATCACGTGGCACATATTTTTTATAATTTTTGATATAAAGATGTCAAAAATAATTTTTTTAAAATAAATATTTTAATTTATTTTTAAATAAAAAATATTTTAAAAATTAATCATCACTACGATATTAAATACTACTTGTATTTAATTAAAAAAATTAATTTTTTAATCAAAGAATAAAGCAAATAAACTAGATGCGGAATGCAGCATGACACCCTCTCATAAAAATCTTGAAATCAACTTTGAGGGGCGTAGCTTAACAGATCAAGCCTAATATTTACTTTCTAGAAGTCACTAATTCGAGTCTTACAAACTTCAGGGTTATTAAAGATTTAAAAAAAAAACCCCTTAAAATCACGAATTTGAAGGGAAAATAGAAAGAGAAGAACTAGTAAATCATTCAATTCATTTACTTTATATTTTTCTATAAAAAAAAATTCATCTTAGATAGACTTGTACTTCATATGATTAATATTTTTCTTCTTAGCTAACAAGTGGATTTTTATTAACAATTAAGGTTAATAAAATTGTTTGATTGAATTGCCTAATAAATGTAACAAATGTATAGCGGAATGCATAAAATTATCCACACAAAGTTTAATTTATGGATTTGATAAAAAAAAAATAAAATATCAAAATGGAATTTTCCTAAAAAGATTGGTCATGCACTTTTGCAATATAGTCGGTTTTTATTATATTTCCATGGAGTTATAAATTATCTATAAACTATGATATACCCTCTATATCATATTTTATACATATGAAAATTAAGCAACAACAATTTAGGTTGAATTATTAGAAATGATTTTTAGATTAAAAAAAAAGGAGCAAAGTTGTATTAGGTTAATGTAAAATAAAAAAAATACCAAAAAATTCAATTTTGGTATCAATGAGTTCTACTTAATAAAAGAAGTTTGATGATAGTTGTTTTGAACTTTAATATTACCTAAAAAAACAGATTAAAATCAAGAAAGATAATATTTATCCGGTTTGATTTTATGTTTTTATAATGTTGTTTTGGTTTTTAAGCATGGTGAATTGGTTCTTGAATGTTATGAGGGTGTTATTTAGATTAAAATATGTTTAAAATGGGTTTTTAGAATAAAAAATACTTATCTTGATTTTTCAGTTATTACAATAATGAGTGGAATTTGAACAAACAAACAACATATTGTTTATCTTTCCAAATTCTATTGTTTATTATGTTTATTTTGATTTACTTTTTAAGGTTATTTTAATTTTAAAATTGTAATTTTACCAGGTTAACCTCAATCAATCTAAATTAATTTAATATATTATTATCAATATTTTTTTAAAATGTCATATTAATTTTTCTTCAATTCACCTTTCATTTTTTATGTTTTTATTGTATATTTAGATTAAAAGAATAATTTATTAAAACAAATAAAGCCTATTACTTGATTAAAAGGTTTGCGTCTAAAAATTAATATATTATTGCGTCTAAAAATTTATTTGAATCTATATGTGCTTGATTTATTTTTTCTGTCTTCTACTTTTTTTTTTATATTATTTTTATATTCAAGAAAAAGTTTAATTCGGCCCGCCAATAACACGGATAGCAACCTACTCTTATCTGTATCTTTTTATTTTAACTATTTGTTTTTTTAATTTTAAAACAGTAATTAAAATGAGACATGTAGCTAGAAGAACCGGGGAGAGAGAGAGAGAGAGAGAGGGAGAGAGAGAGTTAGAGAGCAACTCTCGTTTCTCGGGCCATCAGTTCACGAATACCAAGGAAATATTTCTTTCCTGTTTTACCCATCGATGATTTTTTTTTAATTTATAATTTATTTGTGCACATTGTTTTTTCTCTTAATTATTTTTATTTTTATTTTATTTTCTCCTTCTGTTGTACTGTCGTTGTAGTTTCCTTGCTTTCTTCACATATATGAGAAAGACTAAAACGTTTACAAATTTTAATGGATTCTTTGACCTTTGCCCTCTTCATTTTCAGAAAAATCTCTTAAACAAAACAAAACAAACCCATGTAAGCATTTCCTTTTATTTTTATTTTTTTTGAAAATTTTGTTAAAAAAAAATTGGAACTTTTTTGTTTGTTTAATGGTAATACGCAACTCATAATTCTGTTTTATTTCTACTAATGCAATCACATGATCTTCTACTTCATGTTGATGGGTTTTTATTTTTGTGTGGTGAGATTATGTTTTGAATGCTAAAGTTTGGTTCTTTTGAGTGAAAGACGAATTTTTTTTGAAGTTTCAATTTTGATAGTTTTGTTATTTTAAGTATCGAGCTTCTTTTTTATTTAATTTATTGAGAGGACCAGGTTCGATGGGTTTGGATTGGAATCCATGTTTGATCTCTTAGTTTTTATTTTATTGTTAATGTTGTCATTGCTGTTTGATTTATTAAGTTTTTTGTATGGAAACTAGAGGCTGATCTTGGTTTTTGTGTTTCTGATTTGTTTTTATTTTTCTAGCTATTTTGGGATTGCTTGTGTTGAGGGATAGAGTTTTTAGCATAGCTTAAAAAAGGTTCCTTGAGAAGGGGTTTCATGGGTTGAACTCAAAGAATAATGGGAAGTTTGAGTGAAGAAGAACACCGATTTTTTGATGCCTATGAAAACATTGCATCAATTTCTGATGCAAAGTCTGATAGCTTTGAGATATTTGATTCTCATTCTAGTTTTGACAACTCTGTTTCGATTAGTCTTCACCATGAACTATGGATTAAGAGCCTTGGAAGTGTTCAGGAGCAGCGGAGTAAGTTCTTTGATTGGATGGGAATTGGTTTAAATGAAAATGGGAATAGGAATCTAGAAGCATTTAATCCAGAAGGAGAGAGTGATAGGATTACAGAAAGCAGTGGGGCTGTACTGAGAAAATCATGTTTCGAAGATGAATTTTGCTCTACTCGGTCCATGATGTCATGTTGGTCTAATGGTGAATCTAGTTTGTCAGCGGAGTTGGGTTTGATGGGGAATTTTGTTTGCAGAGAAGGGGATTCAGGCGGGGGAATGGTGTGCAAAGTAGATGAATTGGGGCAAGATGTGAAAGCAAATGAAGGTTGTGAAGTGGACTCAGAACAGTCAGTAGCAGCAGAGGAATCTGAGAACATTTCTGAGTCATCTCCCTCATTTCAGAAACCTATGCAGAATGAAGTTGGGGAACCAAATACTTTGGTGGATACTCCAAGAAGGCTTAAGAAGGGGTGGTTGAGTAGAATACGTTCCATTTCATGCATTGTGTATAGCCTACGGGAAGCTGACAAATTGAGACACGATGATGATGATGATGATGATGCACTTCTGCGGTACAGGGTACAAAGAGTTAAGGTTCACCGATATGGGAAGCGAATAAAGGAACTCTCGGCTCTTTATAAAGGACATGATATCCAGGCCCATGAGGGTTCAATTTTGACCATGAAATTTAGTCCTGATGGGCAGTACCTTGCAAGTGCTGGCGAGGATGGGGTTGTGCGTGTCTGGCAGGTCCTGGAGAGTGAGAGATCAAATGAACTTGACATTCCAGAAATAGATCCATCCTGCATATACTTCACGGTGAACCAACTATCCGAGTTGAAACCCCTCTTGGTTGAAAAAGAAAGGACGGCTAAAATGAGGAGCATGAGGAAAACATCAGACTCTGCATGTGTCATTTTCCCTCCAAAAGTTTTCCGGATTTTGGAGAAACCATTGCACGAGTTCCATGGGCACAGGGAAGAGATCTTGGATCTCTCATGGTCCAAAAATAATGTAAGTTGCTTCATACTGGATGCATTTCTCTAACAAAGTGAAGAAAACAAAGCATAATATTTACAGAAATTCTTTTTTTTTTTAAGCAGCATTTACTATCAGCTTCAGTGGACAAAACTGTCTGTCTATGGCAAGTGGGACGTGACAGTTGCCTCAGAGTTTTCTTACACAGCAATTATGGTGTGCTTCTGGCTAATTTTAAGTTTCTCCCAGCATATGTTCTGTTAGTTTACCTGTTAGTCAAGTTGAATGACCTTTCTCTTTATTTTGGTTATTTATTTATTTATTCTGTATGTGATGCAGTAACCTGTGTTCAGTTTAACCCTGTGGATGATAATCACTTCATGAGTGGTTCAATTGATGGAAAAGTCCGCATATGGGCAGTTAATAGTTGCCAAGTTGTTGATTGGACTGATATAAAAGATATCGTTACGGCAGTGTGTTATCGTCCAGATGGGCAGGTTTGACAAATTTCCCTCAACTCTTTTCTCTTAAAGAATTGAGGATCTGGGGGTGTATTTTCCCATGTTAAGTGACCTCATGGAAAAACTTCTCTTCATGTAGGGAGGGATCGTTGGCTCTCTGACAGGAAACTGTCGCTTTTATAACATGTCAGGTATGCATATTCAGATAGTTAGCACCTACTGCATTCTTTAGGTGTTAGGACATAAGTAAGTCAAAATGCTGTTACTTTTCATTTGTAGAAGTAGTTCTTTTGACAGTCTGTTATATCCTGGTTGAATTACATGTCATAGGGGCAGTCCGTCATGTAGGGAGGGATCGTTTTATGGATTTTATGCGTGAATTTACTGGTTTAAATGGGTTGTATCTCTGAAAAGGTTCATAATAATTTAGGTTCCATGGTAATAAAGATCTAGTTTTGCCTCAGATTAACCTTGAGTTTTATGCATTTAAAGAAGAAATGCATATTCACTAAATGAGCTATAGTTTCACCAGGTTCAGACAGTTACTTGCAACTTGATGCTCAGATCTGCTTACCTGGTAAAAAGAAGTCACCTTGCAAAAGAATAACTGGCTTTCAGGTATTTGCCTCCTGCCTTCCAATGTTGCTTTTGCTGCCTTTTCTCAGTTCATGTTGTTTACTATTTTACTTCATTATATGCCTTTAACTCCAGTTTTCCCCACAAGACTCAACCAAAGTAATGGTGAGTTGTGCTGATTCACAAGTCAGAATTCTTCAAGGACTTGATGTGATAGGCAAATATAAAAGTACGTATCTTTAGCTTCCATTTTGTTATCTTTTTCTCAATGTCATCTATTAATGTTGTTTCAGACAAGTCAGAAGTTTTTGTGTTAAACATTAATTGCTTGTAGATTTCATATCGTGAAACCCAAATGGGTGTGCTGCCTGTAATTTTATGAAATGTGTGAAATATAAGACTGTTTTATTATCTTAGTTATCTAAACTGATTAATTTTTAATCCTGATTTTCTTAAATTTCTCCTTGCTCTTTAGGCAATACAGCAAACCAGATATCTGCATCTTTTACTTTGGATGGAAAGCATATTATCTCGGCTTGTGAGGATTCCAATGTACATTTGTGGAATTACATTGATCAGGAACAACATGCTACTCCTCAATCAAAAAACTCCAGGTCTTATGAGCATTTCTCTGCCAATGCATCTGTTGCTATACCTTGGTGTGGATTGAAATGTGGGAGCTTAGATAATGGATGGGGTTTTCGTGTCTCTGACAATAATTCACAGGAAGTTCTACCTCTTTCTTCTCCGGCTCATTTTTCTCTGAGTCAAGAATATTTCTCAGAATCCTTTCCCAAGGGTTGCGCTACTTGGCCAGAGGAAAAGCTTTCTTCAAGCCCATTATCTACATCATCAGCAATGCACAAATCCCAATACAAGTTTCTGAAAACTTCATGCCAGAGCACAGACAGTTCTCACGCTTGGGGTCTAGTCATTGTGACTGCAGGGTGGGATGGAAGAATAAAATCATTCCACAATTATGGGTTACCAGTTTCTGATTAACCTATGGTGGTATTGCAGTGCTTCCAAGAATCAAGATTGATCCTATCTGTTGGGATTTTTAGTGCTCCCTTTGATGGATTACCTGCCGCAAAATCTGATTTTGCATAGCTGACCAATTAGCATTGAGTTTGACATCATAAAAAGTCGCCAGCTTCATCAACTTTTGCTGAGAATATGCAGTGTAGATGAATGTTTGAGACTTCGGGATGGGCCCTTCTTGTTTAACGGGTGTCCTGTAAAAGAAGCATGTATGACGAGTGGCAACAGTTCTTTGGTTGTGATGATTATGCAGCTTGGGAAGAGCTAGAGGCTGAGGTTATCCTATCTAGATTCCCAGCTTAATTATACAATTTGTTGATAATTTTTGCACGAGAAATTTGTCTGCTCAGCCCAGTAAAAGATGTGCAAGTCATGTGTTATGAGAGACCAATTTGAGATTCTCTCTCTTTATAATAGAGTTATAGAGGTGCTTGTGGGACCTATGTTTAACCTCTTTCTTTGGCTTGCTAAGATGGGAGGAGGGAATCCAGAGCTGGTGGTTGCAGTTTATTTGGGAGAAAAATGGTAGGGAACTCTGCCATTATAACTTGTTGGGCAATCTGAATGATTGAATTGTTTGTCTGCCATTTCATGCTTCATGGTAGGGTCGATTTCACCTGAGCTTGACGGTGGGGTTGTTTTAAGCTTCATCTTCAGTTGAATGATTTGTTTGATTAGCCGAGTGCTTCCGTATGCTGAGTCCCTGATTTGCTTGGTTGGGTCGATGTCACCTGAGCTTGATGGTGGGATTGTATTAAGCCTCATTTTCTGCTGAATGACTTGTTTGATTAGCCCAGTGCTTATGTATGCTGATTCCCCGATTTGCATGGTGATTGGATTTCCAGATGAAAGCTTCTAGCCTTTATTATTTCATGGATGCTGGCAGGCAGTTGACTAACTTTGACCATTGCTTGAGTGGTGATCATCCTCTCTTTTTTCCCCACTAACAGAATTTTGTATACTGTATCTCATAATTTTATTCTAACATCACATAGATTAGTTTTGAGGCTATTTATCTTCAGAAAATCTAGAAGAAATGCCCTCTGAGTTTAGCATATGCAATTGTGGTTATGTAAATGAACATATTCAGAGGTTAATTTCCTTGCAAACTGTTGGGGGAAGTGGCCTGGAAAATGAAAATTGATGAGCATTTGTGCTCGGCTTGTATGCCTGATAATTGTGTCTCTATCCGAGTACTATGGCTATCTCAGAGAGAGATTCATTACCAAATAATTTCCCATCTTTTCTCTCTCAATCTGTTCTGTAACACTGTAACAATCTAAGATTCTGTTTTTTTCCCCATCAGATGCTGATGGCACAATAAATTATTACCTGTTAGCCCATTTCAGTACTCGGCTAAAAAGTCAAAAGAACAGAGCAAATACACCAAAACTAGGGGTTTTTTCTCATCAGAATCTGATGGTACAATAAATTATGCATCAACAAGGAAAAACAGAAACATGGATTTAAATCTCGTTGCTCTGTTTTTGGTTAAGCCGTTATCTGTTCTGGTAGGCCAAGCTGGGGCAGGAAGGTGACGCCACTGCCAATTATTAACACTAAAATTTCATCCTCTTCAGACAAGAACTTCTCTTAAATCATTTCAAGGGAGCTACAGATTTATCATGGGAGGCTGGTGATGGGGATTTCAACTTCTAAACTTCGGCTTCAAGTTGATAAAATCATTATAAGAAAGAATAACGTAACTTCGTGCCTATTCTATTCTTCTTTAATGTGAAACATCCACATGGGTGGGTGCCATGTAATGGGTTAATGACCTTGGATTCCTCTTCGCATATGTTTCTGCATTTGATTAAAAAAAACTAAGATAAAACACCCATATATTGCACCGCGTTAACAAGCTTACCCTTAATCCAACATCTTTTATGGTAGATTAGTTAGTTTTCTACCTGCTGCTGCGGATAATGTTTTTATAGTATTATTAAATGTAGAGCCTGTTTGGAAATGCAATCCAACCTGTATTTTTTTTAAAAAAATTAATTTTTGTTTAAAATTTATATTTTTTAGTGTTTTTAGATCGTTTTGATGTGTTGATATTCAAAATAATTTTTAAAAAATAAAAAAATATCATCTTGATGTATTTTTAAATGAAAAACACTTTAAACCGTAATCGTTATCATAATCTCAAACAGACTGGTAATCTAGCATGGTATATTCTTTAAATTAAACTGAGTGAATGTTAAATTGGATTAAAAAAATAATATTAAAACAAGAATGTTTTAAATCAATTATAGTTAACCTATTCATCATAGTACTCAAATCATGTCTCCACCGAGTTTAATAATTAAAGACCGACATGCTTCTTTACATCACAATCCAATACCTTTTAGGGTAAATAAGACAGAAACAAAGGCATTAATTTGACGTGGTTTACAGAATTAAAGCACTAATGGGCCATACTATGCTCTTAATACCATGCAATTAGCACTTTATGATGATATCTGAGGTCCCTTAATTAGGAGACAAAAAATAATGACTTGGGTTTCAAGGGACAAAACCTAAGTAGCATCACATAAACTTTGAGCTTTAAACCTAAGTGGACATCCTTTTGATCTGGGAGATTAGTGGGGTTATTTTTGTATTAACTTGAGTAAAACTTTCCTGATAGATCCAATCACAGAAACCCGACAAAGAAACAGAGCATTTGTTGCCAATCCCTACTCTACGCACTACCTAGGGTTTTGCTTTGTACTTATGATTAACGAACCTGTTTACTCCTCTAAGTGAAGTACTTGTTAATTACACATGTTTCTGTTCTCTTTTGTACTCTTGTGTCTCCAACTCTTCGGCACTCAAGAGAAAAGAATCCTCTTTCTCTGCGATTATGTTTTTAAAAGCTTTCAATACATCTAATTAACTATCATTAACATAGTAATTAAACTCTATTATATATATATATATATATAAGTCATAATGATATGGTTTTTTTTAAATAAATAAATAAAGTAAACGGGTTTTAGGTAGGTCGCAAGTCAATTCTGATCAATTATTTTAATTTTTTTAAAATCAACTCATATTAAATCTTAAATTTTTCCGTCAGAATAATAATATTTAAAAATATTATTTTAAATTTTTTAGAGTCATTAGGCCTGATTTATCCAACTATGTATATTTATAGCTTAGTTGATGAATAAAAATTGAAATATCGGGGGTAAAATATTTCGAACTGGCTTTTGGATATTAAGATTAAGTTTTTAATAATTGAGAATTAATAAGTTATTGATTCATGTTCTAATTGATACATTCATAAGAGATCGATTTCATAATTTTTTTTTATGTGAAAGGAAAATTTAAGAATGTTGAATTCACTTTACAACCTATTTAAGAAAGTCTAATGTAGATAATATAAATATAATTAAGCAATTAACATGTTGGAATGGGCTGGACTATCCCAAACAAACCAATTTAAGGGCTCTGAAAAAAATTTAAACTAGCCCAAATATCAAGGTGTCAATGAAGCTTGTTTTCCTCTCCTACTCTCCTGCTCCTTAATGGGCTGGATTACTGGTTGGGCTCTTCAAGTTGGGGCTAGGCCCTCTTGGGTTATTTCCTGTAATTTTACTATTTTAGTTTGTAATTTGGGATGATCTTTTTACATCCTCTGTCGGTTAAGCAACTAATTATGAGTAATTAGTTTTGAAATTGTAGTATTGATTAGTTTTTTAAAGTATTTTTTTATGGAGAAATATATAAAAACAATATTTTTAATTTTTTTTAAAATTATTTTTAACATTAATACATTAAAACAATGAAAAAATATAAAAAAATAATTTCAAATAATTTTTTTTAAAAAAATATTGAAACACAGCTTCAACCATAAAACACAAATAATTTTTAAATTCCTTTAAGTATATTTTTAAAAAACCATAAACATCACGCTATCAACATAATTATTCTAAAATTTATTTAGAGGATAATGTTAGTATTCGTAGGAAATAATATATATATATATATATATAGTAGTTAAACCAAGTCTTACCCAATTTGAAGAGTTGATTAAAAAAATTAAATTTTAATCAAGATTTTATCGACCAGATTTTTAATGATCCAACCGAACTCGATTAAAACAATAACAAGGAAGAAAAACAAGATATATTATTTTAATAAAATGATCGATTTAATGATTCAAGAACCGGCTTGGTAACCTCATGATTTAGATTATTTTTTTTTGGATGAATACCCAAATAAGGTATGACTAGTACGCCAAGACCAATGTTAGAGATGAGTCTATCCTGACGAGATATTTTGTTCAATGGTAGACAAGTGGACTTCGCATCAAAAGACACAACCTGTTCCTATGTGTTCTGCCACGTCAGATGCAGCATGAATGTCCATCCTGGAACCAAACCTTTCAAACGGATAACTCCCAAAATCAACAATGAGCTGACACTTGACAGACAAACAACACAAAGAAAGAAACCTCTCCCACCTGTGATTGATTAAAAATGGCAACAGCAACTTTTTCCCTCCCTCTCTCTCAAAACAAATTACCTCTTTATCACTTCTCTTCTGCGCGCCGTCGGTTTCCCATTCCAGACCTTCACTCACCTCTCAAAATCTGCTGTTCTGGTAAGTTAGATCCTTCACATCCTCTTAACAGGTTCAGAGTTTGCAAATTTGTTGCTTATCAGGGATTTTTCTTTAATGGGGCGACTTCAAATGTGGTTAACATTCGCTGGTTTTGTGGCTCTTGTGAGTGGCAGGTAGTGGAGATGGTTCTAAATCAAGAGAAAGCTTGTTTCAGTTTAAGAAGGAGATTAATTATGTGGCTTGTGGCATTCTCGCTGCTTGGGCTGTGACTGCTGCTTCACCTGTAATTGCTGCTGGTCAGGTTGAAAGAGCCCATTTTAGAACTTCATTTTTACGATTAAACAAAGCATCTATAAATACAAATTGTATTTTAATTTTAGATATTTCGGACAAAACAATTCCTTTCAAGATTCGAAGCATTGCCTAAATATGCTTGCAATTGTCAAAGCTATTCAATTATGATCTAAAGGGAACTGTGTGAAATCTTGGAGAGACTGCTGGTGGAGAAGTGGGGGTGAGGGAGCTAAGAATTGAACCTTGAAGGAGATGTTTTGATGGCATGCTGCAAAAAAATCCTGGGTGTGTAGAAATAGCCTTAACATTTCTTGAGTGAAAGGAATGGCCACTCTTGTTAGTTGATGTGTTTGGTAAAGCATCTCGGGTCAAAGGGTATAGGATTTATTTCTTACTTTGAAGATTTATTAAATCACAATTGTTAGAAAGGAAGTGTGTCGGCTTGAGTTGAGAAAGAATTCATGTTGTCGAAAGAGGTGAATCATTGGCAAGAAATCTTTTCACTTATATGTTGGCAATAGAGATCTTGCTAGTCGGTGTCTTTGGTAAAGCAACTTGGGTCACAGGGTATAGGATTTATTTCTTAATTTACTCAGAAGATTTATTAAATCACAATTGTTAGAAAGGAAGTGTGTTAGCTTGAGTCGAGAAAGGATTCATGTTGTTGAAAGAGCGGGATCATTGGAAAGAAATTTTTTCAATTAATTGTTGGCAATAGAGATCTTGCTATTCTGCCTAAGAGGGTGCAGCAGTGTCGGACTCTTGCTTTGTATTATTTTTTTCAGAAATTGATGTTTAGCCACTTGTGGTACACTCCTGGACGATTAAAAAATGGTGACTGTTGGAATTGCAGAATTGTTAGATCACCTCTTCCTATCTTGTTGTATGTGTTGAATCGTGGATGACTTTGTTTTCCTTTGAACTTACTTATGCCATCCGGCATTTTGATCTTTTAATTTCTTAAAACTTTTTTACACAGCATGTTGTTGCCATATGAACAATAGCAATAATAGTAACAACACTAATAGAAGCTAATTTCAATGTTCTTAAATTTTACTAGACTCAATATGTTTGCCTTGCAGAGGCTACCCCCACTATCGACAGAAGCCAACCGATGTGAGAAGGCATTTGTCGGGAACACGATTGGTCAAGCAAATGGTGTTTATGACAAGCCTATTGATCTTCGCTTCTGTGATTATACAAATGACAAATCCAATCTAAAGGGGAAGTCTCTTGCAGCAGCACTCATGTCAGATGCGAAGTTCGATGGTGCTGATATGACAGAAGTGGTAATGTCTAAGGCCTATGCTGTTGGAGCTAGCTTCAGAGGTAACTTTCCATTCAGTCCTTGGCTATCCTCTATAGATCATCTTCACGTGGATGATGAGCACATTGATGCAAATTTTTCACTGTTGAAAAATGAAAATGTCTTTGCACGTTTATCTACCCAAATTCACATTTTTATACATGCATAAACAAAGAAAGGAGAGGGAAACAGAACTAAATGAGCAGCTCATGTCAGGCATAAGTCTTCTTTTCTTTCCTTCCCTTTTGCATTTGAAGGCGAATTTGTCCATGGAAATGATGAAGCAGCCTGCAAATGGTCTCTTTCTAGTAGTGGATATTGGTGGCTTGAAAGCCGTTGAAAACGACAAGTTTTTGTTTCTAACAAAAGCAGGTCTATACAGGTGGCCTAGCAAACTCTGAGAAACGTAGAAATATATGCAAATGTAAGGATCAATGATGCTAGGATGAGCAATGGCTTATTATGCCTTGAGGATTTGGCATTCAGGGCAATAAACTTGACGTTCAAGCTCTCATCGAATCACTTCATTCTCTTGTCTTAACTGCATGCCTTGTTGTGATTCTTCTAATCGAAGCCAAATATCAATTAACACTTAATTTTTTCTTATGGCCTACTGATCTCTTGGCATCAATCTATCCTTCATCAACAACTATAATATATTTTTCTTGACTATCTGAAAACCGAAGCAGGTCATTTATGCTCTTCGAAAATCAAACCAAAAATGTATCCCTGAAATACTTGTAGTTTCCTAGAATAGCTATATGAATTTCAGACTGATCAGAAAGCAGCAATCCTACATAGGATTTGTAGAGTAACTATGGTTCTTTCTGTACATTCTTGAAGTGGTTCCTCTTGTTTTATTTGAAAATGTGAAAGTGTAGCGGTCAAGGAACTCATAGGATAACAATGATTCCAATTATTTGCAGGAGTAGACTTCTCAAATGCTGTTTTAGACCGAGTTAACTTCGGAAAAGCTGATCTCAAAGGAGCTGTATTTAAGAACACTGTGCTATCAGGCTCCACATTTGATGAAGCTCAACTGGAAGATGCTATTTTCGAGGATACCATTATTGGCTACATTGATCTTCAGAAGATTTGCAGAAACACATCCATTGGTCCTGATGGAAGGGCTGAACTGGGCTGCCGATGACCTCAAGTTTATCTCATGATTAATATATGTTCCTACATTTTATAAATTCAGAATTATGTTGAGCGGTTCCAAATTGATATAGAGCAAGACAATCTTCATTCTCAGTGAATCTTGAACACAAGATTTTTATGAAAGCTTACTGAGACCCCCTTCTCTTTTTCTCCCTCCCATGTCATATTCTCCTAGTCCTTTTGCTTGGTGCATTCTTTGATACAACCCTCTCAACCCTCATCAACATATCCCAGAATTACCCAGAATTATTTACTCTATCAATCTCAAGTGATTCAAACAAAACTTAGAACCTCCGACTACGAGGAGGCCGACGTGAAGCTGCTATGGCTTTTCTAGTCAGAGAGGTAATTAAAACATAGTTATTACACATTGAAACTCGGAAAGCAAACAGGCGCATCTAGTGTAGTGGTATCATAGTACCCTCCCACGGTACTGACCGGGGTTCGATTCCCCGGATGCGCATTTCCTTTGTCTTTTACTTTTGTGGCTAAACTACGTTAAGGTCTTTCTTGCTCGAATCTGAAAATTATTTTTCGTATTTAGATCTTGTTTAATGTCATGAAAAGCTGGGCTTCACAGTCAGTTGTTGAATCATTTATATCTTCTTCTTTTTCACTAGAATAATAGATAGATTAATTAATAAAAAATACCATTAATTAACAGAAGCACTTCTGAATATTAATCTCTTTCTTGAGAAGAATGATGGGAAGAACAGGGAGAGCATTATCAACATATATATCCTTCATCTGATTCTAAACGCCTCTCAGCGCTAGACCTCATTTCCTCGGCCCATGGAGGAAGGGTAGCTGTCTCTAATGGCTCCTCTACCTCATCCTGTGTGTTAGAAATTTTAAACAGACGCATGCACTTGCAATCATTAGATACACCTACCCTATTTCGATCGTTTTGTGAAAATGTTACAGTATCATTTTGGTCTCCACAGGTGCGTGATTCTGTTCTCGTATCAGCATTGTGATTTTGCATGGTACCAAACTTGGAAAGATATTAAATGAATATTGTCCGTTTCCTCCATCTAGCTAACCCCATTGCCATGGACTCTTGCCCCATCCTTTTGCATTCTCTCCAAGACTCATATCTAGTTGAAAGCTCTGTACGTCTTGTAGGTTTTGTTTTCTTTTGATGTTTTGTAAGTTTATTTTTCTCGATATTTCACTCAATGTATTAAACTTAAACATGGCTGCATTCGAGTTAAATCAAGTTTTATTTCATGTTGGGTTTTAAAAAATTTAAAATAATATCATATTAGATTACCTAATTTAATTTATAATCTAAATATTAAATAAGATAACAAGAGTTGCGATGGGTTTAATAATTTTGTTTTTACTAATTACTTTAGAGTATGTTTTGCAGTATGGTAGCGGTTGCTTTTCAAATAACTTTTCGTGCTGAAATGTATGCAAACGATGTTTTTTTATTTTTAAAAAATTACTTTTGATATCAGCACATCAAAACGATTCAAAACATACAAACTATATTAAATTTTAACAAAAAAAAATTAAATTTTTTGAGTTCCCAAACAGTTTCTTCAACTCTCAAGCTTTCCTTTGTCGAGCATTATTTAGCTTTGAGTTGATGGTATTTCAATAATTATTTTGATTTATTTCTCATATTCATGTCAATATATGTGTTTAGGACAAGAATTTTGTGTGTACGAGTGGAGGAATCTATTTCAATCTTAATTAGATTGTTTTTGTTTCGTTTTATAAAAGAATCTTCAAGACCTTACCAACCATTGTTTATCTACCACGACACATATAACCCATCATCATACGACCATATAATATTGGCAATATAAATGCCTTTTGAGTTTCAAGGATTTTTGAGAAATTCCAAGGTCTATTTTCATGAATTGACGTGGCAAATGAATAGAGTATAATTGTACGTTTTTCGAGAGAACAAGCAACGGACGCCATTTATTACTGGTTTTAGAGGTAATATATAGGTTGGATGAAACTTATTAGCATGGAAGAATCTCCTTATTGGCTCACACCTCGGCGGCCACAAAACATTCACCGTAAAAATAAATAATCTCCATCGGTCGAGCACAAGGGACAACACATCCTTATTCGTAAGGAAAACAACAGAATATATAATAATCACACCTACATGTAGTTAGACAGGCTACGATTTAATTTCTAGAAATCCGAAATGTTATAAAATAAATATACTTAATAGTGTTATAATTGTGAATTAGCACTGGATAAGTAATAAAAATTAAAGGTATGATGGAGCAAATATTTCATGACGGAAAAAAAAAAAGTTGTGTTGGTGATCAAAAACTTAAAGACTGAACAAAATGATTTGTAGCAATCTACAGTATTTTGTGATGAAAGATGCAGTGCTTTCACTACATGATTTAGTTTTTTAGTTAATAAAAAGCAAAAAAAATTACAAACCTAAATTCTCTACCAACTTAATATTAAAAAAAAAACCAACAAAGATAATTTTGGAAGGAAAAAAACCTATGAGAAAAAATGTTGCAGCAATTGACAATGTTTTGTGAGGAAAACTATAGCGCTTTTCCCAATAAAATAAAATAAAAAATCATTTAGAGAAATATTGTAGCAATCCATAGTGTTTTGTGAGAAAAACTACAACGCTTTTCTCATATGATTTAGCTTTCTTGTAATTATAATTTTTAATCAACTCAATATTTTTTTAAAAATCAACAAAGATAATTTTGGAAAAAATCATAAAAAAATCACATGGAAAAACACTGCAACAATTCACAGTGTTTTAAAGAAAAAAAATTATAAAACTAAATTCTTAATCAGCTCAATATTAAAAAAAAATGATAGAGATAATTTTAGAAAAAAATAACAAAACAAACACCAAAAAAAGGAAAAAAATCATGTTGGAAACACTGTAGCAATTCATAGTGTTTTGTGATGAAAGCTACAGTGCTTCCCCACATGATTTAACCTTATTTGTAATGACTTGTAATTATAATTCACAAACAATTCAATATTAAAAAAATAAAATTGAAAAGGATAATTTAAAAAATTATAACAAAAAAAAACCACGTGGAGAGACATTGTAGCAATCCACAATGTTTTATGAGCAAAGCTACAATGCTTTCCCCACATGATTAAACTTTATTACAAAATTAAATTTTAACCAACTCAATATTAAAAAAATAAAATCGATGAAGATAATTTTGGGAAAAAATATTACAAAAAAAGAAAACACAAAAGAAACTGGAAAAAAATCATGTGAGGAAAAACTGTATCAATCCATAGTGTTTTGTGAGGAAAAACTTGTATTTACTTATAATTGCAATTTTTAACCAGCTTAATATTTAAAAAATAAAATTGACGAAGATAATTTTAGAAAAAAACATAACAAAAAAAGACCATGTGGGAAAAAACACTGTAGCAATCAACAGTAATTTTCGAGAAAAATTACAGTGCTTTCCTCACATATTGTAACTGTAATTTTTAACTAGCTCAATATTAAAAAATAAAATAACAAAAGATAATTTTAGAGAAAACCATAAAAAAAACCGTGCGGAGAAACACTGTAGCAATCAACAATGTTTTAAAGAAAAAAATATTACAAAACTAAATTCTCAATCAGCTCCATATTAAAAAAAAATCGACAAATATAATTTTGAAAAATAAAGAAATAAAATAGAAAAATTATGTGGAAAAACATCGCAGCAATCCACAATATTTTAAAGAAAAAAATTACTACGCAAAAATCTTAACCAGGTCAATATTTAAAAAGTAAAATCAATAAAAATAATTTTGGAAAAAACAAAAGAAAAAATAAATGAAAAAAAAAGAAAAAAATAGGAAAGTTGAAAAAAAAGTAATTTAAAAAAAACAAAAAAGAGAGGAAAAGTTAGCAAAACACAAAAAGGAGGAAAGCACCGTGGATTGTAATCCATAGTGCTTTTAAGTGTGAGGAAACATTGATTTCCCCACACCCTTTAGTTATATGTATAATGGTCAAGTAAATCATGTGATCATGGGTGCTAGGTTTGTATAAATATTATTTACCCCATGGCCTCAAGAGTTTTTATTGGTAACTAGGGTTTGAACTTTGAGACCTGAAGAGAACAAATCCCTAGGCCCCTAGCTGATTCATCGCTAGATTACTTTTTGGAGTTCTAATTCGATCCATGAATATTCCAAATTTCAAGTGTGTTTAGTATTGCGGTAGCTGTTGTGGTTGTGGTTTGAAAAAAGTTATTTTATAAAAAATACTTTTAGTTGAAGTTGGTTTGAAAAAATAGGTGTTTGGTTAAAACTGTGGTCGAAATTAAGGTTGAATAAAAAGTAATTTAATGTGTTTGGTTAATAATGCTTTTGAAATTGAGGTTATAAAATAATTTTAAAAAATATATATTAATATTGATGGTTTTTAATTTAAATATTGTAGATTTAACTATTATTATTACATCATGAAATAAATAATACTTTATATAAAATATTTTTTATTAGTTCATTAAACTATCTACAATTTCATCACGTATAAAATACACCCGACAAGGACTATAGTTTTTCGAATAAAACACAATTAAAAATTAAAAAATATTTTTTATTTTTTATTTGACTGGGTTGAACCCGGTTCAATGCATTTTGAGTTTGGACTAAACCTGGTCCGGCCGAAACCGGTCCTACTGGAACAACATGCTACACTGTTCATCTTGCACAGTGTTCATAGAATGAATTAATTAGCATGAACAATATAGCAACGAGAGGCAGGAACGCAGCGAGAAGCATGAAATTTCAGCTTCAACAAAACAATGTTTTCAACGCAGATAATGGTAAGGCCCACATATAAAAAATCATGGCTGATTTTATAACCAAACACTTCAATGTAACTGTTACACACTAAACGCAGCCACAAATGCTTAGCCAAACGGCCTCTTCTTATTTGGGTTTTTTGTAGCTTCATTAATTTGATAGGGAATATAAGGCCTATAAGAAACTCTATTATGATATTGACTATGATAATTTGAACGACTTTCCTATCCTATTATAGAATAGTTTTTAAGAAATTAACAACAACACTTGGTTTATCTACGATGACGTATAAGATTTACAACATATATATAACCTGTTTTTAATTAGGAAAAATAATGCATGAGATTTCTTTTCTAGATGTTGGAACTGGTGAGAAGACCTATGTCTTAATCATCTATTGTCTCAACCATTACTCACACTTTTTTTCTTTCTTATTCTCTCTTTATTTTTCTCAATTTTATTTCTATTTATTTATTTAAATATCATAAAGTTTTTTAATTACATAAAAGACTTGTTTTGTATAAGAAAAACTAAACCAAAAAACCCTAATTCGGTTGGTATTATAAGTACAAATATTCTAGTCTAATCTTCTTCTTCTTCTTTTTTTTTTTAGAAATACAGGGTGTCCTGAGCTAGTTTTCACATACCAAATTAAATCCATACGTCCAAAGACCAGCCTTTACATAGCTCTTACCTCGTGACCACAAGAGTTTTCATTGATACTAGAGTTTGAACTTAAGACCTAGAGGGAACAAACTCGTAAGCACCTAGTTGATTCATTGCTAGACCACACCTTGGAGTTCTAGTTCAATCCATGAAAATAGGCAATTTCTTATTAAAGTCTTTAATTTGTAGTTTCATCAATTTGACATATACCATAAGGCCCATAGAAAACTCTATTATGATATTGATTATAATAATTTGAATGATTTTCCTATGCTATTATAGAGTAGTTTTTAAGACATTACCAACAACACTTGATTTATCTATGATAATGTATACAATCTATAACATACAACCTGTTTTTAATTAGGAAAAGTAATGCATGAGATTTCTTTTGTTGATGTTGGAGCCCATGAGAAAACTTATGTCATAATCATTTATTGTCTCATGGTGTTTCTATTTGTTCTTTTCACTTGTGTATCCCTCTATTATGAATTATGTATAGAAGGAAAACGCGTGTGTTCATTTTAATACAAAAAAAGTGATTTTTCATTTTATTTTTTTTATTTCTAATGGCGTGGGGTATTTAGATATATATCATTATAAACACAATTTTAAACACCTAAAATTAAACAAGCACAATGTATATAAATATTTGGTTTTACTAAAATATATGACTAAGTACAATCTCAATTTAAAATATTTTTACTAAAGAATAAAACAATCTTCTAATTATTTCATTGGAATTGATATGTGGTGGATTGATATATTTGTAAAATCAAGCTAAGATTTGTGCTTTGCAAGAACATGAATTTAGGTGTGTATTGCGGAGCAAGATTTAGTGATTTGATACTGTAACACCCCATCCCACTAGCAAGATATTGTTCGCTTTGGTCCACAGGCATCGCAGATTTGTTCTTGGCATCCACGCATGGCCCTAAAATGCATCTTACTAGTCAAGATGAGCATGCTCATATAAGGCCTTCCCCCAATTCCTCACCCGCCAATGTGGAATATTACAATTAACTGCCCTTAAGGAGCCCAACGACCCATCGACACCATCGAACATCCAGTGAGCTGGGCTCTGATACCAAATGTAACACCCCACCCTACTAGCAAGTTATTGTCCGCTTTGACCCACAGGCCTTACGGATTTGTTCTTGGCAGCCACGCATGGCTCCAAAACGTGTCTCACTAGTCAAGGTGAGCATGCTCATATAAGGCCTTCCTCCAAGTCCTCGTCCATCGATGTGGGATATAACAGATACCTTAAAGAGTATATTTAATTTGTCTTTAAAGTGTTGTTGAAGAACTTTTATGAGGCATTTAGGCTTAATCCAACAGATTTTTATTTTTTGTAGACTTCAAGTGTGGATGAAAAAGGTTTGAGAACTTTTGAGAGAGTTTCCTTACTTGAAGTGCTTGTCTTAAAGAAAATCTAATATCTCTAAGAATCCTTTTTTTCTTTGTTTAGTGTGAGACCCTCTACTCATAGAGGTTTGTAAAGGCTTTCATATCTTTTTTTTTTCATGCCACATGATATTATTTTATTGATTAATTTTTATTTATGAGATCTTGTATTTATGACAAGATATCTTGAATATCTCATCGTATGTGTCGGTTTTTTATTGGCTGGGAAATACATGCACTTAATATGCATTTTTTTTAGATGGTGACCTTCATGAATCCTTATTCTTTTAAAAGGTTTTTAGTAATTAAGGACAAGTATCGTTGAACAAGCCTTTGTGTGCACAAACATGTCATTGGTTCATTCGTTAAAAACTAGTCTTTGTGAATAAGACTTCTTGTGAACTTTATGATCATGGTGATTTACATCATGAAGTTTTACAACTTCAGTCTTTTTTTGCACATTCGACAGCTTTTCCAGTTGAACAACATCCAATAGACCACTGCAAACATGCTAGGAACGCTACTTGCAAGGATTATTTTCCAACCTCTGATGTACTTGAGTATACTCCCAAGTATTAGAAATGGATAGAGGATGTTTTAATGCATTATGATTCAATCCTGAAGAGGGCATATGTTTGAGACACCATTTTTGCATCCATATTTATATATGATTGACATATGAATGTTATCTGTTCTTTCTACAATCACTGGAATCCTTCTACTAACATGTTATCTACTCTAAATGGCGAGGAGTTTGTGTCACTTTAGAAATTTAAATCATCTAGCGGTCGCCTTATTATTTTTTATTCTTTTTATAATGAAGTCATCCTTTCTGTTGATGAACTTAATGAAGTTGATAAGAAAGGAGGTTTTTTTCTTATAAAGAGCTGTAAGTATCTATTTATTTCCTGTCATAAAAAAAATGAGACTACCTTTCAAGCATAAAACAATTCTATGTTTCTTCCCTTAAATTTGATATGTGGTTACTTAATTATTTGTGAAATCAAGCCAAAATTTATGCTTTGAAATAACATAAATTTAGACGTGTATTGCAAAGTAAGATTTGATGATTTTATACTTTGAAGAGGATCTTTTATTTGTCTTCAAAGTATTGTTGAAAAATTCTTGTAGGGCGTTTAGACTTGATCCAATAAAACTTCATTTTTTTATGGAATTCAAGTATAAATGAATGAGGCTTAAGAGCTTTTAAAAAAGCATCCTTGCATAAAGTGCTTGTCTTGAAGAAGAATTTATTTCTCTAAGAATGCTTTTTTTTCTAGGATGAAAACCTTTATTTATAGAGGTTTGTAGGAGCTTTTGGGTTCTTTTTTCCAAGTCATATAAAATTATTTTATTGATTAAATTTTATTTATAGGATCATGTGACAATTCTTCACTGACCAAAAAATATATGAAGATCCCTTTATCTTCCATGTCGTTTATTTTAATTTTTTAATGTAAACATAAAATAAAAATAATTAACACATAATAGAATTTGATTTGTAATTTTTATTTTTTTTGTTTCTACAATCATCAATCATCAATCATCATCACCGAAAAATCATATTTAGGTTTAGTAGTAACAGTAACATATTGCTTAGTCCTTGAGTAATTTTTTTTTTTTTTTTGCTAAAATTGAGTGCGTTTGTACTTTTGGATCTTTTGATGTCTGATGTCAAAAATGATTTTAAAAAATAAAAAACACGTTGCCCCCCCTCACGCTATTTTTTCACCCCCCCCCCCCCCCCCCCCCCCCCCCCCCCCCCTTTTTTTGACGTTGAAACCCTAGAGAAACTCATGAGATTTCTTTTCTTTTATTTGTGAATCATTCCACCATGAATTACGTATTTCTTTGTCATTTCTTCCACAAAAATGAATATTCCTTCCAGCATTTAAGTAAGTGTGTCCCATATTGTTTACCTTTTCCAATGTTGTTCGTTCATTTTAATAATAAAAACAAGTGATTTTCATTGCATTGTTAGGGTTGTAGAATTAAGGTGTTTCATGATTTTCTCCAAAAAAAAAAAAGAAGAAGGTATACGGAACTGACCTGTCAACAAACGATTTGTTTATTAATTACATGGCACTCCCTTTAAGCAAAAGAAAGGACTAGCTAGAAGAGATAGATCACTCGGAAGTTGGCACTTATTATCATGCAAATTAATTAATTAATACTTTCATAGATTAATCTGAGGGACTAGTTTGCCAAATTGAAATTTTCAGAAATCGAAATCGATCTTTAAAGTGAATCAAATACAATAATTAATATATATATTATTTTCTTCAATTTCCTGGACCAAATTCCACCTTGATTAACTCATAATTAAGTCTAGTGTAGAAAATTAAGTATTACGTACCAATATTCCACTTCACAAATCAAAGTCCTGTCTTCTGTTCTTGATCGTGGGCTAAAGGACGTTCAAATGTTCATCCCATCGAGGTCTTCGTTTTCTAGCCATACCAAACAAAAGATAAAAATGGGGCAGAATCTGAGGCCAGAACAGTAAACCAAGCTAGAAAGATAAAACAAATCCTTGTTTTAGGGGTCGGTGACTGTGACAGGCCAAGAAAGTAACATGATCAATTCATCGAATATAAATTGCAGGCGAGCACCAAAACTTCTGCCAAGACTACCGATAGATGTGCATGCATGTTCAAGTTTTAGTTATATTTATAATTTATTTATTATTTTTTGGATGAAAAAAATAAATATTAATATTATATTTATTGGTTTCGGATACTCATTCAAGTATCCATTAATATATTCATATCTTTGAGTTTGATTTGGATTGAGTTTCGTTTTGATTACATTTAATAATATTAATATTTTATTCATTACGCATGAAATAAGATGACTACTACAAAATTTCACCCATTTGATCAATATATATGTTGAGTTCAATATTTATTGAGTTTAGGCTAAATTATCATTTTTTTTTTAGAGGTGACACAGTGTTGTATTGAAAAAAATATAGCTATAATATAAATTTTTGATGAAATAATATTTACACGTTACTAGAATATTTTATTGATATTAATTTTTTAATTTTCTTGTAGTGTTTATTGGGTTTTGGATATTCAGTAAAGTATCCATTACTCAAATATATATTATTTATTTTTTTAACTTAAAATAAAAGATATATATATAGTCGGTTTTCAATAGAGTTTCTAATTAAGTATAATAATATTAAGATCCTGTTTGTTTGCTAGAAAGTAGTTTTTTTTTAAAAAATAAATTTTAAAAAAATAAATTGTTTTCAGATATGACATGGTGTTGCATTGAAAAAAATATAGTTACAATATAAATTTTTGATGAAATAATATTCACACGTTACTAGAATGTTTTATCAATATTAATTTTTTATTTTTATTGTAGTATTTATTGGGTTTTGGGTATTCAGTAAAGTATCCATTACTCAAATATACATTATTTATTGTTTAACTTAAAATAAAAGATATATATACACACAGAGAGTACTCGGTTTTGAATAGAGTTTCTAATTGAGTATAATAATATTAATATTTATCGAATTAAGGTTAAAATATAGTCTACTTTTAGAGGTGATGTGATCTTGCATGGAAAAAATAGAGTAATGGTAGCTTCCAAAACTAGAACGCCTATTTAATACATACTGATAAGAGTATTTAACAAGAAAATGAAGTTTGGAAGGGTAGCTTCCAAAACTAGCACTTCAATTGCTACTGACTTACTATATAGTAAAAAAATGACTAGCTTAACCTGTACTTTAATGGTCATGCCGATGGTTGTTGGGCTTAAAATTATATATGCTGAACTGCCATTCCATGATCAACTACAATTCCTTTCTGTTTTCTACTCCCAAACTGATCGTCAAGTCTCAACAAATTTACACTACCTTCCAACCATTTTCCTTGCCATGATAGCAACTATTAGCTATCACCACTTTCTATACTCTTATTAATGTAACTACCCGTTTGCCCTCAGCAAGATTAAACCTAAGTTGCCCTTGGGGAGAAGTATCGCCGTTCAAAGTGGGGCTCTGTGTCCTTCGATACTTGTCATTTTCTTAGCAAGACAAGGTGTATTGTGGTAATTTTGCCCTAGTTCCATGCATGTTGGCCTTCTATTTGTAGCTACAAGCCATGGATTCTGAATGGTCATGTAGCAACTCTTGAAAGCTCCACGGTTGATAAGAAAGAGAGAAAGCTGGGAGAGAGAATTTGAGCCTTCAATCTCTCTTTTTAATGTTTCTTGCTCAAATGAGTATTCCAACAGCAGTAGCCTTATGCAACAAGAGCATATATTTTTTACTTGTATCACTGTAATATGATGTTGCTGGAATGCTACTGTTTCTGAGATGCTCATTTGAGCAAGTAATATTAGAAGATGATATTTTTGCACCAGGGCTTGCTTCGAAAAGGATCGAGTGCAGCATGCTTGTTCTTAGTTTATCAGAGAAGTTACTGTAATTTTCTTTGTTAGCCATACATGTCATGGTTTTCTGATTTTTGCTCACACGAGGCCTAGCAATAAATCAGCTTTAGGGTTTCCTTTTCTTTTTTAATTCTCTTTTGATCTTTAGTTGTTATAAATAGTACTGGTTTTCTCTAGACAGGTAATCCTTCTGGTGGTCTCTTGCTTCTCTCCCCACTTTTCATGCCCTTCTTCTTTAATTCCTCCTCCTCCTCTTTCTTCTTCCCTTGGTCTTGTTCAATTTTATGTCTTTTATCATATCAGTCCATCTACAAAGCCTTTTCCTATGATGATCACAGGTTCTGTTCTTTGCCTAATGTCTTGAATTGAAGTTAATTGTGCTTTACATATATGGAAGTCCTTCTGCTTCTGATCACAGGTTGCCCAAATCTCTTAGAATCTCTGTGGCCAGCACTGTCTTTACTGCTTATCGATATTTGATTCATGACTGATTCACATGAGTCTTTCTCCTTGTGGGGACTGACAGGCAGGCTGCAGTTTTGTTATGATACTTTTGTCACCATGAGATCCCATGCTTGTTTCACCTCAAGTTCTATTTTCTCCCTGGATTCTCAATAAAGTCCTTGGATGTTTTGTTGCATGGTTCTGTGAGATTAATTTTGCGTCCTCTAGCGGGACCTCTCTTCTGCTTATATATGTATATATGTCCCCTTGTCTGCTATAGCATGGATTACTGTCCATGCCTTAAAATTTGTTCTTGTTCTATGTGCTGCAAGAATAGTTCTTTGTGATTTTTTCCCTTGTAGTGCTACTCTTCTGATAATACAAGTCTGTTATTTCATGGTCAGTGCCTGTGGCCTTGTTACTGAGGTCATTGGTGCTATATACGGTCTGCATGCTTATTTCAGTTTGCTGTTCTGGGCTACTACTAAGGGCTACTACTGACATGCTGATGTGCTTGTTGCTAGCTGCTATAAAAGCTGTATGTTTCCACTTTTCCAACTGTGTAATTGCTTGTTGCCTTTTGGGTTCTCCAAACATTCTACCTATGGCTCGTGTAACCTTGATTGATATATATATAATATTCTTAAATTAAATTTTTATCTTTTGAAAACAAAAAAAGAGAGGATATAAAAATAAATGTTCCTAAAACAATTTTAAATTAAATTTTTTTATCTTTTCAAAACAAAAAAGAAAGGAGGATATGTTACCATCTTTATTTTTTTCTGCTCTAAAACAGTAACTAAAAGTTATAACATAAAATATCACTTTTAAGAGTAATATAACTTGATAATCAGTTATCACATATAATAGATTATTGTGTTTAATTTTAATCAGTCTGGTTAATTAAGATTATATTTGTATTTTATGAGTTAATTATTACGAACACATCTAATATTTAATACTAACTTGATTATTTATTGTGTTAATTACCTCTAATTAACTTGTTCTTGACACTTGGGAATCATTCTTGATACACACACACACATGAGATGATGAAAGGGTCATAAACACTAATACTTAAGAAAGTAATTAAATGGATGCTTAATTTTTTTTGCTTGCTATTGACGATCCTTACTTTATTTCTACTAGATTAAATGGATCGATCCTTACTTTACCAAAGGTTCATTCCTTTATTTGGCTTGCTATTCAAAACTGTATTCCTACTAGATCCTTACTTTTTCGCCGCGGATTAATTCTTCAGGACGAAGCTTAATGTCCCTTTTGTGATAGCAAACTTGAGACTTCAGATCACCTTCTTCTTCATTGTCTAGATGTGTGGAAATTATAGAACTGTTTCCTTTCTTGGTGGGGGTGTCTGTAGTTGCTTTCCTAAATTGGTAGATCATCAGATTCTGCAATGGCGTTCGTTGGTTAATGGCAAGATGCTAAAAAAGAACTTGGCATATTCTCTTTTATGGGATAGCGTGCATGGGATATATGGTTGGCTCGGAATAACCTAATCTTCAATTCAAAACAACCAAGCTGGGACACAGTTCTTGACTTGATTCTTCACAGGTTGGCTGTGGTTGAAATGATCAAGTGTCAGGAATTTTAGTTACAGAGGCAACGATATGGTGGTGCAAAGTGCAAATGGCCTCCTTCTTTGGAGTAATTAGCTAGATTTGTACAGTTAATTACATTGTAATCGGGGAATTCTTGCTTTTCCTCCTTTTCTCTTTTTTTTTTCCTTCTAAATAGCTAAGTTTATTTCCAATATATCGAATACTATCCTAGAAAACAGATGCTTACAGCTTTACTTATGTTGTTGTTGCAGCTTCATATGTTCTGAAACATTAAATCAAGCAATCCAAGTCTATAATACCATCACCTTCCATTCAATTCCATGTTATTTTTATGCTGCATGTAGTTGATAAAGCAACCTATTTCAATATGAAAGTTTCACAAATTCTTAGTATATATGCCTTGTTTGAAATCAAATTAAGAACATTTGCATTTACTAATCATTGGCTTTTTCTTACTTAATCATCATTAATCAAAACAGATTAATTTACTAATCATGTCTTCCAATATTGGTGTTTATATATAATGATTGAAATCTTTTTCTTGGTATATATAATTTTCAGAAAGAGAAAACAAGAGGACCCTAAATTTGCATTTAACGTACATAAAATCATGCGCCAATTGTATACAATCATCAAGACCATACAGATCAGTACTCCATTGTCGATTTCTTTAATTTTATGATATAAATATAGAATATATTGCTCTATATAATCAGATAAGAGCCTGTTAAAGGATCCACTGTGACTGATGTTTCAGATAAAGTTTTTCATGTGAGTAATTAAGGTGAGCATGTGTATATGTCCTTACATGATCAGAGTAGTACATGTATGTACAAATATAATTCCAAAATGATACAGAGACACCAAATTAATAATTGAGCCTTGAAGAATATCATGTCTTTGAATTCAGGCAGGGTACAATTAGTGGATGGTTGAAAAACATTTACTGCATCTCAGCACTATATATAGCCAAAGTTCATAGATTCATGAAACCTTACAAAACCTGAAAAGAGAAAAAAATTAATTATTTAGATTTTTTTGTAAATTTTTTTTTTCAGATTATCAGATATATAATTGAAGTCCTTTCGTTTTTGATTTCTCAATCAAACATTGATTTGACCTGACATATTATGATTATAAATAGTTGTTGTTTTTTCCTTTTTTTTATTAGAATTTATCATATTATTATTAAACATGATTTAGGATGCGTTTGTTTCTTAAAAAGGGTCAAATTTTCTTGTATTTATTTATCATTAAAAAATTTAATTAACGGAAAATATTTCCAGTCAACGGAAAACACTTTCCTGTCAAAGGAAAATTTAACTTGATTTTCAGAAAAGTACTTTTTTAATTTATTTTGGACGGAAAACATTTTTCAATAGTTATGAAAAATTTAAAAATATCATATTATTTGCTGATTATGTTAAATTTGATCCTTAAACTTTTGATTGCTATATATTTTGTTTGAATCTTTTTTTTTCAAATTCATCCCTTAAAATTTTATTTAATTTAATTTTTATATTAGTTTTGTTCCTTATTTTTATGATTTTTATTTACTTTTCTCTTATTATTTTTTAAATTGAAATTTTTTATGTATCAAATTTGGTCCTCATTCTTTTGATTGTTACTTATTTTATTTAAACTAATTTATGAAATTGTAATTATTATTATTTTAATTTTATCATCTTTTAATTTTTTTATCTGTTGGATTTGATCTCTATTATTTTGATTATTATTTATTTTATTTGAGATTATTTATAAAATTAGATTTTTTTTCAATTGCATTCTCGTTCAACTTTTTAATTTGTAAGATTTGTTCCTTATTATTTTAATATACTTGAAAAAAATAAAATATTAATAAGTTATTTTCCAGCTCATTTTCCATAACATAACCAAACACTAGAAAGTGTTTTCTAACTTACTTTTCATGACACTATCAAACATCAGAAAATAATTTACTTTCTCGGAATTCACTTTTTAAAAAAACCACTTTTCAAAAAAAACTATTTTTCTGCAAGCAAATGGGGTCTAAAATTTCATTCGGATTCACAACCCATAGATCTAATCTAGATTTAAAAGAAAATCCAATGGTTTCTTTCACTTCCTCACCCTAATCCAGGCATGAAATCACTAGGATTAGGACTCCAGAACTATAGAATTAATAATAAATGCATAGTATCTTCAAAGAGAAAGTATAGTTAATCACTTGAACAAGAATGCTTTCTAGCACAGTACCTTCTCCATTTTAGCAAGTAAAGATATATTCTTATCTCCATAGCCAAGTAAAGCAATGTTTGGAGCACAGTACTTCTTACAGATTCCTTTCAAAAATCTTGTCAACGATTCCAGCATGCTAGCTATTTAGTGTATGTGCATGTGATCTTTTGTTAATTTTATTGGTGCTGATGAGATTTGAGCTCAACATTCATTCCCTTTTCCTGTGCAAAAAGTGCCACTTTGCTAAAGATCGATTGGTTATACATCATCATGGCTTTACAAAGATAGCTTAATTCAAGACTTTTAACAAATTAATTCCTAGATAAATACACGCTATCACAATCTTTAAATTTATTGATAGAATTTTTTATCAGTATTTATATTATTATTATATTGGTAATTAATTTACTAATGAAATCATCGATGAAAATACTTTGTCGATGAATCTTTCATCGATAACTATTTTTTCATCGGTAAGTTCATTGATAATAAAAAAATATTATTACCGATGGATTTACTGATGGAAAAGGACGCAAAAATTTTCCTTGGTAACATACCTTATGTAATTCTGTTGGTAATTATTTAAAAATATTTTAAAAAAATCTATTTTACAAAACTATAAAATAATTAAATTAATATAAATCAACACTCTATAATACTCAAAACGCTTGGAAAAAAGAAGAAAAAAATCATATGAAAAAAAAATTCCTACAACAATATTCATACAATTATTAAGAACAAAAAAAATTAAAATAAAATAAATAAAACAAATATAATGAAAAAAACACACAAAAAAAAAATCATACCTTAATGTGGTTGCAAGTGAAGGTAGGAAGAAAAAAAAACAAATCCGTAAAGTATATTAATTAAAAAAATGAGAAGAAAAAAGAAGAAATGAGAAGATTATATACCTGAGTATGGAGGAGAAAAGAAGAAGTTGAGGAAAGAAGAAAAGAGAAAGAAATGAATATTGATGTTTTTTTACATATAGGGAAGAAAAAGAAAGAAGCCTCGTTTGTTGTAAAATTATGGATTCTAGGCTTTTTATTGGGGTGTTTTACCGACAGAATAAATTATATCGGTAATTTCGTTGATAAAACCGTCATGTCATTGTTTTTTTATTTTATTTTAATTATTTTATTTTTCACTGTAATTCTCTTAATATATATCGAGAAAATATTGTTGTTGGTAAAATTTATTGGAAAGTTATTCATAGAAAGATTTCTTTAATATTTTTACTTATATTTATTGATTTTGTAGTGGAAAAGTATGATAAATAATTTTAGCTTAATTAATGTATCAAATCGAAACCTGATATGGAACAGATTCAAAGGTGATTAAAGCCAAAAGAATCCATGTCGAAAGCACAACAGTAAAAAGTTCTCTGATTCACAGCACAACATGACAGCACAAAAACCTCCCCTACGAAGAAAGAAAGGCATCTCAGGTCCACTTCTTGAATTAATGGTCCGTGGCTGTGCCCCATGCAGCACTAACTTCCATACCCTTGACCTTTCCTGATCGCAACAAACAATGGGGAAACCCTTGGCTTCATTTTCTTCTTCAATAGTCTCCACTATTTTGCTTCTTGCCTCGGCTTTCAACATTCTAGGTATGAATAATTAATATTTGTCTTCCTCTTTGTATGCGAGCTTATGATTTCATGCATGTATGAGTAATTATCAATCTTGCTATTTTGTTAGGGGTGGAAGGAAGCATTGGAGTCAACTATGGCACGGTGGCTGACAACCTGCCTCCACCAGCACAAGTAGCCCATTTTCTTTTAGAATCCACCATTATCAACCGTGTTAGGCTCTTCGATACGAACACCGAAATTATACAAGCCTTTGCTCACACTGGCATTGCAATCACCATCACTGTCCCCAATGATCAAATTCCTCATCTTACCAATCTAGGTTTTGCACAAGAATGGGTGAAATCCAATGTCCAGCCTTATGTGCCAGCCACCAATATCGTCCGAATTTTAGTTGGCAATGAAGTAATATCAAATGAAAACAAACTGTCTGTAGCAAGCTTGGTTCCAGCAATGAAAGCACTTCATACGGCTTTAGTTGGTGCATCATTAGACCATAGAATCAAAATCTCTACCCCTCACTCTTTAGGCATTCTCTCAAGTTCAAGCCCACCATCCACTGGAAAATTTCGACAGGGCTACGCTACACGTATTCTTAAACCATTGCTTCGCTTCCTTAGAGCTACCAATTCACCTTTCATGATTAACCCTTATCCATTTTTTGGTTTCTCTGCTGAGACTCTTGATTATGCATTGTTTAGGCCTAATTCAGGAGTGCTCGATGAAAACACCAAACTTTCTTACACAAACATGTTGGATGGGCAACTTGATGCAGTCTTTTCAGCAATGAAACTTCTTGGTTTTAGTGATATTGAGATTGTCATCGCCGAAACCGGGTGGCCATCGCAGGGAGAATCACCACAACTTGGTGTTGATGCAGAAAGTGCAGCTCAATACAATAGGAATCTAATGCAGCATGTAACATCCGGTGCTGGCACCCCCCTCATGCCCAACCGGACGTTTGAAACTTACATTTTCGCACTTTTTAATGAAGATCTCAAACCAGGGCCTCCTAGCGAGAGGAATTTTGGATTGTTCCAGCCAGACATGACTCCGGTGTACGATATTGGAATCCTAAGGCCAAAGGTAGCGGCTGCTAGCAAATCCACCATATTACATATTTCTTAGTCCTCACAGTCGCCCTTCTAATAATTTATAAACTTGGTGACAGCATGCTTTGTTAATTATTAGTTAACATTAATTAACTTTCTAGTCATTGTGTATGCAAGATTTTGATTGAAATTCGATCACTGAAATTCTGTCTTGACAGGCTAAATCATCCATTCCTACGAGTCCTGCACCGGTGAGTCCAGGGCCAGGAGGGCCTAAAGAGAAGAATTGGTGCCTTCCTAAACCAGGAGCAGATGTGGAGGCTCTGCAGAGAAACATTGATTATGTGTGTGGGCTGGAAGCGGAGTACTGCAAACCTATTCAAGAAGGTGGTGAGTGCTTCCTGCCTAATACAGTGAAAGCACACGCAGCATTCGCCATGAATGCATACTATCAAGGCACAGAAAAGAATGGCTACGATTGCGATTTCGAACAAACCGCAGCCATCTCCAATGTGAATCCAAGTATGTCCATTTTCTTCTGCACTATTTGTCACCACATGCATCACACCTTTTGTTCTGCAGAGAGAAACTCTTTGAAGAAATTGTATTTCCTGTTTAATTTGTTCTATCTTTTGATGTTCAGGCTATGGAAATTGCAAGTATTGATCACATTGGTGCCTGCACGCAATGGAGAAGGGCATTGATCCAATCCAGCAGGTGCCGTCAAACGAGCTAGTAGCCATGCAATGAATAGATATTATCGATAAATTAATTACACCCACCTTCATCTTCCCTAAGGAACATATCATCCACAGATTTGGACTCCTGAATAACAACTAGGAGTAAATGCTTAGGCATTTTGTCTACTGTTTAGCTACTCTCATGGTGCTTAATTATAGAATATGTATAGATAGAACAGCAGGTATACTGTATACAAGTATATTATTGCTATGTTAGCCATTTATTTGCTCAGAGATTGTAAAAGTGAATGCTATTAATTTGGTATAATCATATATTTATGGACTTGGATTAAATATTTAAAACAAATTCTGATAGCTCTCACTCTTAATAATTACTATATATATGAACAAAAACAAATGATGTTATTGTTCCTTTTAGTTTTTTGTTAATATGGTTATGAATAACGAGTAGAAAAAATTGCAGTAAGTTTTCACAGTGCATGAGAAAAGAAAAAAAAATGTGATAAAAAATTTATTTTTTATATTAATGTGAGTGTTCGGGTTAGTTTATGTATATTTCGAGTAATTTTATAAGTTCTAAAGTTAATAACTATATAAATCTTTAATAATTATTATATTAATAACCACAAAACTCGAAAATTTAAAATCATTAAAAAAAACCTTTTAATTTTAAATTCTTATCATACACCTGCATATAATAGTTTAGTTGTGATAGAGATTTTATTGTTTATAAAAGTGGGAGGGGTGAGAAACTTTGTGAAAGTAATATTATATGCGGCAGGGGGGTTTTTTTTTCTGTGTGACTATTGGGGTTTTTATCAATGAATTTTTAATAAAAAAATTTATTTCATTTTGATGTATTAATATTAAAAATAATTTTTAAAAAAAATATGTATTATTTTAATATATTTTTAAATAAAAATTACTTTAAAAAAAACACTATTCAAATTTAAAATCTAACTTCATCATAATTTCAAGTTAAATAAAAATAAATGTGGACTTATTTAAATTGAAATTATTTTAATAAAAATATTGATTAAGATTAAATTTTAATAATGTAATGTTTAAAGTTAAATAAAAAAATATGAATTTGATTAAAGAAGATGCGGAGTTAAATTCTAAAAAAAATTAGTATAACTATTAATTAACCTGAGTTAAGTTGTGATTCTAGAAATTAATATTTCATTTTATTTTTATTTTGATTTTTGATTCCGCGACAACTACAATACCAATACAACATGTATACATGCAGTTGACTCTCATTGTCACCATACTTCATTGAAGAACGTTATTACCATTTTATTTTAATAACAAATAACTATATTATATTTTGACGAAGAACAGAACCAGTAACAATTTGCCAGGCGCCAAACACTCCCTCCCTCCCTCTTTTCCGACTTCAAAAACCCAGAATCAATTCTAGGGTTAGGGTTTTGTTAAGTTCCTTACCATTTTCAATGGCAGATTGGCAACAACTGCTTCCATCAATCTTCATAGGTCTTCTCTTCTCTTACCTCCTCGCCAAACTCATTTCCATCGTCGTTTCATTCCAAAACGACAATCTCCATATCACACGAAACCCCCAACCCCCAAAACCCCAATCCACCACCACCCCCACCCCCACCACCCACCACCACCACCAGCACTCTTACGGGGATGTTGATTCGGTGGTCGCAGAACAAGGTAGTGTGCGAAACGACAGCCTGTCAGGGAATGATAGCGACGGCGACGGCGACGACGACGACGACGACTGGGAAGGTGTGGAGAGTACGGAATTAGATGAAATGTTTAGTGCTGCGACGGCATTTGTGGCGGCAACTGCGGCG